>CM055271.1:36559919-36716391 GCA_029237695.1 Conchocele bisecta
TTGGGGCTCCTGTTCCAATTTCTTCCCATTTCTCCAATCGCGATTGGTGTGTTGATTATTGGATTGGGGGAGCGGCTGGAACAGCAATCGGGGATTGCAACGATTGTTTGGCCTCTCGAAGCTCGGCGAGTATTTATACCCCACACACAAAGTTTGAGGGGGTATATAGGAGTCAGCTTGTCGGTCGGTCTGTCGGTCTGTTGGAAATTCCCTTCCGCAATATATGTTCTACACCCATGCATGGATTATCAAATGGCTTGGCACAAATGTTTGTCATGATGAGAAGGTGTGTCGCGATCAATAACCACGCACCTACGTCCAAGGTCAAGGTCACAGTTGAAGGTCAAAGGTCAAACCTATCGAAATTCCCTTCCACTCTATATCTTCTACACCGATGCATGGATTATCAAATGGCTTGTCACAAATGTTTCTCATGATGAGAAGGTGTGTCGCGATCAATAACCACGCACCGACGTCCAAGGTCAAGGTCACAGTTGAAGGTCAAAGGTCAAACCTATTGAAATTCCCTTCCGCTCTATATCTTCTACACCGATGCATGGATTATCACATTATGCCCAGGGTCAAGGTCACAGACTTGATGCGTTTGAAACCTTAACGCTCGACTAAATGGTTTATAATAAAAAATGCCTCGTTTTCTTTGGCTGCCCCCAATTTAGATTCGTATCGCGCATACATTTTATCGACCTCGAAATCTGACATTTTATCCACCTGACAAACTGAGAGACGCTTACCGAAATACTGCTCCGATTGCCCCCCAGCAACCAGCGCAGCTAGCCGCTCGCGTCGTGTCGTGTTTTCATTTTCTTTCTTCCCACTGTTCCAATTCTTCCAATCGCGATTGGATTGGGGGTGTGGTTGGGTAGATACCGTGTCGGCAGTCGTGTTATCTTTCAGGAAAGATATCGGAGCGACTGTGTCTTCCATTAGCTGATCGAGAAGTTCGTCGTAGTTCATTATTACAACAGTGTTGGGTGTACTATTCTGAATAGTCGTATGAGTTTAACATTAAACTGTGCTTGGCGTGCTTAGTTTCCGAAAGTATATGTCGAACCTCCAGACGCTCCTCGCGCGTTGGGATAACGTCGTTCTCTCGAAGACAGTCATCGAATGAGTCGGTTCTTGCAGTGAAAGAGGACGACCCATTTCGTTTGCTCGCGCAGATCCTTGAGGACGGCATTGTACTTCTGATTGGAGATCCATACGCTTTGCCCCGCATGGCGGCCAGAAAATGTTAGCTCGGAGAGCATGTCCTTCTTTTTGGTCATCGCCACCTTGGCCGAGCAGTCGTCAATCACATATAGGGTGGGCTCGCCCTGGAATATTTGGTAGAAGCCACGCAACCAGTCGTGAAGCCTGTCGCCGGGGTCAACAACGTATATCTCAGGGTCGGCCCATATCCACGGGCGCCGCTGATAAGTATCGTTGTGCCTCACAGTGGGACACAGGATCACAATGTGACGAAAAGCATCGCGGTAGGACCCCTCGAGCAAGTCGAGGAGGAAAACCGTTTTTCCACATCCTGTCTGCCCACATATTATGGCAGAGTGGGCATCTTTCGGTAGAGTTTTAGTAGAGTGCTGAGACGTATCGACCATCTTCGATGTTGAGTTGTGCGTCTGTAATTATATCTAAGTACACGTTCAATGGCCCAGCTCCCTCCGCCTCTTTGGTTATCTGGATCGTCACACCCTCACTAGCGTTGTCAACTTGGCGTCCACTACCGTACATTTGGTCGTCGTCGCTGGCTCGCATGTCTAGCCATAACGCGTATTTGGTAGTCAAGAACTCCGCGAGGGAGACGTCCGAGAGCTGCAGGTCTTTTTCAACCGCGGCAACCTCCGGGGAGCGCTTATAGCCGGCAGCAAACTGCTTTCTGACTTCGTCCCACTGCTGGTGCGCGCGAAGACCCGCGCTGTAGAATTGATTGGGGACTCCCTCGATCGTCACCTCTAACTTTGTGATTTTGGGGTTATAGAATTTGTCGGTTGACGTTAATATTTCACGTTTTTTTGTTTTTTTTTTATTGATCAATCCGTTTATTTACACTTTTTATAACAAGATTCAAGGCAAGATAATAATATACATGTAATTGTAACTTGGTAATGGTTACACTATTTTGGAACTTTAGTATTGCATGTTATCCAAGGTATTGCTTTCTGCCGTCCTTCGCCCACTTACCCATTCAGATGACTGTGTATATTGGCTACCCATGCGAACCATCCTGATATTTGATAGCTGACATGCGCGGCCTGCACCAGTTGTGTTGCATAAATATATAATGGCCGAATAACAGCAGACGGCAGTATCACAAACATTATCAATAGGAGATTCTTATGTGCTATGAACACATGTATTCACATGCTGTACAGTATTTGTCATATAAATTCAGTAGAGTGATGTTCAGAATTAATGTATTTATCATTGTGAAATATATTTATGAATGCCACGAGCTAAACAGTATTAACAGAGATCTGAATCTGTGTGTAAACAGTTTAGTTAGTGAATTACTTTTAAAGATGAATATAATTATCGTTACTACACACTGACACCATGTTGTAACAGTGAACGAGGACAGTCTCCATACATAGACTATCCACCCTCTCTATTCAAACATGCTAGCATGTGCAATGTAATATATATA
This sequence comes from Conchocele bisecta, assembly GCA_029237695.1. NCBI lineage: Eukaryota > Metazoa > Mollusca > Bivalvia > Lucinida > Thyasiridae > Conchocele > Conchocele bisecta. Next base: position 36,562,582 of record CM055271.1, read on the forward strand.
CATGGTAACTACTGTATTGAAAACAGGTAGCAGATGATCGATATGGTACGTATTGGTAATATATGGTTTAGATTTCTATAGACGTTAGGTTAGATTCAATATGTGAGTATTGTTGATACAGACCGGTCGACATGTAGGTGTAGGCTGGTCTGGATTCACTAATTGGTTATTACCTTAGTAATTGTTGACAAGATGTGATTGTGTGTGTGTTTGCGTTTATTGGCATGTCAACAAGTAAATACATTATAGATGGTTATGTGTATTATAATATGTTTTTCAAATATTTTTAAGAATATGGTGATAAGATATGAAGGCTTGTGACGATTTTGTAACACATTCGAGACAATCAAGAGATCGTAATACAATAGTTTGAACATACTTGATCCTCTGATTCGTCCTTCGTCAATGAAGTGTGACTTGTATATGCAGTATAATATTTGTGAAAGTATAATATTAATGTATTAATATTCTTTTAGTAGGATTTTATATCCAACTATGAGAAATTCGAGTGACTTGAATGATTTAGAAATTCCGATTTTTCGAAAAATATCCAATATTTTTGTTCAAAACTCATTTAATTTTCTACATGTGATAAAAAAATGGTTATACGTTTCTTTTTCGTTACAGTGTTTGCAGTTTGGGCTGTTTGATATTTTCCATGTATACAAATTCTCATTCGTGGCTAATATGTTATGTATTGCATTAAATTTGAATTGCTTGACTCGATGATGAAACAATACTTTATTTAAAACGTAATAAAAGGAACTCCATGGAAGTGAATTCTGGAATTTGATGTCCCAATATTTATGGATGTATGGTTTTTCGATTTTCTTCTTCAATAAAATGTAGTAAAGATCTTTATTTGTTGTCTTTTCGAATGGAGTATTGTTAACTCGAGGCATAGCCAAGCTTGTTTTGACTTTAGTTCGTATAGACTCTATAGATGTCATCGTGGTCTTCCAAAATCTTGGAATTGACTCTTTATTGATATTTAGTTCAGCAATCCAATTTTGTTTATTTTTTAAGAGCAAAAGTATACAAGTTGAGTCTATTGCACCTATATTAGAAATTATATCATTAATGAAAATGAAACCCGAGTCTATCCAATGTGTATAAACTAGACTTTTCCCATTGAACTTAATATATTTATTCCCCCAAATTAATTGTCGACGAATATCGTAAAAGTGTTTCGGTTTCTGAGTATCTAGTGCGACATTAAATTGCGACCAGATATCAATTAGTTGTCTATAAAAAGCCGGAATAGTGATGGGTACAGTCGGTAAGGATTTGAAAGAATCTAAATTCATGTTGAATATCATGAAGTTGTTCCCATAATGATTTAGAAAAAAATTCCACAACGTGTCGCTTTTGTCTTTCGTCATCTTGCGGTGGCGAAGAACTCGGTCGTAAAGTATGGCAACGCGCCCGGCGTACTGGGTTCTGATCAATCGCGCGAGTTCGGGCCGTAGTCGTTGAACGTTAGTTCATATTCGAGGCGGTCCGCCAAAGCGCTCTGATAGTAGGGCATGTGACTCTCCAGCAACTCACCGTCGAGCGGGATGTAGAAGCGGTTGCCGTAAGCGGCCGCGATCGCGTTGTCGCTCGCGTTGTTATCTGCCTTGTTACCAGCCCCGATTCTGTCATCGATCGACATCACCTCATTACCAGAAATCTTTATCATGGTCTTCTTGACGATGGCGCGACCCAGGTTCTGAACGACGGTTCGGTCCGCTTCTGTCGACGTCAGCGAAATAGTGAAAGCGTGGCGAACAGTCCCCGGCACAATGACGTCGCTAGCTCCGAGGTTGGGGAAGCGGACTAAGAGCTGCTGGTTCTGGTCGATCGTCGGTGGGTTGTTTGTAATAACGACGCTCTGTCTCACGCCTTTCGCCCCGAGGGGCTCACGCAGTCTGCGGTATGGATTGAGTTTGCGACCGTATTGTATCGAAGACATATTTTCAGTGAAACTAAATACCTCTATTAAACCCGTATGTCTTTTCTTTAATACATCGTTAAAGATGGCTGATTACGATATTGGCATGGACGAATTCGGCAGAAACGATGCCCTCAATGACGATGACATCGATGAGGATGACTTCGAGGATTCCCTCACAACCTTCGACGAAACACCCGTCATAGAGACTCCAGTTCCAATTCGTGAATTGGGGGAAATAGGTGGCGCTACCAACACCATTAGTCAAAGTCGGGAATTACTCGAGGGAGCTGTAGACGACTACTACAACAGTTTGGCAGAAAAAGGTGTGGTCCAGTCTGTCGGCCGCGACTACTCCAAGTTCGAATTGGATCTGCGCGGTAGGTTGCAACTAAAAGCATCAAATGTCCCGAACGTCAACATGAAGACCGGAAAACCCCTAGCGCTGAGCACCATTGCCGGAAAAAAACTGGGCGATGGCCAAATCGTAAAGAACGAACTAGGATTCCCAGAAAACAATTATGCCGGCCCGCGCTCTAGAGTCCCTACAGTCTACCGACGAAACGATGGCGAAGACGACCGCCGCGATAGAAACTGTCGAGCTCAGCGAGGTCCCTCGAGTAGTCACCGACGCTATTCGCACAATGGAGATCAGCGAAAGCAATCTATACAAAATACTCAACCTCGACCAAGGGTCTAACGATGACCCACCTGTTACCTCTTCGCGAACTCCGGGGACTCGATAAGGCTATACAAACGGTCCGGGGTGAATTGGTCTATAACCTCTCCAAACTCACGGCGCTGGATGAAGATATCGCGCTAGAAGAAAAAAAACTTGGGGAAGCCCGAGGCGATAGAGAATCTACCGAGCGGATCACCTAACGACTGTGGTCTTTGCGGGATGAAAGAGAAGCTCGCTTGGAGGCTGCCCGTGAGACGCTCCGCACCCAAATAAGTCGGATCCGCGAAACAATCTCGAGGGTCCTGCACGAGGAGACGACACTCGGTGAGCGTATTCGCACTCTGTTCAGAGAGCAGGGTATGACTACATCGACCATAGTTCTAGCTTTCACTGGCGGTGCGGCGGCTTCACCCGCGCCCGCATCCGCGCCAGCACCCGCGACATCCGGTGGAGCCAAGGAGTGGGTAAAAAAGCATCTAAAAGCCATAGCCAGTCTCCTGGCTAAATTAGGTGGAAAGGCGGCTGCCGCGCTGCCTGGGCTGATCGGAGGTCTCGTCTCCTACTTGTTATCTATATTATCAAAAACGGCCGGATGGCTCGCCGAGAATGCTTGGGCTCTAATCGTGGCGATTGGCTGTCTCCTACTTTTAGCCGCCCGAGAGTTCCTAAAACCAAAGCGCGAATAGTCCGATGGCCACGAGGGCGACGACGAGCCCTAATTTCTCCTCCTCGTGGGTTGTGACACTAGTTCCCTATCCTGTTCCAATCCAATCGCGATTGGAAGAATTGGGGGAACTTGATGGTGCATCCAATTCGTGAATTGGGGGTACTGGGGTGGGTGCTTGCGGTTTTATGATTTTTTTTTCAAATTTATTTGAATTTCCAACCTCAACCTCACACGTTGAACCCGAGCATGTTGGGGGGGGTGCGCTAGATGATATACCGCGTTCACGTTCCCGTTGTGGGCGACTTTTTGATTGACGTTGGCGATTACGATATGATTATTGTAACAGAGTCAACCGGGTCGTCTCGTAGTATCATATTGCTCGGCGCCATATACAGACCTATTCCAAATACATAGTCTACTGGGGTGCTGGCATTCTGCAAAACGTCTTGATTATTCTGGATCGTCTTCTCCAGGTCCACCTTAGCTGAGATGGCGTCCTCTACAAGTGCCAATAATTGTTTTTGTGCGTCAAACGCCGTTCCCGTGCCCAGTATAGAACTGCGCGTTTGCTTTTGTGCGCCGAGGATGGCCCAGACGTATGTGTGAATGGAGTCGTTGAGGCGGGTAACACCGGCCTGCCTAAACCCTAGACCGTCGTCCAATATAAAGGTTTCTATACCCTTCTGCACGTTTCTGTCTTGTAAAATATACTGTACGTGAGCCTTTGGTGGTGATAACCATGTACAGTATTTGGAATAGCACGTGTGCCCTCTAGCCACTTCAGCCCAGAATGTCATGTTGGAGGTATTACAATTGTTTTCCGTCCAATTTATCGTGTTTCTGAATGGTGGTGGTGCTGTGTAACTCGGAGTATAACCCCGGACCGCCAACGCTGTAAAAGCAGATTTCGTTCTGGCATAGTATGTCCCGTGCTCTAAACCCCTAAGATGAACGGTGCCCAGGCTGTTGCTGTTCGGGTATACTTTCTGTCTCCAGTCCGCGTCTTTTGAAACGTTAAATTCGTTACACAATCTTTCGAACGCCTTACGGTTGTATGTGTTGGAAATAGGATTCCAACCGTCAAATTGAGGTAGTGGAGTATCTAGTTCTTTGAGAATCCTCCTAATAGTATAATACACATGAAAGTTGTAGACGCTACTGCTCAGCATGCTGTTCCTGTATTTTATGTGGTCTCTGAAAGAGACGCCACACCCGGTTGTGGCACACCACACGGCACAATTTAGTTGGTTCTGCCAGAACTGCATAGGGTTGTTGTTCCAGTTTGTTATGACATCCTGTGTAATGGTTTTAGGAAGTCTGTACATGTTAGGGAAATTGTTTAGGGAAACCCAGGCCCAAACTGGCTCTTATTTGGGGGTGCATAAGCCCACCAATGGTGTTCTTTTGAGTGTATGCACCTCCAACCAGGTACTTTGCATTAGAATTAAAGTTAAATGCTTTGGTATCCATTGAAAGATATTATTATGTTTGCTACTATCACTAATGTTCAAAAAGAGAGTTGTGAACTTCAAAAGTCAATCGACAACTGCTGCGGAAAACACCGGGTAGGCTTCAGATCCTTCACGATTGGGTGGGAGAATGTGGGGAAGAGCGAAGGGTTTGGCTATGTGAAGGATGGACGCTCAGTAGGTGTAAGGCTGCCTCCCGGACTGTGGAGTTTTAGACAGCTCAAAGATTTTGTCACCTCATAGCTTGACGGTAAAGCCAACCTCACAGTATCGAAGGCTACCGGGCTCGCAACAATAACCATCGGCCCAGACAGCCGGGTAAGGAACTCCCCGACGTTGGGTATTCGACTCGGTTTTAGAGAGGCATACTCCGCTAACAAAGGCTTGTTTGCCCCTTGTGAGTACGTCGGTGATAACCCGGTGGACTTCGCCTTCACGAAAACTCTCAGGGTGCACCTGGATCGTGTGAACACATTGTACAACATGGTAGACGGTTCCCCCAGCACATTACTGAAAACCGTGCAAGCCAGTGATTCTTTCTTTGGGGAGACTGTGACCTTAGACTTCCCACGCCCCGAGATGAATGTTTTGGAATCGGGACATATCCACGAATTTACGGTCTCTATTCTTGATGATCAAGCGAGAAAGTTGAATAACTGTTACCCGATTTCGGTCGTCCTAGAAATTTCAAATTAATTCAAAGAATTAAACGCATGTTCGTAATATAATTTATAACAACCAACATTATGAGTATATGTGGACCAGGTAGTTCTTCCAATTCCAATCGCGATTGGGTGACAGATATAAATTCAAAGAATCCGAGTAACAATGATGTTCCCGACGGATCCAAACCCACAGGCGATTTTTTAACTACCGGAAAAACAAAGGCCTTGATCAAGACGACTATATCGGAGGCCACAAACGCAATTCGCAGGAGTATAGCACAGCTTAGAGTAGACGTCCTGACGGCGACTGCACAAGTTCGCGAAGAGGCACATACAGGACTTAAGGATCTCGGTGGAAAAATAATCCAAGTTGGGGAAGAGGATCATGCAGAACTTACTGAACTAGGAGGGAAAATAACCGAATTACGGGAAGAGGCCCATACAGAGTTTATGGAATTTTCCGATAAACTGAAACGTGTTCGTAGAGCCACAAACAAAACACTTGAGGAGACCTCTGAAAAGGTTCGTGGTGAGGCCCATACCGCTATCGCGCAGCTTGCCACATTGTTGGACACATCTGTAGAGCAGTTTAAGTTATTACAAACACAAAAACGTGTCATCACAGTTTGGGCTGAGAAGCGGGGCCCATTGAATGATGGGATCTATGAATATTCGTTCGGCGCCAAAGCGAGCAATAGATATGGGGGATACGCCATGACAGCTCCAGGTACACTTCTCCGAATGGCTGTCTGCTCGGTTAATTCTAATGGTAAATCTGTGGGCGTTGTCGCCGTGAATCTCGTACTGGATGGGGAAGAACGGGCGATTGGATTCAATAAACTCGCTGGACAGAGTTCAGCGGTGATTTTGTTCGCCGGTGACGATCAAATTAGACTTTCAGAAGGTAGTGTTATTAACTTTGTTGCGAAAATCGATGACCCAGCGAGTTCTTCCACTGTTGTAACATTATTAATTGAACTTGATTTATGAACATTTAACTGCCACACCTGAGCTGGTGCGGTTGAACCTACAACCAAAACCTGCCGATCCTGTTTCAACAGCCAATACCCCCAATCCTCGATTGGATGTTGGGCAATTGGGGGATATGAGTTGACCTCGTCAAACTTCAAGTTGGAAAATATCGTCGAGATACAGCAGATTCTAAAACAAGAGGGGGACACTCGGAGGGTAAATGCTAAAAAATATAGACGAGCTGCAAATATAGCGGAGGGGGTGAGCACCTTGTTATCGTCCGTTTCTATACTGGGTGGGGCCGGAACCGTTGCATTGTTATCTACAGTCGTGGCAATTCCTATTGCCGCGGGTTTGAGTGGTGTAGCCGCTGGGGCCGGACTGTTGTGTATGGCGTTTAGAGTAGTGGGGAGAAAATTCGAAAATAAAAGTAGAAAGCACGACAGAATATCGGTTCTCGCAAGGTCTAAGAAAAATAGCATCGACGTTATCGTGTCCAAAGCGTTGGCAGATAACAATATATCAGACGCTGAATTTGAGTCAGTGGTGGAGGAGATGTCTCGATATGAGGATTTAAAAAATGCTATTAGAATAAAGGCGAGCGCCACCCTTCCCAAGATTGAGAATACTGATTGGGATAAATTTAGGTTAAAACTGGGAGATAAAGTGGGAGAAAGTTACGACACCACCTCCCTCAACTCCGTTGAACCCAATACCATCCAATTTCTCCAATCGCGATTGGGGTGTTGATGGATTGGGGTTGGACACTTGGAGGGAATTGTGATATTTTATAATTTTCTTAAGTATTTGATGAAATGTTGCTGAATTTTATTACATAATCAGTAATACGCAGTAAATAATCAGTAATACGCATTAAATAAGCAGTAAACAATCAGTAATAAGCAGTAAACTATCAGTATTTTTTATAAATTATGCAGTAAACAATTTAAATAATCCAATAATCCAATAATATTGGAGGTTGAATAATTATAAATACATATTGAACATTAATAACGCGCTTAGCCTTAGCCCACACGACCACGAAGGCTGTTATGAAATATAAACACTACCTAGTGTTGCGCAATAATCTATAAGGTGAAATACACCCTATTAGAGATAAGAAATCCATTGGTTATACTAAGTATATGTATTCACACAATGATTCTAGTTAATTGTGCGTGGTTGAAGACAGGTAGTCACGAGAGGTGTCATCGTACGGTATTTACGAGTATTGCAAGCATCACCGGTCATGGATGCGAAGAGGGTCCGTTTCGCCTCGCCCATGTAGGCATTGTGGGGTAGGGACCAAAGCTGAGTCACTGCTATGTCCACCATGCGGTGGCACTCAGGCTACTCATCGAATGGTTAACAATGGATTACGTGCTCACAAGTATTATCGTTTAGTAATAATTCAAATCAGAAAGTCAGTTATAAAGATAGAACCGATCTGATGTGTAGTTTGTTTCCTCAAACGCGTCACAACACCAAGCAGACGACAATGTTCCAATTACACGGGTTATGAACATGTGTGTATTTATAGCCGAGGTAAACAGACGGTACACACACGGTTATTTATAGCCGAGTGTATTTCTCCTTATCGAGGTTACACAGACGGTATGTACACGGGTTATTTATAGCCGAGTGTAGTTCACACGATATCTTCCGGGATGGTTCGTTATTTTATTTTTAATAATTTAAAACTGAACACCCCCTATTACTACATAGAAAACATAACCTAATATAAGAAAACAAATAAAAAAACATACTTAATTGCCCCAACAAAGTTAGGTTTATATACGAGAAATAAACACATTTAAAGTGCTGGGACGCCAGCAATAATAGTCTCAGCGCTGAGACCGGTTTCGCCTGTGATCACCTCCCAGACTGCTCTACACTTTCGTGCGGATGAGGGGGGGGTCCGCGGTAGACAGTCCAATGATGGGGTGTATCACAAGAGAGCATAACACCTCGCCAAGCCAAAACAAGAAAAATGAATGAATGAATGAGAGCGAAAGCTTAGCGAGGTGGGCCCAGAAGGGTTTTGCTGGCGCTAGTTCGATTCTCGGCTAGAACTAAAACTTTTTATTTTTTTATTTTTTTTTAACTTCTATCCTTACAAACGAAATCGATATAGTAAACAACTTCATGACAACGGCGTTCCTATCCGACCGCGCGAGGAAGTATATGGTCTCGTGTTGATGAAAAAAATATGTTCCACTCTTCTTATACATACCCGCCGAACAGTGGGGAAAAAACCAAGTAGTATATGAGGATTCAATAATGTTTTGAAACATTTCATATTTTTTTGTTTTTAAAATGTAAAACCAAAAGTTTTACGACGCTTTTGCCAGCGTTTTATTATAGATTATAGAGCGGGTATCATTTAGAATCACTCTATACTACTAGTCCACATATTGAACTTTTAATAAATTTATTTCGTATCAATGTATCAAGTGTCCAAATATTGAAGCATTACCTGTTTCCAATTTTGCAGATTCTATGTGGAAATAAATCTGACCTTGAGTCAGAGAGGAAGGTGACAGTGGATGAAGGCAAGGCAATGGCAGATAGACTCAAACTACCGTTCATCGAAACATCGGCGAAAACTGCCGACAACATCAAACAGCTGTTTGAGACATTGATCAGAAACACCCCACGCCAAGGATTGAGCTATAAGGTAGGTCATCTATCAAAGCGACGATAGTGTTATGACGTAGAGGACAAATTGTTAAAGGTGCATGCCCACTCAGTAGGCACACACTGTTCTTTAAAGGAATTAAATAAGCGCATAATTGTGTCACTATTTCACCGTTATACAAAGTACAAGTGCTGCTATTTTGATATAATCATTTGGTAATATTTAGTTTACCGATAGTGACGCGCGGTGGTACCAGGCTATTATCATACGCAAATGAGGCATGATATTTTTTAATTATTTATACTAATTAAATGCGTCACTTGAAAAAATAATATTTTCGACAGATGATAAAGTATGATCATTGCACATCAAAAAATAAATACAGAGCATCAATAGTGATGTCCGTTAACATGTTAAAGAAACACGGTTATCGCCCCTGATATATCAGTGTGGACATTTACGTCTCATATAAAATGTATAATAATTTCAATCAATATGTGGGGTAATGATGATAATGTTTATTTTGCCAGAAAATGTTTCAGATGATGTCTCTGATATAAAGAACATGTTGTGCCTACTGCGTGGGCATGTACCTTTGAACAATTGTTATTTGGAATCATGTGATAGATAAATAGAGAATAGTAGGTTAGTGCCGTGAATGGGAAAATATCTGGCAAAGCTCAGGAAACGGGATGGGCGAGGCTCTGCCGAGCACAGCCCGTTTCCGTGCCGCGCCAGATAATTTTTTCCCATTCACGGCACTAACCTACTATTCTATTTATCCCGTCAACACGTGCAAATGGCTGTAAAATGCAAAAATAATATTGACTGGATATCAAAAATGTTTCACGGCACCGTGTTTCACGGCACATACGCACTGTGTTGATGGGATAAATTGAAAGATATGGGCGCTTGAAATAACAGGGCTCCAGATAAGGAATTAGTAATTGTGTATTGTCACTCCATCATTTCTGAAGCAATTGGGTATTTCAAAATTTTAATTGGGTAAAATGAAATCACACTACTGTTTACACATCAGCAGACCGCAATTATTGAATAGTTTGCTTCGAAATGAATATCAAGGTGTATTTTCATGGAAAATGAGAAAAATATGCTATGTTTGTGGTCTGTTTATTGTTTTCTGCAACATGATAAATGTACCATATTTTTTACCTCACCTGCACGAAGTGCAGAAGAGCTTATGGAATACCACCGGCGTCGGCGTCGTCCCACCAAACATAACGTTGGGGTAAAATATCTTATAACTTCTGTTTCCTTTCATGTAACACCTTGTTATTTGATACATGCATTCTTCAGATGACCCTCTATCATGCTGTAGCAAATTCATGACCCACCGCCCACCCATTACCCAAAGGTCAAGGTCACAATCTTAGCACATTCATAAACTTAACGTTGGGGTAAATTTCTTATAACATCTGTTTCCTTTCATGGAACGCCATGATAGTTCATACATGCATTCATCTGATGATACTCTATCGCGCTATAGCAAATCCATGACCCCCCGGCCATCCCTTGACCTTGGGATCACAATCTTAGCACATTCATAAACTTAACGTTGGGGTAAATGTTGTGTAACTTCTGTTTTTTTTACAGGGAATGCCTTCATATTTCATACATGCATTCATCTGATGATACTCTATCGTGCTATAGCAAATCCATGAGCCACCCCAGCCGTTTCCCCAAGGTCAAGGTCACAATCATAGCACATTCATAAACTTAATGTTGGGGTAAATGTCTTGTAACATCTGTTTCCTTTCATGGAACGCCTTGATATGTCATACATATGCATTCATCTGATGATACTCTATCGTGCTATCGCAAATCCATGACCAACCGCCCACCCCTTACCCCAAGGTCAAGGTCACAAACTTAGCACATTCATAAACTTAACGTTGGGGTAAATGTCTTATGACATCTGTTTCCTTTCATGGAACGCCTTGATATTTCATACATGCATTCCTGAGATGACCCTCTATCATGCTGTAGCAAATCCACAGCCCACCACCCAACCCTTGTCCCAACGTCAAGGTCACAAACTTAGCATGGTCATAAACTTAACGTTGGGGCAAATGTTGTGTAACTTCTGTTTCTTTACAGAGAACGCTTTGATATTTCATACATACATTCGTCAGATGATCCTCTAATGTGTTACAGCAAATCCATGACCCACCCCCACCCCTTTCCCCAAGATCAACATCATACACTTAACGTTGGGGTAAATGTCTTTTGATAACTTCTGTTTCTTTACAGGGAACGCCTAGATATTTCATAATTGCATTCATCTGATGATACTCTATCGTGTAATAGCAAATCCATAACCCACCTCCCCCCACCCCTTTCCCCAAGGTCAAGGTCAGAATCTTAGTACATTCATAAACTTAACGTTGTTGTAAATGTCTTAAACATATGTTTCCTTTCATGGAACGCCTTGATATTTCATACATGCATTCATCCGATGATACTCTATCGTCATAAGCAAATCCATGACCCACCACCCATCCCTTACCCCAAGGTCAAGGTCATATACTTAGCACATTAATAAACTTAACGTTGGAGTAAATGTCTTTTTATAAGGGAACACCTTGTTATTTCTTACATGCATTCATCTGATGATACTCTATAGTGCTATAGCAAATCAATGACCCATCGCCCAACCATTTCCCCAAGGTCAATGTCACAATCTTAGCACATTCATAAATTTAGCGTTGGGGTAAATGTATTATAACATCTGTTTCCTTTCATGGAACGCCCCAAGATCAACATCATAAACTTGACGTTGGAGTAAATGTCTTTTTATAACTTCATATTTCATACATGCATTCATCTGATGATAATATATTATGCTAAATCAAATCCATGACCCACCCCACCCCTTTCCCCAGGGTGAAGGTCACAAACTTAGCACATTCATACAAGCATTCCTCATGTGAATAGCTATCATGCTGTAAAAAATCACCCCCACCCCTTACCACAGGGCCAAGGTCACAAGCTTAGCACATTCATAAACTTAACGGTGGGGTAAATGTCTTATAACATCTGCTTTTTTTTATGGAACGCCTTGATATTGCATACATGCATTCCTCAGAGGACCCTCTATCATGCTGTAGCAAATCCACAACCCACCATCCAACCCTTACCTCAAGGTCAAGGTCACAAACTTAAGCATGTTCATAAACTTAACGTTGGGGTAAACGTTGTGTAAATTCTGTTTCTTTACAGGGAACGCTTTGATATTTCATACATGCATTCATCTGATAATCCTCTATTGTGCTACAGCAAATCCATGATACACCCCCACCCCTTTCCCCAAGATCAAGGTCACAAACTTAGCACATTCATACATGCATTCCTCATGTGAATAGCTATCATGCTATATAAACTTAACGTTGGGTTAAATGTTTGACTTCTGTTTTCAGGGAGCGCATTGATATTTTCTACATGCGTTCATCTTAATATGCTATATCATGCTATAGCAAATCCACGACCCACCTTCCACCACTGACCTCAATGTCAAGGTCCACTGCACACCCCTTTAACCAAGATCAAGTTACATGAGCCGCATCGCGAGAAAACCTGTCTTCGGGAGTCTGACGTCGTGAACTTAGCTGACGTAATTTCAGCCGATATTTCCAATTATAGACGTTTGTCAGACCGCCATGTTAGGTTTGTTCCATTGTGTTAAAGATATCTAACAAACAGAATATATCTATAATCGGGCGTATGTGTGTGAAAAAAACGAGACTGTCTTTGATATGTCATGGATCCTGTCTGAGAATGTATTGGATGAACGTTAGACTGCCGTACTAACCGTCGTACGATCGAAATCCACCATTTTTATTCGAAACGGGCACATCTTATATTATGTTTTTATTGAAAATAATGGCGTAAGGGTAATTAGCCAGGTTTTTTTGGAGAAAAAAATCCATGCTCTTGGATTGGCGTAAGCCGGGCGGCGGGCGGCGGGCGGCGGGCGACGGGCGGCGGGCGGCGTCCACCATCAATGTTAAGTTTTCGTATTTGAGTCCATTTCTTTGTTACTGTACCACCTAGGACCACCAAACTTTCACAGCTTCATAATCAAGGGATGTCCACCACATATCACTATCCAACATGTTACCTTATTTTGAACTTGACCCATTTCTTCCGCGCAGTCGACTTAGCCATTTTCAATGTTAAGTTTTCGCGTTTACAATGTTAAGTTTTCGTGTTTATGTCCATTTCTTTGGTACTGTACCACCTAGGACCACCAATCTTTCACAGCTTCATAACCAAGGGGTGCCCACCACATACAACTATCCAACATGTGACCATTATTTTTACCTTCACCTATTATTTTTACTTAATTTTCAACGTTAACTTTTTAACGTACGTCTGGTTAAAGTTTTTTGGTTAATTTTTTTTCGTTATACTATATCTCTGCAACTGCTTCGCCCATTACCTTGAAACTTCACATGGGTGTTTATCATCATCCATATTTACATTCTATCCCCCCCCCCCCCCACCCCCACCCAACCGTGCGGCCCTTGTGCCCAATGTCAAGGTCAAATTACATTGAATTCTTTTTGTTAAAGTTTTTTCGTGTACTATATCTCTGCAACTGCTTCACCCATTACCTTGATACTTCACATGGGTGTTTATCATCATTGTCGCGCCCGCTTGCCGAAAGCGCGATATCGTCGGCATTTTGGCATACGTCCGTCCGTCAGTACGTCCGTGTGTCCGGTTAAAGTTTTTTGGTTAAAATTTTTCCATCTACTATATCTCATGTGAGCTATTGTTACCGCAATGTGTCGGTCGTCCGTCGTCCGTCGTCCGTCGTCCGTCGTCGTCGTCCGCCGTCCGTCGTCCGTCGTCCGTCGTCCATGAACATTTTCAAACGTCTTCTCCTCGGTAACCATTGGGTCTATAGTCACCAAACTTCATGGTCATGGTCCTTAGGTAAGGAGATTACAAAATTGTTAAAATGACTTCATTACGTAATCCAAGATGGCTGCCGTCTAAAAATAGCACAAATTCTTAAAAAATCTTCTTCTCAAGAACCGCCAACCGGATTTCGACAAAACTTGGTAGGAATGATCGATGTACATTGCTCTTTCTTCACATGAACCGCTTGGCCCATGGTAGCCAAACTTAAAAGTTATGGTCCATGGGTGAAGCCTTTTCAGATTTGTTAAAATGGAGGTCATCGCTAATCCAAGATGGCCGCCGTCTAAAAATAGCATAAATTCTTAAAAAATCTTCTCATGAACCGCTAGCCGGATTTCGAAGAAACCTGGCAGGAATGATTGATGTACATTGCTCTTTCAAATTTGTTAAAATGGTGACCCTGGGGTCAAAAATGGGTGTGGCCCGTGGGGTCAAATTGGGGTCAAATTTTATTTTTGACCGAATATGGTCATGTTATATATCAAATTGAAGGTATCAATGAGGCGATCACTCTGGTACATTTTTTTTTTCGAAATCGGATTGTTATGGCATCCAAGATGGCTGCCGAAATGTCAAAAGGTCGTTCTTTTATTAGAGATTTCAAAATTCTTCTTCACATGAACCGCTTGGCCCATGGTAGCCAAACTTAAAAGTTATGGTCCATGGGTGAACCCTTTTCAGATTTGTTAAAATGGAGGTCATCGCTAATCCAAGATGGCCGCCGTCTAAAAATAGCATAAATTCTTAAAAGATCTTCTTCTCATGAACCGCTAGCCGGATTTCGACGAAACTTGATAGAAATGATCGATGTACAATGCTCTTTCAAAGATGTTAAAATGGTGACCCCGGGGTAAAAAATGGGCATGGCCCGTGGGGTCAAATTGGGGTCACATTTTATTTTTGACCGAATATGCTCATGCCATATATCAAATTGAAGGTATCGATGAAGCGATTGCTCTGGTGCAATATTTGTCGGAATCGGATGATTATGTGATCCATGATGGCCACCAAAAGGTCCATTTATTCAAGATTTTCAACGTCTTTTTCTCAGGAACCACATGGCCGATGCTGGCCAAACTTCATTGGAAGTTAAGATCCTTGGGTGAAGCATTTTCAGATTTTGTAAAATGAGTCATCGCTTAATCCAAGATGACCGCCATCTAAAAATAGCACAATTTTTTTAAAACACATGAACTCAATGTCACATTCTCCTCTGGTGTTCATGGAGTCAGGTGAGCGAATTAGGGCCATCATGGCCCTCTTGTTTTAGTGTCCATGCCTCGCCCTAAGGCGCGACATGCAGGCCACGGCCATCTAGTATACAAAAAGTGGGTATAATTATGTTATCCAAGTGTCTATGCTTGGGAAAAACCTGGCCTTCGTGGCTTGGCCTCGTTTCTTGTTTTCTTTGATTATTTTGCTGCTGATATCACATATAAAAATGTTTGTCTGTTATTGATATGTGTTTTTTATGTTCAGTTATTTTGACATATAATATTTTCTTTCACACAGTCTACATATTACTGTCCACATTAACTGATATCGACCACCATTTACAGGTGAAAACTCTGTGTAAGCTACATTTTATATTTACATACAGCTGGTCGGCAGCATATTTGTAGACCGATGTAGCCTGGGCCCGGTTTTTCGCACAACTATATGTTTCAGATCTGAACTCGACGCAAATATTCAGCTTATTGCTCAATTCTTTCTTTCTAATATACATGTAATGTATACAATTAAAATTTAGCACAACCTTTACCGATTTTAAAAAAAACTTATCTACTGCAAACACAACCAAACCATGGATGTTACGATGTCTCATCTGTGCACATGCACCGCCTGATCAGAACATAGGATGTCCGCCATTCAGTCACTAGGGAATCCTTTCTCGATTACCGACAGGATATGGGTCGCCGATCTTACATTTATTGCAGATATTGTAAGGTCCGTTTATTTCAGCATGTGGTCCAAGTACAGCTGTAAACGGGACGATTTCGTGAAGATTCGACATTTATGTTGTCTGAATATGAAAAGCTTATATCTGAATACACACTGACGTGTGTGTCATGTTAATATAAGAAATAGATACGGTGGGATGATATTCCAATGTAACATATGTATTGTCTATAGTCTGTTTCACGAAAGCTGCCCAAATTTTACGTCTATATAGACAATTCAAAAACAATATTATTTTCGATGATATTAAATTAAAGGGAAAGTTAAGAATGAGCCTTCATTTTTATTTCGTTAAATTTGGTCAAATATTGATTTTATTGCGAAAACAAAATTTACCCATGTTAAATCCCCATAGACATCTTCACGGAGAAATACTGGACCGATTTTTAAAATTGAACTTTTGTTTTCTTAGTTAGATCATATCCAAGCTATCTAGTCAGGTTTCGGAGTCAATTTCCAAATTTTTTCGTTTTTTGACTCCTCCCACACTTCCTTACCACTTTTTCCCCATGTTAAATTCCCATAGACAAATCAATTTTTCGTAATAAAATCAATATTTGACCGAATTTCACGAAATAAATAGAAGGCTCATTCTTAAATTTTCCTTTAATTTAATATTATCGAAAATAATATTGTTTTTGAATTGTCTATATAGCCGTACAATTTGGGCAGCTTTCGTGAAACAGACTATAGTATCATGGACCATGACTGATGATCTGTCAAGTCCTGACAAATGCAATAATACAAACAATCAATAACATTTATACAGTAATTAATTATTGTGCTCCTTTGCTCAGTGAAGTTGATAGTCAAGTTCTCGACTCAAATATGTGTTTCACCCTTTCAACACTAGAGACCTCTCAGTACCGTAACCAGGATGAAGCAGACGAGCAGGTCGCCTCGTCACTTATTGTATCCCCCGGACGTCGTTGGGGGATACATAGGATTTGACACCGAACGTCCGCGTCCGCGTCCGCGTCCGCGTCCGCGTCCGCGTCCGCGTCCGCGTCCGCCGCAGACACTTCTTGTCCGGAGCATAACTCGAACACCCTTTGGAATATTTTCATGAAACTTCACACATGCATAGACCACGACCCGAAGGTGTTGTCGCGCACAAGAATGACAACTCTTGCATAGCTATTTTTTTAGTTATCTCCCTTTTTTGTTTCGCGCACTGATTGAGCATAACTCGACCACCCTTTGGAATATTTTCTTGAAACTTCACACATGCATAGACCACGACCCCCGAAGGTGTGTCGTGCACAAGAATGACAACTCTTGCATAGCTAATTTTTGTGTTATCTCCCTTTCTTGTTTTCGCACACTGATTTCCTGTCCGGAGCATAACTCGACCACCCTTTGGAATATTTTCATGAAACTTCACACATGCATAGACAACGACCCGAAGGTGTGTGGCGCACAAGAATGACAACTCTTGCGTAGCTAATTGTTCTGTAGAGAGAACAAAAGTCTTCTCTGGTTGAACGATAGTGACTGGGAGAACCATTCACCTGTGCATGTGCTAGCATGTGCAAATGTCCAGACTGACCACTAACTATTACAGGTAATTTATACAGGTAAATTATTTTATTTCCGTAAACTGTGTTGACAATATTGTGGCAATATGTGGACAAGTGCTGATATGATATGTAGATACATATAGGACTATTAAAAAAAATTCTGGGCTCCAGTAGCGAGCATTATTTTATTTTTTTAAAAATCCATTTAAAAAAAAATATTCAGTGTTTTTGTCTAGTAGCATAAGGTCGTAAGTGCTATATGCGGACCATTATCATATAATAAAACAATTATTGACTAGTGAGCCATAGAATATCATCTGATATTCTATGGCTCACTAGTCAATAATTATATAATATGTTCGGGCCAGTGAACATTGCTTTCGGGCCCAGGCTCGAGGTCAAAGCGGGACATGGCGAGACATTTGATTCCGCGGAATTCTTGTTATTTTTAATTTAAAAAAAAAATCCATTTTTTTTTTCATTTTTTTTTTCAAGTTCTTTTTCAATTTTTGTCTAGTAGCATAAGGTCGTAAGTTCTATATTGTCAAGGTCATTACCAAGGTCAGGAATGATCGAGACAAATTGTCTCCCCCAATTATCATACGAACCAAGTATACTTCAATTGTTATGACGTTATGGCCAATATAGCTTGATCCGACGAACGGAAAGTGGTAACAATGCAGTTGAAGTGTAAGGGATAGGCCAGAGTAGATAAGTACACGTAGTCACTTAATCACTTATAATGTACACTATATTACATGGGGAACACACAGGAATTACATGATACATTGATATGCGAACATCACTGTACTGTGCATGATACTATTCAATTACTACAAGGTTGTAAGCCAATCGACTGTTATACTTTAACGCAACTTAAAAGCTATAGACGAATAAACTCGGTATGTGGTATCTCAATGGTCCCGTAGTGGACAATAGTATGAATGCACAAGTACTTTGATGATCGCTAATCAAAGTGAAATAACATACAAGTATAACATGGCATAACGAACATTGGAGGACAAATGACAATCATCTGAGCTACCCCAGTGCTGGCGTATCTCAATAGATAGTGTAACCTCTGAGTATCAAGGTCCCAAGGTCTGCCTCACCCGCAATATGAGGTCTAGTCAACAATATGGCTATAATCCAACTTCAAGTGGATTAATCCATAAACAATATATGTAGTCTTACTACAATCCTTTAGCCATGATATGCCATGATAGGAGTATTACCATACACTATCAAAGTATACATATGTATTGCCTATGCAATATATTTCCAAAGTATGAATGTCAAAGTCAAAGCCGGATGTGGTTACATCACATGATAGTCAATAACGATAATGTTCCGGAAGCTGGTTCCCGGAAGTAAAGTTCCACAGGTAGTATTATCTCCGGAAATGGTGGACCAGATGTAAAGTTCCTATGGTATCACTCGACTGTAGCAACCCGGATGTGGTAGACCGGATTTAAAGTATCCATGGTGAATCAATGGGTTGTAATACCGGAAGTGGTAGACCGGATGTAAAGTTCCGATATAATACAAAAGGAAAATGGCGATTATCACGTTGGCTAAGACGCGGGAAAAGTTTCACTTAGGTGACATTCAACTCGGTGGTAGTATAATGATATGATATGTGTGTATGGCGTTTCACTTCACTAAACTATGGCTGTGACTGTCTGCTGAACGCGAGGTAGCTATCACACACTGCTCTATACAGGCCTGTACCCGGAGCTGCTACACACACTGCGCCAGACAGACGTACGGACACTCGGACGACCCGATACTCTGCACTGACTGGGGTCTGCCCTCAAACGATGGACCAAAACGTCCAATGTGGCTCGCTGGAGCGTTCTCAAGAGGCTACAAAAATGAAATGAATCTCCAATTACTGGACGAATACGCACAGACAAGACAGACAGGATGCACAACAGACTAAAACGGGAATCGAACAACGGCAAATCACAGCTGAAATAAAATGTTCTAGGTACATACCAAAATCCTCCGTGTCACTGGTGAATACAGTACTAGTCTTCTGTAACCAGAAAATATGTGTCCCGCCAACACATAGCGAGACATCGCTTATATACGCACCAGTGAAACCATGCACGGAATAATGGATATGCCTACCCCTCGTACGACATCTCACATAAATACTACAAAACCATGGCTTTTGCCATGTCACCCGTGGGTTATATTTGGCATAAATATATGTTCCCACGCCTTAAATTCAACCAAACCAGTGTACAGCCCTCGTGGAATAAATACCATCCAACATGGTATACCCCACACTACCATAAATCTGCACACTATAGACCCAGATCTCATAATCCGAAATCTACTCGACTGGTCTCGACAATGCGAAGGTCGTTCTTGGCCCCGCCAAACCCCTCCATAACGGTCCTACGGCTATACACTCAAATGAGAGTGTAGCACATACTAAACTCAAATATCGTGGTCATTTACGGAAATATCACGACACAAAACATCACCATTATGGGATCTGATATATCCGTGTTGGCCAGTACCAGGCTATGATGAAACACTAACCCGTAGCATACATAACAGGGCAGACCATGGTATGGTCTGCGCTGTATACTGGCTTCACCTACAGAAGGTCCCTTATATGGTGAAACACTGACACGCGGGACAAACTCGACTGGCACGGACAGTGGACATCCGTAATACTAAAAGGTATCTTTTCCCTAGCGAAACCAGCACACGCAGTCAACGAGTTCTCTACCACACACATGCATAGTCTGTGGCAAATATGGCGTGACATCAGTAAAACATTGCTCATAAAATAGACGTATATTTAAATCCGCAAAAATGACACGCATAAACGTATTTCCACCAATACAACATAAGCCCCCTTATTACATGCACATTGCACATGGCAAATGTACATGCCAAACCACAGGTGTGCAAAAACCACAGGTGTGTGAAACCACAGGTATGTGGAATCACAGGGATGTGAAACCAATAATACGCACAACAATACAACACAGTACCACACATCACATACAATTATACGGATTTCAGAATGTACAAGAATACACGTGTCACGCGACATATCTCCCCCCTAAACAAAAAGTGTTTACACTTTCGTGCATAATCGCGAGACACGTTGGCACAGCTGAATCTACCCCGATATCCTGCTCAGGTAGCCTGCCCACTTTATCTCATGTTTCCCTATATGGGTGTGTCCTGGTGCGTCCCTCAGGACATGGGTGAATTCCCGTAAGATCTCTTTGACTTGCGTCTTTTGTTTCTTGCCTAAATCAGGCGACAGGTCAACTTTGCTCTCTGTATCGGACTCTAATCCCCTGGGACATAACATGTTTTCTTCGGCACTACACCCGCTTCGACTAGGATCCCCCTCTACTGTGTCTTCTATCACGGCCGCATTTATTACAGTGAGTATTCCCTTCCCCGGGTGCTCAGGCCTAGTCTCGTACCTCTTTAACATGTTTGCATGAAAGGTTTTCAACTTCCCTCCCATGCCAACCCTATAGTCCCACTCATTAACTACCTCTGTTATGGGGTATGGTCCCTTCCACCTAAGAAGCAATTTGTTGTTGTCTGTCGGTAGTAGTACAAGTACCTGATCTGCCACTGCATACTGCCTACTACGGGTCTTACGGTTGTAGTACTTTGCGTACTTTTTGGACGCACTCTTCAAGTTCTCATGCGCGATTTCGCATGTTTTTCTCGAGCCGTTCGCGCAAGTCTAGGACGTACTGATACGTCGTTTTGACGTTGTCCTCTATGTCCTTCTCGGACCACAGATCTCTTAGTATGCTCATCGGACCTCGAACGGTCCTTCCGTACAATAGTTCAAACGGTGAGAAAGCCAAACTTTCTTGAGGGACTTCGCGATACGCGAATAAGAGCGCGTTAATGTATTTGTCCCAATCTTTGGGACGTTCGCTTGCCATTCTACGAAGCATTTGCTTTAACGTACCATTGAACCGTTCCACGAGACCGTTACACTGTGGGTGGTACGGTGTCGTGGTTAATTGTCTCAGCGATAACATCTACTAACTTCCTCCATGACTGCCGACGTAAATTGACTACCCCTATCGGTGAGCATCTCCTCGGGGATACCCAGTCTACTGAACATATCCACGAGAGCTTCCGCGACTCGTTCGGCCTCGATGCCTGGTAGTGGTACCGCTTCTGGGTACCTAGTTGCATAATCAACTAACGTTAGTATGTAACGATTCTTCCGATCGGTAGCTGGAAAAATTGGCCCTACAATATCAACTGCGACTCGTTTGAACGGAGTGTCTATCAACGGCATAGTTCCTAACCCGGAACCTTGGTGATGTGTCCTTTGACACAGTCATTTGACATATGTCACAAGACCTACAAAACCGTGTAATGTCACTGCCCACGCCTGGCCAATAAAATTCTGATAACACTCGATCAGTTGTCTTCTTAACCCCTAAATGGCCCGCCATGATTGATTCATGTGCCACTTTCATCACGGTAGTCCTAAGTGTTTTTGGGACTACCAGCTGATGGTACATCCTACCTGACCCTATCGATTCGAAATTACGATACAACAAGTCTTTTCGGTATGCGAATTTCGATTTGTTTCCGTTCTTACTTGACCGTACCGTTCCGTCTTTTGCATTATTTCGAACTGACGTCAATGTGACGTCATGTGCCTGCGCCTCTTTGAATTCATCGCGTGATACGTTCGCGATTGCGGTAGGGACTTTGAGGGTCTTATACGATTCGTCTCGGGCTGTCGTTTGTGACCTAGTTTCAACTGCGCACGATTTAGCGCCTCTAAATCGGATATCACCGGTAACTCTGACCCGTCTACATTACCTATGGTAACATCATACATTGTATCTGTCATGCAAAGGGCTTCTACCCGACCTTTGAAAAAAGTGTATCTAGATCTACCGGGCGGTAGGAATTCCACTCATTTTGCTCCTATTTACCAGCATGCATGTTGAAACTTTGCTTAAAACTGATCTGGTTGTACTAAGCTTTCCCTGACGACCACCCGGTACACCCAGTATCTCGCATTACTGTGACCTTTTTCCATTTAATGTGCCCTCTGCTACGGGTAGCTATCCATACCAAATGTACATCCGTTAATCAACTCCGGCTGTATCTCGCTACCTGAACATACAATAGTGGTGTCGGTATCAACCACACAGAAATTTCCTTGGTTTTCCCCTGGTTGTTCCGTGTTTTGCCATCTACCTCTACCTCTGCCTCTAGTGTGCCTTCCACTTCTACCTCTACTTCTACCTCTGTACCGACCTCTCTGTTCTTTATCTGCAAAACTTACATGTTTCTCTTCCTCGACTGCTGCTGCTTTGTAAGCTGAGGACCGGTCACGTTTAGGACAATCGTAGGACATGTGACCCTCTTTGTCACAATGGTAACATGTCCCGCGATGCCTATCATAGCCGTTCCTGCTGGTACTTCTGTCATAACTACCTCTACTCGGGCTTCTATCATAACTACCCCTACTTGGGCATTCTATTGTGGTCTCTATTCTGATATCTGTCCCTATCTCGACTCCTATCTCTGGATCGATTATCCGCACTACTTACCTTGCGCCTCTGGTTATCTACTGACCTGTACTCGGTTCTGTTGCTAGTACTGTTCCTCTGAACTACATACTTGCTACCTCCTCTAGCTTCTGCAAAGTAATCTGCCTGAACCGCCATCTGATCTATCGAGTCAAATGTTTTCTCTTTGAGAAATAAGTAGAGCTCACGACTGCATATACTTAACATCTGATCTCTGATCATGTAGTCTAGTACTCCTTCATATGTTCTATTCACCTTACCTAACTCAAACCATCTATCTAAATAGTTCTTTGACCGACTGACATATTGCACAAATGTTTCACTGTGATCAGGTTGGTGTTTTTTGAACATGCGTCTGAACCCATCTTCCGTTAGATCAAAACATTTCAACAATGCGGATTTCAACTTATCATAGTCAAGAGCATCATCAATAGGTAGTCTAGAATATACATCTAATGCCTTGCCCTTCAATAACGCACTCAAGTGTAGTGACACTTATCTCTTCCCCACCTTTGAATTGCTGCGTACCTCTCAAATCTAGCTAAGTAGCTATCCATGTTGTCATTATTCTGATCAAAATGTGGCAGCTTCGGACCGAATGCTCTGCCATAGTCCCTATCAGGTCTCTCTTCATCTATTACTTCTCCCCTTTCTACTTTTCGCCATTTCTACCTGATGCTTAGTGTCTAGTTCTCCGCAATTTGAATTCTAGAGCTAACTGTGCTTCATTGGCATCTATTCTATCTTTCCCCATCTGTCGCTCAACCTCTCTAGCCAACTGCTCAGCATCTAACCTATCTTTCTCCATCTGTCGCTCTAACCTCTTTAGCCAACCGCTCAGCCTCTTTAGCCAACCGCTCAGCATCTAACCTATCTTTCTCCGCCTGCCTAGCCTCTAGTCTTTCCTGTCTTTCTCTCTCTCCTGCTCTTCTTTTACAAAGGCCCAAATTAACTCTGAATCTGCTAGCCCTAAGCTTTTGCCTATGTCCATTAGCTCCTTAATGGACGACATTCTTACTCTCAACTCAACTCCGGATTATCGATTTACACGCTTTACCCGACGGTACACAAGGTCTCTAGCACTCAAATCACTTGGTGATTTGTGCGAGTCTCTTGCTTCACGTCTATAAGGTTAAGGTAAATCAATCCGGTCTCTACTCCTAACGACGGTATAAGTTTCTCAATCGGGTAAGTCAATCCGGTATATGTATGGTATAATGTAATGGTATATTTACAATTCCCCCTCTATGGTACTGGACACAAATATTGGGGACTGGTTATAGACACCTGGCAGGATATAGTATTGTTCATACACAATATAAAGTGGTAAGTAATCTCGCCTCAGATGCAGAAGTGTCTAGTGCTAACCTAGAACACCCGCTGTGCCATCATCACAGGAGGTACTGTTGACAAATCAAAAATTACAATGGACGCTTACATCCACTATCTCACCAGATCGTCTCAACTCTATACTTCTGTACCTAGGTAGTCCAATCATGTATGTGGTGATGTATTAGTGCCTAAGTGTTGGAGTGCATCTTACATTAACTCCCAAGGCAAACAAATACAAGATTGAATCTTGACGACGCTAGGGGTACAGCTATTCTAGCCTCCTTACTTCAACTGCTTTGAAGAAACTGATTATAAAAAGAGGAAACAAAACCCCACTTCTGACACCATTGTCAAGGTCATTACCAAGGTCAGGAATGATCGAGACAAATTGTCTCCCCCAATTATCATACGAACCAAGTATACTTCAATTGTTATGACGTTATGGCCAATATAGCTTGATCCGACGAACGGAAAGTGGTAACAATGCAGTTGAAGTTTAAGGGATAGGCCAGAGTAGATAAGTACACGTAGTCACTTAATCACTTATAATGTACACTATATTACATGGGGAACACACAGGAATACATGATACATTGATATGCGAACATCACTGTACTGTGCATGATACTATTCAATTACTACAAGGTTGAAAGCCAATCGACTGTTATACTTTAACGCAACTTAAAAGCTATAGACGAATAAACTCGGTATGTGGTATCTCAATGGTCCCGTAGTGGACAATAGTATGAATGCACAAGTACTTTGATGATCGCTAATCAAAGTGAAATAACATACAAGTATAACATGGCATAACGAACATTGGAGGACAAATGACAATCATCTGAGCTACCCCAGTGCTGGCGTATCTCAATAGATAGTGTAACCTCTGAGTATCAAGGTCCCAAGGTCTGCCTCACCCGCAATATGAGGTCTAATCAACAATATGGCTATAATCCAACTTCAAGTGGATTAATCCATAAACAATATATGTAGTCTTACTACAATCCTTTAGCATGATATGCCATGATAGGAGTATTACCATACACTATCAAAGTATACATATGTATTGCCTATGCAATATATTCCAAAGTATGAATGTCAAAGTCAAAGCCGGATGTGGTTACATCACATGATAGTCAATAACGATAATGTTCCGGAAGCTGGTTCCCGGAAGTAAAGTTCCACAGGTAGTATTATCTCCGGAAATGGTGGACCAGATGTAAGTTCCTATGGTATCACTCGACTGTAGCAACCCGATGTGGTAGACGGATTTAAAGTATCCATGGTGAATCAATGGGTTGTAATACCGGAAGTGGTAGACCGGATGTAAAGTTCCGATATAATACAAAATGGCGATTATCACGTTGGCTAAGACGCCGGGAAAATAAAAGTTTCACTTAGGTGACATTCAACTCGGTGGTAGTATATGATATGATATGTGTGTATGGCGTTTCACTTCACTAAACTATGGCTGTGACTGTCTGCTGAACGCGAGGTAGCTATCACACACTGCTCTATACAGGCCTGTACCCGGAGCTGCTCACACACTGCGCCAGACAGACGTACGGACACTCGGACGACCCGATACTCTGCACTGACTGGGTCTGCCCTCAAACGAGTGGACCAAAACGTCCAATGTGGCTCGCTGGAGCGTTCTCAGAGGCTACAAAAATGAAATGAATCTCCAATTTACTGGACGAATACGCACAGACAGACAGACAGGATGCACAACAGACTAAAACGGGAATCGAACAACGGAAAATCACAGCTGAAATAAAAATGTTCTAGGTACATACCCAAAATCCTCCGTGTCACTGGTGAATACAGTACTAGTCTTCTGTAACCAGAAAATATGTGTCCCGCCAACACATAGCGAGACATCGCTTATATACGCAACCAGTGAAACCATGCACGGAATAATGGATATGCCTACCCCTCGTACGACATCTCACATAAATACTACAAAACCATGGCTTTTGCCATGTCACCCGTGGGTTATATTTGGCATAAATATATGTTCCCACGCCTTAAATTCAACCAAACCAGTGTACAGCCCTCGTGGAATAAATACCATCCAACATGGTATACCCCACACTACCATAAATCTGCACACTATAGACCCAGATCTCATAATCCGAAATCTACTCGACTGGTCTCGACAATGCGAAGGTCGCTTCTTGGCCCGCCAAAACCCCATCCATAACGGTCCTACGGATATACACTCAAATGAGAGTGTAGCACATACTAAACTCAAATATCGTGGTCATTTACGGAAATATCACGACACAAAACATCACCATTATGGGATCTGATATATCCGTGTTGGCCAGTACCAGGCTATGATGAAACACACAACCCGTAGCATACATAACAGGGCAGAACCATGGTATGGTCTGCGCTGTATACTGGCTTCACCTACAGAAGGTCCCTTATATGGTGAAACACTGACACGCGGACAAACACGACTGGCACGGACAGTGGACATCCGTAATACTAAAAGGTATCTTTTTCCCTAGCGAAACCAGCACACGCAGTCAACGAGTTCTCTACCACACACATGCATAGTCTGTGGCAAATATGGCGTGACATCATAAAACATTGCTCATAAAATACAGACGTATATTTAAATCCGCAAAAATGACACGCATAAACGTATTTCCACCAATACAACATAACCCACCCCCTTATTACATGCACATGCACTGGCAAATGTACATGCCAAACCACAGGTGTGCAAAAACCACGGTGTGTGAAACCACAGGTATGTGGAATCACAGGGATGTGAAACCAATAATACGCACAACAATACAACACAGTACCACACATCACAAATATACAATTATACGGATTTCAGAATGTACAAGAATACACGTGTCACGCGACATATCTCCCCCCTAAACAAAAAGTGTTTACACTTTCGTGCATAATCGCGAGACACGTTGGCACAGCTGAATCTACCCCGATATCCTGCTCAGGTAGCCTGCCCACTTTATCTCATGTTTCCCTATATGGGTGTGTCCTGGTGCGTCCCTCAGGACATGGGTGAATTCCCGTAAGATCTCTTTGACTTGCGTCTTTTGTTTCTTGCCTAAATCAGGCGACAGGTCAACTTTGCTCTCCGTATCGGACTCTAATCCCCTGGGACATAACATGTTTTCTTCGGCACTACACCCGCTTGGACTAGGATCCCCCTCTACTGTGTCTTCTATCACGGCCGCATTTATTACAGTGAGTATTCCCTTCCCCGGGTGCTCAGGCCTAGTCTCGTACCTCTTTAACATGTTTGCATGAAAGGTTTTCAACTTCCCTCCCATGCCAACCCTATAGTCCCACTCATTAACTACCTCTGTTATGGGGTATGGTCCCTTCCACCTAAGAAGCAATTTGTTGTTGTCTGTTCGGTAGTAGTACAAGTACCTGATCTGCCACTGGCATACTGCCTACTACGGGTCTTACGGATTGTAGTACTTTGCGTTACTTTTTGGACGCACTCTTCAAGTTCTCATGCGCGATTTTTCGCATGTTTTTCGAGCCGTTCGCGCAAGTCTAGGACGTACTGATACGTCGTTTTGTTTTGACGTTGTCCTCTATGTCCTTCTCGGACCACAGATCTCTTAGTATGCTCATCGGACCTCGAACGGTCCTTCCGTACAATAGTTCAAACGGTGAGAAAGCCAAACTTTCTTGAGGGACTTCGCGATACGCGAATAAGAGCGCGTTAATGTATTTGTCCCAATCTTTGGGACGTTCGCTTGCCATTCTACGAAGCATTTGCTTTAACGTACCATTGAACCGTTCCACGAGACCGTTACACTGTGGGTGGTACGGTGTCGTGGTTAATTGTCTCAGCGATAACAATCTACTCTAACTTCCTCCATGACTGCCGACGTAAATTGACTACCCCTATCGGTGAGCATCTCTCGGGGGATACCCAGTCTACTGAACATATCCACGAGAGCTCCGCGATCGTTCGGCCTCGATGACCTGGTAGTGGTACCGCTTCTGGGTACCTAGTTGCATAATCAACTAACGTTAGTATGTAACGATTCTTCCGATCGGTAGCTGGAAAAATTGGCCCTACAATATCAACTGCGACTCGTTTGAACGGAGTGTCTATCAACGGCATAGTTCCTAACGGAACCTTGGTGATGTGTCCCTTTGACACAGTCATTTTGACATATGTCACAAGACCTACAAAACCGTGTAATGTCACTGCCCACGCCTGGCCAATAAAATTCTGATAACACTCGATCAGTTGTCTTCTTAACCCCTAAATGCCCCGCCATGATTGATTCATGTGCCACTTTCATCACGGTAGTCCTAAGTGTTTTTGGGACTACCAGCTGATGGTACATCCTACCTGACCCTATCGATTCGAAATTACGATACAACAAGGTCTTTTCGGTATGCGAATTTCGATTTGTTTCCGTTTCTTACTTGACCGTACCGTTCCGTCTTTTTTTGCATTATTTCGAACTGACGTCAATGTGACGTCATGTGCATGCGCCTCTTTGAATTCATCGCGTGATACGTTCGCGATTGCGGTAGGGACTTTGAGGGTCTTATACGATTCGTCTCGGCTGTCGTTTGTGACCTAGTTTCAACTGCGCACGATTTAGCGCCTCTAAAATCGGATATCACCGGTAACTCTGACCCGTCTACATTACCTATGGTAACATCATACATTGTATCTGTCATGCAAAGGGCTTCTACCCGACCTTTGAAAAAAGGTGTATCTAGATCTACCCGGGCGGTAGGAATTCCACTCATTTTGCTCCTATTTACCAGCATGCATGTTGAAACTTTGCTTAAAAACTGATGGTTGTACTAAGCTTTCCCTGACGACCACCCCGGTACACCCAGTATCTCGCATTACTGTGACCTTTTTCCCATTTAATGTGCCCTCTGCTACGGGTAGCCTATCCATACCAAATGTACATCCGTTAATCAACTCCGGCTGTATCTCGCTACCTGAACATACAATAGTGGTGTCGGTATCAACCACACAGAAATTTCCTTGGTTTTCCCCTGGTTGTTCCGTGTTTTGCCATCTACCTCTACCTCTGCCTCTAGTGTGCCTTCCACTTCTACCTCTACTTCTACCTCTGTACCGACCTCTCTGTTCTTTATCTGCAAAAACTACATGTTTCTCTTCCTCGACTGCTGCTGCTTTGTAAGCTGAGGACCGGTCACGTTTAGGACAATCGTAGGACATGTGACCCTCTTTGTCACAATGGTAACATGTCCCGCGATGCCTATCATAGCCGTTCCTGCTGGTACTTCTGTCATAACTACCTCTACTCGGGCTTCTATCATAACTACCCCTACTTGGGCTTCTATTGTGGTCTCTATTCTGATATCTGTCCCTATCTCGACTCCTATCTCTGGATCGATTATCCGCACTACTTACCTTGCGCCTCTGGTTATCTACTGACCTGTACTCGGTTCTGTTGCTAGTACTGTTCCTTCTGAACTAACATACTTGCTACCTCCTCTAGCTTCTGCAAAGTAATCTGCCTGAACCGCCATCTGATCTATCGAGTCAAATGTTTTCTCTTTGAGAAATAAGTAGAGCTCACGACTGCATATACTTAACATCTGATCTCTGATCATGTAGTCTAGTACTCCTTCATATGTTCTATTCACCTTACCTAACTCAAACCATCTATCTAAATAGTTCTTTGACCGACTGACATATTGCACAAATGTCGTGTCCGGAGCATAACTCGAACACCCTTTGGAATAATTTCATTAAACCTCACACATACATAGACCACGACCCAAAGGTGTGTCGCGCGCAAGAATGACAACTCTTGCATCGTTAATTTGTTTTACTTATCTTCCTTTGTTGTTTCATGCACTGATTTCGTGTCCGGAGCATAACTCGAACACCCTTTGGAATATTTGTATTAAACTTCACTCATGCATAGAAGACGACCCAAAGGTGTGTCGCACAACTCTTGCGTCGTTAATTTCTTAGTTATCTCCCTTTGTTGTTTCGTGCACTGATTTCATGTCCGGAGCATAACTCAAACACCCTTTGGAATATTCACATGAAACTTCACACATGCATAGACCACGACCCTAAAGGTGTGTCACGCAAGAATGACAACTCTTGCATCTCTAACTTTTTAGTTATCTCCCTTTGTTTTTCCGCTCACTGATTTTGTCTTCGGAGCATAACTCTAACACCCATTTTTCAAACTACTTGTGTATCTTTGGAGGGGGATACACATGCGCTTGTCGACAAGCGTCCATTTCTAGTTTTGCCGATTTTTGCACAGACGTACGGATTGATTGACTCATCCACACATGCACAACGTGTGATTACTGGCATTTAACTCATTTAATTTATGAAGTATCTCCCCTGTGTATCACAGTCTATTATAGTATACATATAAAATAAAATAAAATACAAAGTCCTCGGATTTTGATCAAATACAATAGTGTGTATTGTGATAATATAAATAGACACTTTGCATTATGGAAAGCAAAAAAAGATATATAACTTCCTGACACATCATCAGTGCCGTAACCAGGAAGCCAACAACGAGGAATCAGGGGTCATGCCCCCCACCTCCACCCACACACGGAAAGAAAATTACGAGTATTTATGATAAAATCTAAAACATATTTACAAATAGAGCATATTCTGATGGCACGGCTCGTTATGAGTTGGCTCACCTGTGTCTACACGGTTTTGTTGAAACTTTCGAATTAACTTGGGTTACCACATCTTTGACACACTTCCTAGTGTTGTTTCTGTATTAACACAGCTCGTGTGCAAGGTATGTGCATGAGGATGTGATACATAAGTTAGATCACGTTTTTATATGAATAATACCGTCTAGCATTACAGGATCCGGATTCAGATAACAAAACGTCTGATCGAATATCACCATGATTAATGGGAGAAACATTTAGTTGAAATTTACATGAAAATAAGACACACTACACTTATGTGTTATTTTCACGACCATGACTATTTGAAAAGCATAATAAAGGGGGTTGAATACATGCTGTTTATATCTGAAGTAACCTAATATGTTATACCTGATGTAGCCTAATATACATAAAGTGCCGTTTTTGCCTTTATCTTTTCACCTCTGACCCCTAATCGCGGCCTCTGATTGGTCTCAACAGCAAATTCAAGATGGTGACGAATTTTAAAATAAAAGTCGCTGTCGGTGCAGTTGAATTTTGTCCAATTTTACAGTATATGCGACGTAACCAACTACACGGACATGTCCATTATGTCCATTATGATTGCAATGCTTATTATGACAACTGTCTAGTCTAACTCGAGCCAATATTGAAGCGCATGGTAAATAAATAGGAGATTTAATCAGAATCTACCTAGCGTGGACGCCGCCATTTTGCTTTGAATCACGTCACTGGATTTGTGACGCATGGCGAGGGAATGTGGTCAAAACATGACGTCACACACGTTCAAGCAATTACGCTTAGTATGCGGTTTAAATTAAATACATGATTAGTGCCGTAGAATATAAAATGTATTCGGTTTCGCCCCAACAACTTTATAGGGGCTCGCTAAAGCTCGCCCAAATGAAGCTGTCTAAAGCTCAACCGAATATATTTTATATTCGACGGCACTAACCATGTATTTACTATGACATCGTGTACGTTGTTGGTGATACTCTTGATAACGTCAAAATGACGTCATTCCCGGATAAAATCGACGTATAAACGTCAGCGTCGTATTTTGCAGTGAATGACGTTGCTAGCGCAAACATACAATTATGTACATAATACAATGGTTGTCTGTATCATAACCATTAGTAAATATAATGCGAGCACCATGTGGGTGTTATAATACATGATAATATAAATAATACATTTGAATGCACCAGGTCTATGCACATGTCCATGGTCAGGGATTGTGCTAGATATTTAAAAGTTGGTATGTTTCTGCTATGTTCATATGCGACCGCTAAAAAGGCGCACCAATAGAATGAAGACAAAATTCATATTTCGTAATTGCAATATCACTATCGTACAACAAATTTAGGCATATCAAATATACTACACAATCTACAGAAACTTTTTAAAAATGTACAATAGCGACGTAATTTGCGGCGTGTGACGTTTTCACTAGACATTTTAAAATGCCTATTTTTTATTATGTTTATGTGCGACCGCCACAAAATGTACTCTACTAGAAAGTAGACAATATGCACATTTTGTAATTACAATATTAATTATTTTATAGCAAATGCTGGAATATGTTCCATACCCGCTTTATATTTATATTCCATTTTCCGCTTAAAAGAATGTAAAATAGTGACGTAATTCGCAAGATGTGAAATTTCCACTAGACATTTTGAAGTATGTATTATTGTATCCCCCGGACTCCGTCGGGGGATACTATGGATTTGACAGCGCGCCGCGTCCGCGTCCGCGTCCGCGTCCGCGTCCGCGTCCGCCGCAGACACTTCTTGTCCGGAGCATAACTCGAACACCCTTTGGAATATTTTCATGAAACTTCACACATGCATAGACCACGACCCGAAGGTGTGTCGCGCACAAGAATGACAACTCTTGCATAGCTAATTTTTGAGTTATCTCCCTTTTTTGTTTCTCGCACTGATTTCGTGTCCGGAGCATAAACTCCACCACCCTTTCGAATATTTTCATGAAACTTCACACATGCATAGACCCACTACGACCCGAAGGTGTGTCGCGCAACAAGAATGACAACTCTTTGCATAGCTAATTTTTTAGTTATCTCCCTTTTTTGTTTCGCGCACTGATTGACCATAACTCGACCACCCTTTGGAATATTTTTATGAAACTTAACACATTCAATTAGACCACGAACCGAAGGTGTGTCGTGCACAAGAATGACAACTCTTGCATAGCTAATTTTTTAGTTATCTCCCTTTTTTGTATTCGCTCACTGATTTCCTGTCCGGAGCATAACTCGACCACCCTTTGGAATATTTTCATGAAACTTCACACATGCATAGACCACGACCCGGAGGTGTGTCGCGCACAAGAATGACAACTCTTGCGTAGCTAATTTTTCAGTTATCTCCCATTTGTTTTGCGCACTCTACAAACTGGACAATAATGCATGAAGACCTGTTTTCTCGTCTGCTCTGTATACCTTTTCTCGTGTGCTCTGTACACCTTACCTGTAGAGAGAACAATAGAAACTGGGAGAACCATGTGCTAAGCATGGGCTAGCATGTGCAGATGTCCAGTGCTTGACCACTGCTGACCAGGTAATTTATACAGGTAAATCACTACATTGGGTACTGTGTTGAAAATATTGTGGCATTATGTGGACCTCTGCAGATATATGTAGATAAATATAGGACTATTAAAAAAAAATCTGGTCTCCAATAGCAAGCATTATTTTTAAACTTTTTTTTGTCATTTTCTTTTTTTTTTTTTTCATTATTTTTTTTCATTTTTTTTTTCAAATTATTTTTCAATTTGACTGGAAAAAAAATCTGGGCTTCAGTAGCAAGCATTATTATTTTTAAACTTTTTTTTTCCATTTTTTTTTTTCATTTTTTTTTTTCATTTTTTTTTCAAATTATTTTTCAATTTTTGTCCAGTAGCATAAGGTCGTAAGTGCTATATACAGACTATTCACCTGTGCATGTGCTAGCATGTGCAACTGACCACTGACCACTTACAGGTAATTTATACAGGTAAATGATTATATTACATTTCCGTAAACTGTGTTGAAAATATTGTGGCATTATGTGGACCTGTGCAGATATATGTAGATAAATATAGGACTATTAAAAAGAATTCTGGGCTCCAGTAGCAAGCATTATTATTTTTAATTTTTAAACTTTTTTTCCATTTTTTTTTTTCATTTTTTTTTTCAAATTCTTTTTCAATTTTTGTCTAGTAGCATAAGGTCGTAAGTGCTATATACAGACTATTATCATATAATAAAACAATTATTGACTAGTGAGCCATAGAATATAATCTGATATTCTATGGTTCACTAGTCAATAATTGTATAATATGTTCGGGCCAGTGAAAATTGCTTTCGGGCCCAGGCTCGAGGTCAAGGCGAGGCATCTGATTCCGCGGAATTCTTGTTTACTTATCTCCCTTTGTTGTTTCGTGCTCTGATTTTGTATCCAGAGCATAATTCGAAACACACATACGCATTGCTCTAATGGTCCTCTACCGCCCTGTGCCAAATCCACGTTCGTTCTGCCCCGTCAAGCCCAGGGTCATAAGGTCACATACTTAGTGCTTCAAAAACATTAACGCTTGGGTAAATATCTTATACTTTCTGTTTTCTTTCATGGATCATGGACATCTTCATATTTCATACGCATTGCTCTAAATGGTCCTCTACCGCCCTGTGCCAAATCCACGTTCGTCCTGCCCCACCAATCCCAGGGTCAAGGTCTCATACTTGGTGCTTCAAAAACTTTAACGCTCAGGTAAATATCTTATAATTTTTATTTCCATTCACGGATCAACTTCATCATTTCATACGCGTTGCTCTAATGGTCGTCTACCGCCCTGTGCCAAATCCACGTTCGTCCTGCCCCCGCCAAGCCCAGGGTCAAGGTCACATACTTAGTTGGCTTCAAAAACTTTAACGCTCGGGTAAATATCTTATAATATTTCTGTTTTCTTTCATGGATCATCTTCATATTTCATATACGCATTGCTCTAATGGTACTCTACCGCCCTGTGCCAAATCCACGTTCGTCCTGCCCCCGCCAATCAGGGTCAAGGTCACATACTTGGTGCTTCAAAAACTTTAATGCTCAGGTAAATATCTTATAATTTTTCTTTCCATTCACGGATCAACTTCATATATCATATATGCGTTGCTCTAATGGTCCTCTACCGCCCTGTGCAAAATCCACGTTCGTCCCGCCCCCGCCAAGCCCAGGGTTAAACATCATATACTTAGTGCTTCAAAAACTTTAACGCTCAGGTAAATATCTTATAATTTCTGTTTTTCTTTCACGAATCAGCTTCATATTTCATATATGCATTGCTCTAATGGTCCTCTATACCGCCCTGGCCAAATCCACGTTTGTCCTGCCCCCGCCAAGCCCAGGTCAAGGTCACATACTTGGTGCTTCAAAAACTTTAACGCTCGGGTAAAAGAAAATTTTGACTTGCAATTTGGCCTCATTTATATCAAAGCGATATGTGGGACATCCTGTTCTATGAACACATTTTCTAGTTTATTAAACTTCACACATGCATAGAAGACGACCCAAAGGTGTGTCGCACGTAAGAATGACAACTCTTGCATCGTTAATTTCTTAGCTATCTCCCTTTGTTGTTTCGTGCACTGATTTCGTGTCTGGAGCATAACTCGAACACCCTTTGGAATATTTTCATGAAACTTCACACATGCATAGACCACGACCCTAAAGGTGTGTCCCGCAAGAATGACAACTCATGCATCACTAATTCTTTAGTTATCTCCCTTTGTTTTTCCGTCACTGATTTTGTCTCCGGAGCATAACTCGAACACCCTTTTTTCAAACTACTTGTGTATCTGGGGAGGGGGATACACATGCGCTTGTCGACAAGCGTCCATTTCTAGTTTTATTAAGTTTATGGGCAGCCACCATGAAGTTTACATTAATAGAAAGAATATAAAATGCACATTTCGTAACTACAATACATGTAGTAGTATCGTACAAGAAAGTTAGACAGACATATTTTATCACATAAACTATGGCAACGTTTTATAAAACGCACAATAACGACGTAATTTGCAAGGTGTGACATTTCCACTAGACATTTTAAAATGAATAGTTTATTTTGATGTTTATGTGCGATCGCCAGACAATGTGCATGACTAGAAAGAAGTTACAAAACACATTTTGTGGTTACAATATTATTATCGTGCTATATGAATTCAGCAAACATTTTGCATCACACAAACTACCGTAACTTTAAAAAATGTGCATTCGAGACGTAATCCTTAAAGTGTGACATTTTCACTAGACATTTTGAAATGCGCAGTTTTTCATTCATTTCTACACGGATCCAAAACATTGTATTTCACAAGAAAGACTACAAAATACACATTGTATAAGTTTAATATTATTTAGTTATTGTAATGTGTGACATGAATTTTCTTCGATTGACTTTTCTAATGTTTAAAATAAAATGCGCATTCACGACGTTGTGACAAAATGTGACACCTATTGTAGCATAATATCAAATATAAATATTTCGATAACGTGTTCAGATTTCCCACTGAATTTTATAACACAAACTATTTATACCCTAATGCAAAGTGTACATCTAAGCAATATGATACTACATGTATATACACGAAGTAGTTGTTTAGTCGCCACGCTTTGCGAATGAAAATATGTTCCTGCTAACGTTTTTCATTTGTGACATAATTATCCAAATTACAAATTCGTCTCTTATTTATTGATTTGGCTACGAAATGGCAAACCATTTATAATTTGATAACTTAACACAACACTAATAGTTATGTATGATACAATGGCATTGAGTATCAATATATCTTAACTTCATATGTGGGTATTTTTATTTTCACGTGTCCACACTGGTTTACTACACCGCAAAAACGACGTCATTCCAAAATAACTCACTTGACATAATACTTCACGGACATACTCATTTCACATCTTAACCCTAATCATTAGTACAAAAATGAGTGAGTTCCGACGATCAGAAACGTAAAATAATAACATGAACGTTCACCCGAGTGTTGATTGTTGTTACGCGTCTACACGCAAATTTGGACGTAAATGACGTTCGCTAGTCGGTACCATTTTAAACATGTGCATGGAGCACACTATGTTTTTGATAATTCAAATATCCAATTAGCTTTCTGTTGATGTATGACATGTGCACATTAACATTACTGGTGTCCAGTTATGCCCTGTTTATACATAATAGTACGGTCGAACACGTCATTATCACCAACAACGTACACGACGTCTATATATACTGTAACGTCGTTTGACTTGGCTTTTACGTGACGTCTCAGTTGCTCAAACGACCTGAATAGTGGAGTTGTATACAATATTATACAATTATTGTCTTTTGAGTAGGTGTACATGAGATTTACGGACGTTCGAAAAATGATGTTCACCGACGCCGAAATATCTGGCCGAAAAAAAAATTGTTCACTTTTTTTTGGTTTCACACAATTTTCAATAAGTATTTAAAAAAAATTTTTTAAATTTTAAAATATTTTTTTCAAAATGTGTTAGATTTACGCATGCGCTCTAAGGAGGTGAACAATAGGTTTGTTTACATGAATAAACACATCTCGGACCGGTCTCGCGGTACGAGAGTGCTTATTCGTGTAAACAAACCGTTCAGAGGTCTACATTAAATTTGTATATAATCACGTGGTCGTGTTTCGGCCAATGAGAATGACTGAAATACTTAGTCTTATAATGAAATATCTTAATGA
The DNA here is from genome assembly GCA_029237695.1 of Conchocele bisecta. Taxonomy (NCBI): domain Eukaryota; kingdom Metazoa; phylum Mollusca; class Bivalvia; order Lucinida; family Thyasiridae; genus Conchocele; species Conchocele bisecta. Next base: position 36,600,356 of record CM055271.1, read on the forward strand.
ATATTGCAGATATTATGATCAAATAAAAAGCATTCAATTCACCATACAAATACCATTGTCATAGTAACACAATGCTAATTTGACCAAGAATTTCCCGAACACAGGTTTTCTCGCGACGCGGTTCATAATATTCATGTTTTTTATACAACTGTGCCAAGTTTGAGTGAAGGCTGCCAACAGGCGAGCCTCGTTGTCTTCTGACAACTCTTGTTTTTATTGCTTTTTGATACTCGCTACTTCTGGGTTTCTGGCGATTTTAATTGGGTATTTAAGCAAATACGCAGCTTATCTGGAGCGCTGTATAGTGTATACAGATATGGCATTATATGCAATTTACAACGTATACGATAACGTAGGACTCAATAAAATACAATATATGTGACACAAACAGTACATATATTTTAAAATTCTGACTTTACAACGAGTGTAACCTAATTCGATCATCACCAAGTGTATTATAAACAAATTACTAGTCTGAACACATGTGTATTTGTCATATAAAGAAATTTTAAAAGTAAATGAAAAGAAATGCGCAATTACTAGTACCACAATATATTAAAATAGCCTAAATGTGGCGACCATTAAATGATTTTGCATAAACAAAATAACAAATGACTTCAAAATCAAGTGTGTCCATCTTACTGATTTAACAGCCTAACAGAATGAAGAAGTATAAATAAGTCGAGCAAAAGTAACATTATGTCCAATAACTTTCGAGTTTTTGGAAAATATGGAGTTAAACAATTTTGAAATTTTGAATTAAACACACTCGGCTATTTGACTATTTATTAAACTGGTTGACTATAATAAAGAGGTGTGTGTGTGTGTGTGTGTGTGCGTGCGTGCGTGCGTGCGTGCGTTTGTGCTTTGTTTTGCATACGCCCCACGTTCGACCGCCCAAGGTCAAGGTCACTGAGGACTTATGTTCACCTTGTTTGTAAGGCAAAAATGTTAAAGTTTTTTTTATCACGGCTGCCAGCGAAGGGATTAGCTGACTGTCTGTTCCACGTTTTGCTGCCGACGAACTTTTGGCTATTAAACACATTCAATCTAAAAAACAATTTAATTTTAGGTACTAAAGGATCAAAAAACGAAACATTTTGGAAATTGACTCCGAAACCTGGTGAGATATCTTGAAAATGATGTAACTAAGAAAACAAGTTAGATTTTGAAAATCGGTCCACAAATAAATAAAATATTTAAACAAAAAATGTTTTTGGCCCCCATGTTAAATTCCCATAGGAAAATTGTTTTTTCGCAATAAAATCAATATTTGATGGAATTTCATCAAATATTTTTTTTTGGGGAGGGTGACTTTTGTTATTGATAAAAAAGTACATGTACTTTCTTTTAAATATTTTTTAGATTTAATGTATTCAATGGCCAAACGTTCGTCGGCAGCAAAACGTGGAACAGACAATAGTGATAACAATGCCCTTGTTTCATTAGAAACTCGGCATAGCCTCGTTTCTTATGAAATTAGTAAATTCATTCCAATAAATATCACATTTATTCCATGCTATCACAACAACCTGTGATTTATAACACTCGCCTACAACGCGCAGGTTGTGATCGTTGGTGCGGGCGGTGTGGGCAAGTCGAGCATCACGGTGCAGTTCGTAAGTAACATGTTTGTCGAGGACTACGATCCCACCATCGAGGATTCGTACAGGAAAATGATGAAGGTCAGCGGCATCCCTGACGCCATGAAGAACGTGCAGAAGAAGAAAAAGAAGAGATTGCCTAAGACGAAGTCCCAGGGAGCTATACCGAAAGGTACAGTGGAACCTCTCTAAACCGGACACCAATAATACACCTGTAATCTTATTTTTTGATGAGTTTCTTGGTCATTTATCTCAGGTGATAATGTATGTTCGTGATCGCATAGCACATAACTATGGCTTAGAATGATCAAATGCCTGATTTACAGTGAAGCCACTCTAAGCCGAACACCCTGGGGACCTCACAGGGTGTCCGGTTTAGAGAGATTTCACTGTAGTATATTGTATTTACCAACGGTGTGTTGTATTTTGCACATAATGTGCATCTAGGGATGGTGCTTTGTTTTGCATACACCCTGGGACTAGACTGAAAGGTAGTACAATCCACACTTGATAACTCAAACTATCTTAACCCTTTCAACCCTGGATATCCTAACTTGTCCTTTTTCATACTAATTGTTGGACTATTCCATTAATAACAAAATGTGGATTTCTTTAGAGGTGAATAATAGTGACAAATGCTGTAGATCCTGATGAGACGGCTGGTTATGAGTGTGAGTTCTACTTGCTTCTTGCTATCCCCTCGCGTTAGTTGAAGGATTGCTTCGATACTTGAACACTTGAATTACCTGAACATTTGTCACACACTCGCGCCACCATTAACATGACCTTGATCTTTGCCACCTTCAAAATTTCGCTGAAACACTTAGCCATTTTGTTTACTCGAAAAGTAAGAGTTTCTCTTCGATATGAATTGAAGGATTGCTTAAATACTTGGACACTTGAATCACCTGAACATTTGCCACACACTTATGCCACCGTTAACACAACCTTTGTTACCTTGGAAAAGTCGCTGAAACACTTAGCCATTTTGTTACGTCAAAAAGCTTGTAAGAGTTTCTCCAACATGTAATATCTTCAATATTACGCGAAGGATTGCTTTAATATTTGGACAGTTCATTCATCGTGTGTGACACAATTACACCACCAATGACATGACCATGACCTGTGTGACCTTCAAAACGGTGCTGAAGATCTTCTCAAATGACTTTGACATTTGTTTAAATTTAAAGTTTTCTTTTTTTTACACACAATCTCTAGTTAGAGTCCAGTATGCCATGGGGACATATCCATGTTTTACAAACATAATGCCTAGTTCTTTTTTCAATAAAACTGATGAACCACTTCACAAATGTTGATGATATTCGGCTGGGGATGGTGCTTTGTTTTGCATACAACACATGTCCGACCACCCAAGGTCAAGGTCACTGAGGACTCCTGTTCAATTTGTTTGTAAGGCAATTACGTTAATTTCTTTTTTGTCCCGCCTGTTTTAGCAGAAGCGGGACATAGGCATAGCTTTTCCGTCGGCGTCGGCGGCGTCGGCGGCGTCGGCGTAGGCGGCGTCAACATTTCACGTTATGTTTTTGCGTTTAGCTCAGTTTCCAGGTCAATGTCACTGACTTAGAAATGTTCGTGTTTGGAAAATTTAACGCTCAGTTTATGCTTGAATATGCCATACATGCATTTGTAACAACATCCCGCATCATTCTACAGAAAGCCCATGGTGATCACTAACCCCAAGGTTATTACATGCTCCTTATGTTCTATCAAACTGCGCCAGGCGGGACATCTTGCTCCGCGGAGCTCTTGTATTACCATCAGGCTGCCAGTGAGGGGATTAGCTTAATGATGCCCTTGTTTGATTCTCTATTTTCCCATCACCCAAGGTCACAGGACAATGAGATGCTTGTTCGCTGTTCACAAGCGGTGACATTTATTTTTGCAAACAATTTCTAGTAGCCTCATATTTCAGCTCAGCAACATATGCAGATGGCCCAGTCGAACATTGCCCCACCACAACAACAACAGGCTGGTGAATTATTAAGGTTTGATTCGTCGAAGAAATCGTCGGATCAGGGGGATGGTGACTCTGAAGAGAAATTGTCCGAACCACCCAAACCGCCAGTTGAATATAAATGGCCAAAACTACCACCGCGGCCAGTTACACCTAGATTGCCAGAACCACCCAAGCCGGCAGGTAAAGATACAAATTGCCAGAACCACCCAAACTGGCCGGTAAAAATAAATTGCCCGAACCACCCAAACCGGCACGTAAGAATAAATTGACAGAACCAAACAAACTGCCAGGTAAAAATAAATTGCCGGAACCACCCAAGCCGGCCGGTAAAAATAAATTTCCAGAACCACCAAAACCAGCAGGTAAAAATAAATTGCCCGAACCACCCAAACTGGTAGGTACAAATAATTTGCCAGAACCACCCAAACCGGTAGGTAAAAATAATTTGCCTGAACCTCCCAAGCCGGCAGGTAAAAATAAATTGCCAGAACCACCCAAACTGGCAGGTAAAGATAAAGATTGCCAGAACCACCCAAACCGGTAGGTAAAAATAATTTGTCATAACCACCCAAACCGGCAGTTAAAAATAAATTGCCGGAACCACCCAAACTGGCATACAAAATAAATTGCGAGAACCACCTAAACCGGTAGGTAAAAATAAATTGCTAGAGAACCACAAAAGCCGGCCGTAAAAAATAAATTTCCAGAACCACCCAAACCAGCAGGTAAAAATAAATTGCCCAAACCGGCAGGTAAAAATAATTTCCCAGAACCACCCAAGCCATGTAAAAATAAATTGCCAGAACCACCCAAACTGGCATGAAAAATAAATTACCAGAACCACCCAAACCGGTAAGTAAAAATAAATTGCCCGAACCACCCAAACCAGCAGGTAAAAATAAAAATTGTCCGAACCACCCAAATTGGCAGGTAAAAATAAATTGACTGAACCACCCAAACCGGCAGCTAAAAATAAATTACCCGAATCACCCAAACCAGCAGGTTAAAATAAATTGCCAGAACCACCCAAACCAGCAGGTAAAAATAAATTGCCACAACCACCAAAACTGCCAGGTACTAGCAACTTGGCTCTACTTACAGCTTTCAAATAAACACATTTTTCGTCTAGTAATCGGCGCAAATTTCAAAGCATAATTAAGAATAAATTGACAGAACCAAACAAACCGCCAGGTAAAAATAAATTGCCGGAACCACCCAAGCCGGCCGGTAAAAATAAATTTCCAGAACCATAAAAACCAGCAGGTAAAAATAAATTGCCCGAACCACCCAAACCGGTAGGTAAAAATAATTTGCCTGAACCTCCCAAACTGGCAGGTAAAGATAAAGATTGCCAGAACCACCCAAACCGGCAGGTAAAAATAAATTGCCAGAACCACCCAAACTGGCAGGTAAAGATAAAGATTGCCAGAACCACCCAAACCGGTAAGTAAAAATAAATTGCCCGAACCACCCAAACCAGCAGGTAAAAATAAAAATTGCCAGAACCACCCAAACCGGCCGGTAAAAATAAATTGTCCGAACCACCCAAATTGGCAGGTAAAAATAAATTGACTGAACCACCCAAACCGGCAGCTAAAAATAAATTGCCCGAATCACCAAAACCAGCAGGTTAAAATAAATTGCCAGAACCACCCAAACCAGCAGGTAAAAATAAATTGCCACAACCACCAAAACTGCCAGGTACTAGCAACTTGGCTCTACTTACAGCTTTCAAATAAACACATTTTTCGTCTAGTAAGCGGCGCAAATTTCTTGCGCCTATTACTAGACAATAATGTGCGTATGCAGAATGGGAATTTGTCAGGAAGCTGGCGCTTATTTCGACGTGCAACAGTTTATGCTGGTGCGGAGTACAGCAACAGCGAATAGGAAGTTGGAGTTCTTTATTTTGATTGGTTTAAGTAATATAATTTGTATATAACATAATTATAGTTTATGATGCAAAGCACATTTACAATGTCTTTAATCGATTCGGGTACTTAGGGTACAGGATACTAAACCTCGTGTTTTCTCAGAAAACCTGGTGTGCCTACCACATTTTATAATTAAGGTAACCCTCAGACGGCTATCTTAATTTTTTTGTCGCCTGCTGTTTATTTTTATTTTTCATTTTGATCATCAAAAACATGACAGCACTTTAGAATAATTAACAACATGCTGAAATAATTCTGAAGTGTTGTCAAAGCATGTTGTAAATGATTCTAAAGTGCTGTCAAAGCAGGTTTTTGATGATAAAAATGGAAAATAGAAAATAAACAGCAGACGACTAAAAAAGTAAGATAGCGGTCTAAGGGTTAAGACTGATACTACACGCAGATGCACATACATAATAAAAGAAGACGGTTTTCAAATTATGGCGTTTCTAAGACGCATTTGCTCATATACGGCGGCCATATTGGATTTACTGTCATTGAAAGGGATTACTCCCCTTAATTTCTGCCAGAGAGATTCCCTGGTCTTGAAAATGGATTTAGACACTAACACGAGGTCTCTATGCGACTTATTAAGTGAGTTATTCCTGATTTTTCAATTTGACCTAATTAATATGCTAGACTTTCGACTGGCCTTTACATCAAATTCTAACTGATTTTGACGGTGGCCATATTGAATGTAATGCAGTTGGAATGGCTCTATAATACTGAAAGTGTACGATAAGTTTTACATGCTTCTATTTAGCATATGTAGTCTTAACAAAGGAAGACAATCCTCAAATTATGATGATTTTAAAATGCATTTCTTCATATTTGGCGGCCATATTGGATTTGCCATCACTGATTGGTATTATGCCACTAACATTATCTTAAATAGATTCCGGGGTATACAAATCATTTGTATAGACACCAAAACGAAGTCTCTATGTGACTTATTAAGGGAGATATTCTTGATTTTGTGATTTGACATAATTAATATGCCAATCAGGTCAATTAAGAAAAAATGCTACACATATGCGAATAGACACCCGGCAGTTTCTGAGTCCTTTGGACCTATATATTACATTTCCAACTTAAAACCTTGCAGTACTCAACATTCCTAGGTTCACAATTTGGCTAGTAGACTATTTGGATACAATTTGTTTTGGGAAACGCCTATTTAATAGGTAGGTCCCTATTTAATAGGGGTTTCCCAAAGCAAATTGTGTCCGAATATTTAGGGTTTATATGATACTGTCTATGTTATCAGGTGCACGAAAGATGAAGAAGGTGAAGAAGGCGAACGCCAATGTAATGATGCTGAAGTTGGACATTCTGGAGGACGAGCCGAACGTTGCTACGGGCGACCCTGTCTACTGCGGTGGCTGTCGAGCCATTCTGTCCCCCATATCTACATTAGAGCGGGAGGGCGACCAGTCAACGTGGACATGGTGAATATTACATGACTATACAACACGTTTGAGAAATTAGCGGGGATATACTTGTTATGCCCCGCCTACGAATAGTAACGGGGACATGTAGCGTTACTGGCGTCTCTTATAAATGTATTATAATTTCTGTTCCCTTTTGCGTAATTGCTTCATATTTCATAATTTAATTCCTCTAATGATCCACTATTATACTATGATGAATACAAGATACTGAGGACATCGCTAAACCCAAGGTCAATGTCACAGATTTAATGCGTTCAAAACCTTAATGCTTAATTTTGTATCATTTCACATAATTGCTTCATATTTCACATGCAACCCTCTTATGGTCGTCTATCATGTTATGACAAATCCAGGGTCCTCGGGACCCCGCTAAACCAAAGGTCAAGGTCACACAAAACCATAACGAAGCTGCTTGACAGTTAAAGCCCCAAGAGAGCTTAAACATATGCAAATTGACATGTTATATCAAATAAGCAATTATTATTTCAATTCATGGTTCGAAAATAAGGAAAACCTAATGAAAATGTGTTTTATTGCAATTTTTAAAAGGAAAATTAGAATCTCTGTCGTTAAACATGTACCGGTAAACGTTACTTGATAAATAGAATACTAGGCTACTGTCTTTTGATATCAAGTTAATCAGGCTCGGCTAGGAAACGGTAGGAAGTCCTCGGCAAGCCTCGGAATTCCTACGCGTTTCCTAGCCTTGCCTGATAAACTTGATATCAAAAGACACTAGCCTGGTATTCTTTATTTCAGTGAATTCTGCGAGAAGAAGAACACAGGCCTAGATATGAGCCCTGAGGAGATTCCCCAGGGAGACAGCATTGATTTTGTGTTCACGCCCGCCCGGGTTGACGAGGGGGAGGAGACAGAGGAGGTCCCGACAGGGGAGACAACTCCTGACAAGAAGGAGGAGAGCAAGGGCATGGTGGTCTACTGTATGGACATCAGTGGTTCTATGGCCTATGCCATACAGACACCTGAAATACAAGGTTCGATGTACTTCTTAATTTGAAAATCAAAGGGTATTCCAGCGCTCCAGATAAGTGTTGTAGCTAAAGAATTGTTTTTTAAAAATTCACTTATTTCAGTTGCAAAAAGTCAACATGTCACATTGCTGTGAGTATTTTGTACTCCCATTTTTGATGATCAATGCGTAACTGCTAAAATATGTGCATAAAATACGTCATTATGCACCTTATCTGGAGCTCTGGTGTTCAACTAAAATAAATGCGTAAAATACACCAAAGGTGCCTTCTCTGGCTAGAAGCTCGGTGCATTAAAGTGTGCGACTCATTTCATAAATCTTGTATCAAATCGACAGTTGTTTGAGTTCCTCTGTTTGTTACACTATAATAGTCTATTGCACAAGTGTGCTATGTAGTAAAATATTGCCAATAACTTACAATTGTAGCCCAATGGCGACGTGCCCGAGATCGAACGAGTGACGGCGACCAGAGAGTGTCCCGTCTACAGGCAACAGTCAACGCGGCTAGAAGGTAACACACATGCCTCAAGTCCAAGTTATTAGGGCCCCGTCGAGAATCGGCGGTGTCCTATAGGTTTCGCCCTGTGTCTGTCCGTCCCTACATCTGTCCCTGCCCTTGCTACTGATCGTACGTCCGTCCGTCTGTCTGTTTATTTTCAAATCACCTATAGGGGTCCTAGGTGCGTCAACATGGCCAGAGCGCCAGATAAGGTGCATGTTGGCGTATTTTATCCAGTCAACACAATGCGTATGTGCCGTGAAACACTGTGCCGTGAAACATTTTTGATATCCAGTCAATACTATTTTTGCATTTTAAAGTCATTTTTAGGTGTTGACGGGATAAATAGAATTGTAGGTTAGTGCCGTGAATGGGAAAAAATATCTGGCGCGGCACGGAAACGGGATGTGCTTGGCAGAGCCTCGCCCATCCCGTTTCCTGAGCCTTGCCAGATATTTTTTCCCATTCACGGCACTAACCTACTATTCTCTATCTATTTTCTTTATTTCTGAACCAAAGTATATGTTGTGACCACTCATTTGAACCGTCTCGGCGAGACGGTTCAAATGGTGGTCACTACATATACTTCTGCGGCCAATTGTATAAGCCTTGGTTAAATGCTAACCACTGGTTAAATCCGTGGTTAGGTTAAATATTTGGTTAAAGTATTGGTTAGCGATTGTATAAAACTCCGGTTAAATTTTAACCATGATATTTCGGGTTAAATTTAACCGACCTAAAGAAGCCTGGTTAAATTTTAACCAGGCTCTTCGGAGAAAACAAAATGGCAGCCTTTCGTAAATTCGCTCCACATTGATTAAATAAATTAATTGTTACCGTATTGACAATCTATTTATACATCCAGCTGCAGTATCAGTGTTACGTCACTATATAAGGCTGTCGTATATACGTGTTAACTCCAGTACACACGCGCGGTAACGACAAGAATTCAATACACACGATCAGTGTCTGTGTTTTAGAAGGCAGTTTCACGGACATTATGGCTGATTCAGTGACTGTCAATTTTAGCAGCTACAACTTATTATTGTTTATGGACATTAAGAAACGTGTATGGAGTTTGAGAACAAAGCAAAGTATTATTATTCCATGACGACATGAACATGATGAAGCATGGGCCATGGCTGGCAGGCAGTGTCGAAAGCCGAGGGATAACGTGGAGATACACAGAATACTACAAGATACAGGTAATAGGTAAGCCCCCCCCCCCAACAAAATTAGTGTATACCCAACATTAGTTGCGGGAAGTAACTCTGCAGAATACAATGTTATGATAATGTAACTCCCGTATTGTCCGTACCCAGAGTTATCATGGTTATGTACATGTATTTTGCAGTTACTTCCCACAACTAGCCCAAAATTGATATACATATTATTTAATACATTTAAAAGATTTTGTGTATATAAATGACTATTGTAGATTTCTAAATCCATGCATATTTGTATCTAGTACCAAGAAGTTACTCTAGAATACTCCGTATCGTCCGTACGCAGAGTATTCTGCAGAGTTAGAGACTGGTCATTATTTATCGCCGTGGGGGGGGTGGGGGGGGGGGGCGGGGGCTGGAGGAATTTTGCCAATAATCTGATTTTTTTTCTAGGGCCCCCCTCCCAGTAACTTTAGCTAAATTTTCAGGGCCCCCCTATTCCATCATATATATTTTTCGAGGCCCCCCCCCCACCTATGCTCCCAACTCAACCCCACCCCATATAAACTGGCCATTCGGATGGTCATATATTCAATTGCATGATGCTTATCATCATCATCATCACTCTTTATTACAGTACAGTTTATTGCAGTACATGTATCTATATAATTATATATACATGTACATTTGTAGTACTGTAACTTAATCATAATGTAATAGATGTCTTTGATATTTATCATGTTTATATGACTATGTTTCAGTAACGAGTTGTCTCATCAGCATCTGCACTGTTTGCAACAATTTTTCGGATTTTCCCCATACACTTTGTGTTGTTTTTTTTCTGAAATATTTATAACACCCCTATTCTGAAGGGACATTTATTTATATCTGAATCTATTAAATCTCTTTACTAGCTGACTGAATGGCAACCCGTGTAGACCCTGATCAGAGTGCACGGATGTTTTTCAAGGCCCCCCCCTCCATGAATTATTTAATATAATTTGGAGGCCCCCCCCTCCCCTCAATATCTGTGAACATTTTCGGGCCCCCCCCTCTGGCGCAGTCGATAATTTCGGGCCCCCGGCATTTCATCCAGCCCCCCCCCCCCGGCGATAAATAATGACCAGTCCCTTACTTCCCGCAACTAATTTGTACCCACTTTTTTTTTTGGGGGGGGGGGGGTGGGAATGGGTATATTCTGTTTGTCACAAGTCTCCGTTCGTACATACGTCTCACGTCCATACATGTATGTCCATCACGTTTTCTTGTCAGAGGTAAAACTTTTAAACCATAACAGACATGATAGATCTACATGTAGTTGCGAACAATAACTCTTGCAATCTACTCCCCTACAATCCGTAGATGTGCGTGCAGTACAGTAACAGGAGTAGATTGCAAGTTACTACAGGGCACGAAAATTCTTGAAATTTTTACTCGTCTTTGCTTTGACAGGAATGGCAAAATTAAGAAATCTACATTACAAAAATTGAAATTTCCACTCGTCCTGCTGGCATTTTCCCTCGCCAGGACGAGCGGACGAGTGGATTTTTTGTGCCCTGTACTATTCACAACTATGATAGATGGAGACTTGAGATTTGGTATGTTGCTTAATTACTTATAATGGAAGTTACGGTTTGTACATAAATCCGCAAAGTGATTTTTCATTTGATTTCCGGCTCATTGATTATCTACCCATTCCAGACCTTGAAATTTGGAAAATGGGTACATTGCGATATACTTTTGTCTATTTTTATTTTTGCAAATGGGTTGTTGATTTGTTTACGTTATGTAATGTGCAGTGGTAAAATGAAAGAAATGCTGTTCTTTCATTTTACCACTGAATATTTTAAGTAATCACTGGATTTGATAAGATGTCTACTTTATTCAAATTGCTGTCTTTAAATATAAATTTTATTTAAATAGTTGTATCATATTTTTTAATTTATATTTTTCAGGAAACCATATGATGAGAACATCCCTACCAGAGATTGGCTGGATCTGCATTCAGTACTACATGTATCATCTATGTGGGACTTGGGAAGAGGAATGAATATGCCATCTGCAACGTCATGATCTAGTTTAAACTTTTGAGCACCAAACTTCAAACAATTTCACTGACTATATTGGATTCTGTGGTGCAAGATACTCTCAGACTTTATATATGGTTATTAACCCTTAGACCGCTATCTTATTTTTTTTTGCCTTCTGCTGTTTATTTTTTATTTTCAATTTTTATCATCAAAAACATGGTTTGATAGCACTTTAGAATAATTTACAACATGTTTTGACAACATGTCAAACCATGTTTTTATTGAGAAAGAAGGCAATATATAAAAGCAACAGCAGACAACAATTGTAGTGAGTAGCGGTCTCAGGGTTAAAGGATCTCAGATGGTACTTCCGAAGATGTGCAGAAACAGTTGAGATATGTCACTCGATGTTGTATGAATTCGCGCCTAACTTGTCACTGTTAATAAACATTTGTCAGTTAATTTGAATGTCCGCTGCCGATATAGTAAACATCAACTCCAGGAAATTTCAGAATAAATTGAACTATGTTGTAGGCCTATTGAGTCCTAGATTTATGGAAAACCATGGGAGTAGTTATGTAATCCCTTTTACCGATTCATGGTTACTACTGACCACCACTTTGCTGCAGATAACACACAAAGACATACCTGCTTGAAACTCTTTAAGAACTGTATTAACATATATGTACAGCATGTTACATGCACTTGTATACTGTACATGTATAATCAACACAAACACTGTAGTACCTTAAGGACCCGTTCTATACCTGATCATCGTTTGATTCCTCCACCACCGACTCAAATTCAGTGTCCGATATATTGTTATCGGCCAACGCTTTGGACACGATAACGTCAATGCTATTTTTCTTAGACCTCGCGAGAACCGATATTCTGTCGTGCTTTCTACTTTTATTTTCAAATTTTCTTCCCACTACTCTGAACGCCATACACAGCAGTCCCGCCCCAGTGGCTACACCACTCAAACCCGCGGCAATAGGAATTGCCACGACTGTAGATAACAATGCAGCGGTTCGGGCCCCACCTAGTATAGAAACGGACGATAACAAGGTGCTCACCCCCTCCGCTATATTTGCAGCTCGTCTATATTGTTTAGCATTTACCCTCCGAGTTTCCCCCTCTTGTTTTAGAATCTGCTGCATCTCGACGATATTTTCCAACCTAAAATCTGAACTTCTTTCGCCAAAACCAATATCATCCAATTTCAACAGTGTTGATGGATTGGGGTTGAAAATTGGAAGCCTGCTCGGAAGCGGTGATTCGTTCATATTTAAATTTTACAAATTTAGTTCAATCAACAATGTCACAACAGTGGAAGAACTCGCTGGGTCAGCGATTTTCGTAACAAGTCTAATTGGATCGTCAGCGGCGAATAAAACCACCGCTGAACTCTGTCCAGCGAGTTTAGTGACTCCAACCGCCCGTTATTCCCCATCCAGTACGAGATTTACGATGACCGCGCCCACAGGTTTACCCTTAGCATTAACCGAACAGACCGCCATTCGTAGAAGTGTACATGGAGATGTCATGACGTATCCCCCATATATATTGCTCGCTTTGGCACCAAATGAATATTCATAGATCCCCTCATTCAATGGGCCCCGCTTCTCAGCCCAAACTGTTATGATGGGTTTTCTGCGGCGTAGTGACTTAAACTGCTCTACAGATGTGTCCAACAATGCGGCAAGCTTCTCGATAGCGGTATGGTCCTCAACACGAACCTTTTCAGAGGTATCCTCAAGTGCTTTGTTCGCGCCTTTACGAACTCGGTTTAGTTTATCGGAAACTTCCATAAACTCTGTATGGGCCTCTTCCCGAAATTCGGTTATTTTCCCGCCTATTTCAGTAAGTGCTGTCTGGTCCTCAGAGCGCAACATCCCATCGGATTTCGTAAGGTCAGTCTGTGTATCTGATCGGACTTTCTCAATACCCGTCCGGACTTCCTCAATCCCCGTCCGGGCCTCTTGGTGAACATGTGCTATAGATGTTAGGACGTCCGTTCTCAGTTGTGTTATACTTCTACGAATGTACTTTGTAGCTGAAGCCACAGTGTCATCAACCAGTGCTACGGTTTTCCCGGTAGTTAAAAAATCACTCTCTGTGGGGGTGAATCCATCACCTGAACCATCCTTGTATTTCGATGGGGACAACCAATCGCGATTGGAATTGGAAGAACTATCTGGCCCGTATATACTCATTTGTATATGGATATAAATTTAGGTAGTTTGTGTCTAATTCTTCGAAATTTCGAGAACGACCGATATCGGATAATAGTTATTCAACTCTTTAGCTCGGTCGTCGAGAATAGAGACCTTACATTCGTGGATGTGTCCAGATTCCAAAACTTTCATCTCGGGGGATGGGAAGTATAATGTCATTGTCTCCCCAAAATAACAATCACTGGCGGGCACTGTTTTAAGTAGTGTGCTGGGGGCCCCATTTACCAGGTTGTACGTCGTGTTCAACTGGTTCAAATGTATTTTGAGGGTTTTGGTAAAGGCTAGATCCACAGGCACATCTCCAACAAATATTTGGCCCCGAGGGGAAACAATCTTTTTAAGTGGGTTGCTGAAACCGAGGCGAATGCCTAATGGGGGTGATATAGTTATCACAGCGCCGTCGGGGGCTGTTAATGTTGCAAGTGCGGTAGTCTTCGATATCGAGGGATTGGCTTCGTCACCAAGCTCTGTGGAAATAAAGTATATGAGCTGTCTTGCTTCCCACAGTCCGGGAGGCAGCTTTACACTTACTTGTCGTCCATCCTTCACATAGTAAAACACTTTGCGCTCCCCCAAGTTTCGCCACCCAAACGTGAAAGTGATTGATCTGAGGCCTACCCGGCGTTTTCCACAGCAGTTGTCGATTGACTTCTGAAGTTCACAACTCTCTTTTTGAACATTAGTGATAGTAGCAAACATAATAATATCTTTCAATGGATACCAAGGTATTTAGCTTCAATTCAAAGGCAAAGTACGCTGGGGGAGGTATGTACTACTTAACGGTAGGAATCCACTACTTAATTAGAAAGCTAATAAACGTAACAATAAGAGTAAACGAAGACACCGGATTTGATACAACTTTTTCAAACATATTTGATAATTATAGGATGCCCAAAATTACTACCCAAGAAACCATAGACGCGTGGAAAGCAACACCGATGCAGTTTTGGCAGAATCAGTTAATGTTTGCCGTGTGGTGTGCCACAGCCGGGTGTGGTGTCTCTTACATAAACCACATGGAGCATAATGAGAGCGCTTTCAGTGAAAGTGCTTATACTTTTCACATCTACTACACTATAAGTGAAAACACCCCAAGAGGATAAATGGGACCCGCTATACAATCCGTACGACCACAAAGCCTAAGAAAGAATATGTGCCGAATTTCAGATTTCTAAAAATACCGACTGGAAACAGAAAACAGTTACTAAAATTGGTGGGTTAGGCGATGTATTTCTAAACAACAATATCGTAACCCGCAATGGGGGGAGTTTCGATTCAAACACTATGCCATTCGGCGCGTCTTCAGATCCACCAACAGACTGTATATACAGGTGTATATACATTCCATCTGTCAAAATCCATATCGACAACATAGAACAAAGCGAACACGTCGAGATCGGCTGGGGGACTTTCATTTTGGATAGGGAGAAGGGGTTCACCAGGGGTGGAGTTACTCGCCTCAACGACTCCATTCGCATATACGTCTGGGCCATCCTCGGCGCACAGGCGCAAGCGCGCAGTTCTATAATATGAGACTGGAAGGCGTTTGACGCGCAAAAACAGTTCTTGGTCAATATCGAGGACGCCATCTCATCTCCGGTGGACCTCCCGGCGGCGATCAAGCGGTATCAATACTTTTTGCAGAATGCCAGCACCCCAGTATACTATGTATTTGGAATAGGTCTTTATATAGCGCCGAGCAATATGATACTACGAGACGACCTGGTTGACGGTTACAATAATCAGATCGTAATCGCCACCGCCAATAAAAACAACCGCCACAACGGGAACGTGAACACGGATATCATCAAGCGCACCCCCAAGACGGTCGGGTTCAACAGTGTTGAGGTTGGAAATTCAAATAAATTTGAAAAATATTTCATAAAACCCCCAATTCACGAATTGGATGCACCATCAAGTTCCACCAGTTCACCCAATCCAATCATCAACAATGTTGAAATTGGAAGAATTGGAACAGGAGTGGGAACTACAACCCACGAGGAGGAGAAATTAGGACTCGTCGTCGCCGTCGTGGTGATCGTACTATTTGCTTTGGATTCAGGAACTCTCGGGCGGAGAATAGTAGAAGAACGGCGATCGCCACGATTAAAGCCCAAGTATTTTCGGCGACCCATCCGGCTGTTTTTGATAATATAGATAACAAGTAGGAGACGACACTCCCGATCAGCCCAGGCAGCGTGGCAGCCACTTTTCCAGCTAATTTAGACAGGAGACTGGTTAGGGCTTTTAGATGCTTATTTGCCCACTCCTTTGCTCCGCCGGATGGCGCGGGTGTTGGCGCGGGTGTTGGCGCAGGTGCATCCGCAGCACAGCCTACGAGCAGCTCGATAGCTAGAACTATAGTTGATATGGTCATGCCGAGAGCTGCGAGGATGCTTACTATCGTGACGCCCTGCTCTCTGAACAGAGTGCGAATACGCTCACCGAGTGTCGTCTCCTCGTGCAGAACCCTCGAGATTGTTTCGCGGATCCGACTTATTTGGGTGCGGAGAGCCTCACGGTTAGTCGAGGCAGCCTCCAAGCGAGCTTCTCTTTCATCCCGCAACGACCGCAGTCGTTCGTTGATCCGCTCGGTAGATACTCTATCGCCATCACGGACTTCCCCTAGTTTTCTTTCTTCTAGCGCGATATGTTCATCAAGCGCCGTGAGTTTGGAGAGGTTATGGACCAGTTCGCCCCGGACCTTTTGTAGAGCCTTATTGAGTCCCCGGAGTTCGCGAAGAGGTAAGTCACCGTTCGACCCTTGGTCGAGGTTGAGTATTTCGTTTTCGCTGAACGTGGTCTCCATCGTGCGAATAGCGTCGGTGGCTACTCGAGGGACCTTGCTGAGCTCGGTAGTTTCTATCGCGGCGTCCGTCTTCGCCAGCGTTTCGTCGGTAGATTGTAGGGTCTCTACAGCGCGGGCCGGCATAATTGTTTTACCAGGCTTCCAATCTGGGAATCCTAATTCGTTCCTTACGATTTGGGCACCGCCCTGGTTTTTTCCGGCAATGATGCTCAGCGCTAGAGGTTTTCCGGTATTTTTGTTGATGATTGGGACATTTGGTGCTGATCGTAGTCGCAACCTGCCGGCCTGATCCACTGCGAACTTGGAGCAGTCACGTCCGACAGATTGGACCAGACCTTTTTCTGCCAAACTGATGTAGTAGTCGTTTACAGCTGACTCGAGTAATTCCCGACTTTGACCACCGGTAGCGCCACCTGTTTCCTCGCCAGGTGGATTCCCTATCGCGTCTATGAAGGGTGTTTCGTTGAAGGTTGTGAGGGAATCCTCGAAGTCATCATCATCATCGATGTCATCGTCTCGGCCGCGGCCGAATTCTTCTGTCTCAAAATCGTCCATCTTTAACGATGTATTAAAGAAAAAACATACGGGTTTAATAGAGTATTTAGTTTCATCGAAACTATGTCTTCCAGTCAATACGGCCGCAAACTCAATCCATATGCAGACTGTGAGAGCCCCTCGGGGCGAAAGGCGTGAGACAGAGCGTCGTTATTACGAACAACCCATCGACGATCGACCAGAACCAGCAGCTCTTGGCCCGCTTTCCCAACCTCGGAGCTAGCGACGTCATTGTGCCGGGAACTGTTCGCCTCGCTTTCCTATTTCGCTGACGTCGACAGACGCGGACCGAACCGTCGTTCAGAACCTGGGTCGCGCCATCGTCAAGAAGACCATGATAAAGATTTCTGGTAATGAGGTGATCGACGACAGCGACGTCTACCATTGCTACCAGGACCTGTGGAAGACGGCGCAAAAGGGCGAAAATGCTGGTAACAAGGCAGATAACGCGAGTGACAAAGCGGTCGCGGGCGCTTACGGCAACCGCTTCTACATCCCGCTTGACTTTGAGTTGCTGGATAGTCACATGCCCTACTATCAGAGCGCTTTGGCTGACCGCCTCGAATATGAACTAACGTTCAACGACTACGGCCGAGTTCTCATAGCCACCGACATGATATCGACATATACGATCGACAATGTTTCGTTGGAGTACGACATGGTCACGATGCCCGATCTCGAGCGATTGATCAGAACCCAGTACGCCGGGCGCGTTGCCATAGTTTACGACCGAGTTCTTCGCCACCGCAAGCGACACATTGTGGAATATTAACGTCAACGTACCCGCCCGCTCGATGAAAGGTATACTGATGCTGTTCGAGGAGGCTCGGTTCACGCTCGGGGTTAGAAAAACCGACAAATTCTATAACCCCAAAATTACGAAGTTCGAGGTTACGATCGAGGGAGTCCCCAATCAACTATACAGTCAGGGCCTTCGCGCGCACCAGCAGTGGGACGAAGCCAGAAAGCAGTTTGCTGCCGGCTGTAAGCGCTCCCCGGAGGTTGCCGCGGTTGCCAAAGACCTGCAGCTCTCGGACGTCTCCCTCGCGGAGTTCCTGACTTCCACGTACGCACTATGGCTAGACATGCGAGCCATCGACGACAACCAAATGCACGGTAGTGGACGCCAAGTTGAGAACGCTAGCGAGGGTGTGATGATCCAGATAGCCAAAGAGGCGGACGGAGCTGGCGCATTGAATGTGTACTTATATATAATCACAGACGCACAACTCAACATCGAAGATGGTCGATACGTATCAGCACTCTACTAAATCTACAAATAAAGTTTGTGATGCCCACTCTGCCATAATATGTGGGCAGACAGGATGCGGACAAACGGTTTTCATCCTCGAGTTTCTCGAGAGGTCCTACCGCGATGTCTTTTGACACATTGTGATCCTGTGTCCCACTGTGCGGCACAACGATACTTATCAGCGACGCCCGTGGATATGGACCGACCCTCAGCTATACGTCATTGACCCCGGCGACCAGGCTTCACGATTGGCTGCGTGGCTTCTACCAAGTCGTTCAGGGCGAGCCCACCCTATACGTGATTGACAACTGCTCGGCCAAGGCGGCGATGACCAAAAAGAAGGAAATGCTCTCCGAGCTCGCATTTTCTGGCCTCCATGCGGGTCAAAGTGTATGGATCTCCACTCAAAAGTGCAACGCCGTCCTCAAGGATCTGCGCGAGCAAACGAAATGAGTCGCCCTCTTTCACTGCAAGGACCGAGACTCATTCGATGACTGTCTTCGAGTGAACGACGTTATCCCAACGCGCGAGGAGCGCCTGGAGGTTCGACAGATACTTTCGGAAACTAAGCACGCGAAGCTTCTGCTAAAGACTGATCAACCAACTGCTTACGAAGTTATCAATTAATTACTGAGCAATTGCTTAACGCTCGTTAGTAACTGCTGAGCAAATGCTTAACAATGCTGAGCAATTGCTGAACAATGCTTAACAAATACTTAACAATGCTGAGCAAATGCTGAACAATGGTTAACAATATTAAGAATTTGGTGCTCCGGTTAATAATTGTTTAGCAATTATTGCTTTGTTGCGAGCATAACGGTGATCATAAGTATCGGATGGTGCGCTTTTATTACGTATGAGGCTGGTCAGAATAGTACTAATTATTAAAAATAAAATAATGAACTGCGACGAACTTCTCGATCAGCTAATGGAAGAGACAGTCGTGTCGACTGCCGACACGACTGGACCTGTAGGAGCCGACACGACTGGACCTGTAGGAGCCGACACGACTGCCGATACAGTATCTTTCCTGAAAGAAAATGAAAACACGACGCGACGCGAGCGGCTAGCTGCGCTGGTTGCTGGGGGACAATCGGAGCGGTAGGCGACTCTCAGTTTGTCAGGTGGACAAGATGTCAGATGCGGAGGTTGATAAAATGTATACGCGATACGAATCTAAATTGGGGGCAGAGATGACGAAAACTCTTGGGGCGGCGGCTATTCATTTGTACGCTACCGCAGTTAGATAATTCTCCCTATACCAAACACCGCGGGGTTGATTGGTGATTTAGGGACTGACCGTTTTGTATGACACACTCTTAGAACAGCCTGCTGCTCAATTTATCACAAGTTTGGAATGTACTTAGCTCCGCTGACAACCGCGTTGACCACGGCTAAACAATGTCAATTTGGACAGAAAATAATGACACAAGACGCACCTGTGCAAGCACCTGCGAGAGTGACGGAACACACCTCAACTCCCAATCGAGATTGGATGACCCCGATTGCCCGACACAAACACCCAAAAAGACAGGTAGCTGGGCGGCAGAGGCTGCCACCCGAAAAGCTAAACAAGATAAAATACTCGCCGAGAAGCCAAACAGTAGTTGCAATCGGGGATTGCTGTTCCAGCCGCTCCTGAGCTGGAGCCCCAATCGCAATTGGAGTTGGGGGTAGAAACAGCAAACCACCCGAAGGCAGCTGCGGTTCAATCTGCTGCGGTGCAATCGTGGAGTGCTGTAGCCCCTACCAGGATCATCCCGTGGGTTGTTGGTGGGGGTCTGACAGTTAAGGGCACCCTGTGTGTGTGGAACTACCTTTCGAAACAACCCTCAACAGTGTTGGAGGCGGTTCCGAAGAAAGTTACGAAACCGATTACGAAACCGATTGCGCCCCATTGAAACATTGATCGTAATCCCTTTTATATGCACTAAATATAATGGCTGAAAACGATGGTAAAATGATAATGAATGCGGTTTATCACGCCGTGGTGATATCGGGCCTCATTATCGGGTTTGCTCGAATATCAAAGATGGCCTTCGGGGGGTGCGCTCCCAAAATTGGATATGACCGTGAGAGACGTAGGGCTCGTGACCTTGAATGTAGCGTCCGCAGTTTCGACCCGAGATTATCTAATTAAAGCTGGAATTCTACCTTCTAATATATGGAAATAAATGGCTAGTCTTGCGATCAGACTAATGATAGGTGGTTCGCTGTTGAGCACAGGGGCGTTCGGCGGTAGCAACTATTTATTCTCGTTAATAGGAGCAGAGTCGGGTGAGGAGAAAAAGCGTCACGATTTAGCTACAGAACAACTCAATAGCGCAAAGGAAGCATGGGCGGCAAAACGAACCAACCGTGTGGACTGGATCAACGAAGAGCTTCGCCGCGAGAATCACGCCGTGCAAACTTTCCGGAACGTTGACGAATCCATGCGCGAGTACGCGCAGGTATATCCGCAGAAAATTCTCGCACTGCTGGATCCCGAGCCCCAACTTTCAGATTTCTATGTACCGTCATAGGCCCAAAAAGACTGCGAGATCGCGTTCATCGTCGTGGGAATGGGTGTAGTGAGTCTCGTCAGCTACTATATTGAAAAAGCAATAACAAAAGCAATAAGCAATAAGCAATAATTATTTAAAAAAAAACGTTTTTTAAATAATATATATATATAGAACGATGTTAGTTGACGAGCTTTATTACGCTTTGATCGATGTAGGCTACACGGCCCTTAAACACCGTTTAGCTGGCGCAAAGGGTCTGATCCGTCTGGCCCAAGACTCTCTAGAGACGTGGCGCGAGGACGAAAAAACGGCCACCATTTTCGCAAAGCGAATGTTAGATTCCTCTGAGTTCCTCCAACACTGTTGGGGGAGATTGAACGGCAGCTGCAGGGAAACCTCCAACAAAGATTTAGTATCGACGACGCAGTTACCGAACGATCTGGCGAGGGCATGTTGGAGACTGTTCGACCTACTAGAATACCTAGCATACGATGGACACGTGCAAGCTTGTTACCAAACTATCGGTTCGCCTAACGCGCAAGCTAGCGAAAACATACTACAGCCCCCGCGGCTACTGGAAGGGACTCGCGGCCATCAATAACCTCGCGGCGGCGACCAAGGTTTCCGAAAACGCAGCCAAGGAATGACTCAAGAAGCAGGCAATCTGGCAGATCTATTTGCCCGCGCCTCACAATATTCCGCGCCCGAAATTCGACGTGCCGGTGCCGAACGAAGTCCACCAAGCAGATCTCCTGTTTCTCCCTCACGATCGCGTCGGTCGCAAGACGTACAAGTACGCACTGATAATCGTTGATGTAGCGAGTCGCTATAAGGGGGCTGAGCCGATGGCCACGAAAGAGTCTAAGGAGGTGGCCGATGCTCTTTCCCGAATATATAAGAGGAGTCCTCTCAAATGGCCGAATCTTCTCCAGGTCGATCCCGGCCGAGAGTTCATGGGTGTGGTCTCTCATCTATTGTCTAAACACGACGTTTCTGTCAGACGCGGCCGCGTCAACATCCACCGGGACCAGGGGATTGTGGAGCGGTTCAATCGTACTGGCTGAGAGGCTGTTTGGACACCAATACGCCAAAGAGCTGGTAGACCCTCATTCACGATCGACTGAGTGGGTGACCCGACTGCCCGCCGTGGTCTCCGCACTGAACGGCGAGGTGACCAGATTGATCGGTAAGAAGCCCGTATATGCCATCAAGGCTAAAACGGTGTCGCACAAACCATCCGCTGTCTCGCATGGGCGCCCTGTTGGTTTATTGGAGAAACGACTTCCATCGGATGTTGCCGTCCGGTACCTCTATCAACCGGGAGAGCTTGAAGGTGGCCGCCGCCGCGCGACTGATCCCGTGTGGTCTCTGAATGTATATCATCTAGATCGATATATTACCAAACCCGATGAGCCCGTGCTCTACTATTTGGATGATGGTCCATCTCGCGGGTTTGTTCGCGAAGAACTTCTCGCGGTGCCTTCTGACACCCAGCTACCCCCGGTCCGTCATAGTAGGTCAGGCTCTCGTCAGAGTCTTTTGGTTAGTATTCTCCCCTTTTGTTTTCGCTCCATTTATCCCTCGCCAACCCCTCGGCCTTCTCCTTGTGGAACTTAAAATCCGTTCCAAAATGGAATTTCAACTACCTTTTGCAATGCATTGCTTCTCCTACATCAACGGCTCTGTATGAATATTATCAGACAGCACGCGTCGCTTGTCATAATAGGCGGATAGCCCAAGTTTGTGCCGGGAATATGTCTTCATAACTCCCTTATTCATGCGGAATCTTCTGTTTTCCGCTGTATCATAAGATCCATCGAGTGCGGGTTTGTACCGGTCCCAATCTACACTATTCGTTCATTTACTCATTCCTTTTAAGGAATGCTTGGTGGTGCCTCCAACTCCGGTTGGCAAACCCACCTTCTCTACAAAGTAGCACTTGCTCGATAGCGCAATTGCTCGATCCCCTTGAAATTCCATCTTGAAAAGTCCTGGTTCGCGTCCGTTCCACTTATACCAGGCCAACCAATGTTTTCCCGATTTTATAAACTCATCCATCAACTCTGGGCGAATGCAGGATTTCAGATCCTTCCCACTAGTGGCTATGTACATACTATCTGTGTCCATTTGTATCAATTCGAAATCGCTCTGATCCACATACTTATCTAGAAAATCATAGTAAAACTCCAACATTCTCAACTTCGTAGAAGGCTGATCGGAACGCTTTATCAACACATTCCTCGTCTTTCGTGTAAGTCGTATTCAAATGTCTTTCCGCCGCTTCTATCATTTTCCCACAACACGAATTACCGAGTAGTTTCATTATGTCTGCGACTACAGGTTTGCTGCTATCTACGTCGCCAGTTCATCTAGCTGCTGTGACATCCTCCGCGAACCACTTGAAGGGTTTTCCCGATTTGTAGTTTAATAAGCAATACACTCCAGTTACTTCCAACCGTTGTTTGAGATACCAACGTAATAGTGGTTCGTACAGCAACACTTTCTGAGCCGATAGCGCCCCAACTAACTTTTTCCCAGCACCGCGAGTCCGGCCTGTGGCGCTCAGATATTTCATCATGTGCTGGGGAACTTCCTCCTCGCGAACAACCCTGTTTATAAATAGGGGCGACATCTCCTCGAATTTATTCTTCAGGTTCTCTGGCACTTCGATGTCCACCTCGGCGAACCCGAACCACTTACCGTCCATCACTCTCTTACAGAATTGTTTGATAATAATTGGATTGTTGGGACCTTTGACCGTCGTGATCGTGTCTTTTCCGCACGGCATCTCTTTACTCAGTGTGGACAAATACAGAGCGTTTGCATCGTATCCAAGCACCGCGTTGCACTGTTTGCCGTGCCCTTCCGGAGTGGATCGGATCTTAGACACTCCGGCTTCCGCATACCTAGAGAATACAATGGAAGGACCTCCAACAAGAGCCCTCTGCAGCATCTCGTATGTTTCCTCATGTGGCGCGTAAAGTTGAAGCTTGTCATTGAACGGGTTATCAAACACCGTTCCCCGCAGCAAATACTGTATCGCCACACCTGGCAAAGTTACGGCATCCTTCAAAATATCAATACCTTTGTCTTTATAAAATCGACACATTTTCCCCAATGCTTCCAGGAAAGGTGAGACATCCAAATCGTTATAATACGTCAGCCACTCCCGGAACGTGGTCATCTTTTTCGCTTTGAAAATCGCGCGGCACTTCGCGAGCTGGGTGGCATCGATCAAGTGTTTACAAGCAAGTCTCGAATACCAGTGTTCCAGATCCAGCAGTCCGGGATAATCTAGTTTGTCTGGGGAATTAAACCATTCGTAGCGAAAGGAGGGCTTTTTCGCTTCACAGCCGTACCCTTTAATCCACCGGTCATAACTGACTCCCGGCCCTAGGTACAGTGCAACATCGAGAAACCTGAACTCGGGTGTGAATAGAAATCCTCCGATGTTCTGGTAGAATGTAATAGTTTTAGGATGGCCTTTTGAATCAACCTCATCGATGTGCTTCAGGTTGTAGGAATACTCGTACCTAAGATGAAAATTTGTAGAGATATAGGGCATCAGTTTATCTACTATCCTATCGGAAATAATACCACCAACCTCTTTATGAAAGGTGAGCTCGACAGTTCTCCTTCCAGCCTTGACCGTTTCACTCTGCTCATCGACCTCCGCCATTATTTCTGGTCCTTTCGCTATAATCGCGCGGACCAGCGCGGTTTTGATTATACGCTTGCGCTCAGACCTCTTCGTAAACACGCTGTTCTTTGTTGCGTTTATCAGTTTGGTCAACACCGCCACTCTCAGACGATTATTATATGTGATCCCGAGTGATTTAGCTTCATCTCGAAATTGCAATAACTCGGAAGTTGGTGTTGGGGGTTGTGGTGTCATATTTGTCATAATACTTTTTCGTATACATGTAGGTTTTACTTGTTCAAAACGCAAGTTTCTGTCTGAGGATCTCTGACGATTTGTCATATTTATCATAATACCTATAGGTTTTGCTTGTTTAACATGAAAATTTCTGTCATGGATTTTCTCATAATTTGTCATATTTGTCATAATACCTATTGGTTTTGCTTGTTTAACATGAACATTTCTGTCATGGGTTATCTCATAATTTGTCATAAGTTGTGTTTGTTCAGCATGAAAGTTTTTTACACTTTCCTGTGGTAGGTGGGACTATAATCAGCACCGATAAGACCCTCCAACCTAGGTGGTATCATTTACATCCCCACTATACTATTATTTGTGTTTCAGGCAGCTGGAAATGCTAAAAATAGAACATCCAAACAAACAGGTTGCCTTGGTAACGTTTGGTTGCACTGTGTACGTGTATGGTGACTGTAGTAACGATGCCCCGAAAAGGTACCAAGGCGCGTGCCTCAACGAATACGATGACCTGATAGAGATTGGGCGTAGCTACGCACGCGATATGAACATTGGCATGTTGGAGCACACACACGGGTAACTTCTTCTATATGTTGCAACACATATGGATGGGACGTGGCCTAGGGGATACAACCAGTGCTCCAGATAAGAAATGTGTAATTGAGTATTGTCACTCCATCATTTCTGAAGCAATTGGGTATTTTAAAATTTTAATTGGGTAAAATCACACTACTGTTTACACATCAACAGACAGCAATTATTGAATAGTTTGCTTGGAAATGAAAACATGACTTGGCATTTCATTCGAATTGTCTTCTTGGAGACAATTCTAATGAAATACCAAGATGTGTTTTCATGAAAAATAAGAAAAATATGCTATATTTGTGATCTGTTTATTGTTTTCTACAGCATGATAAATGTACCACAAAATTGTTATTGATTTTTGATACTCGCTACATCCGATTTCAATTGGGTTTTTTGGCAATTTTAATTGGGTATTTAAGCTTATCTGGAGCTCTGGAGGGAGCACACTTCTCTTCTGCCTTCGAATGTACGTGTGCGTGTAGTAGCGAAGTCCCGAATAGGTACCGCGGCGCGTGCCTCAACAACTACGATGCTCTGATAGAGATTGGGCGTAGCTACGCACGCGATATGAACTCGGCATGTTGGTGCACACACACGGGTAACTTCTTCTATTTATGCTGCAACACATAGGGATGGGCCGTGGCCTAGGGGATACGACATTGGACTTCAATACTAGGGGCTGTAAGTTCAATCCTCACGCTAGCCGTAAAAAATACTAACATACCGCAGTATTTTCATCCCACTGGTCTGTCGGATGAGCTTCATCATCGTATAACATTAATATTACTTGGTGGATTGCTTTAGCGTCTGGACACTTGATACATGTAAGCATTTGGAACACATTCATGCTGCTATTAACATAGCCTTGACCTTTTTTACCTTCACATTTTTGTGGAAACACTTAGCCATTTTTTTAACTCTAATATTATTTGACAGATTTCTTCAATATTTGGACACTTGATACACGACCTTTTGTACCTTCATATTTTTTGCGGAAACACTTAGCCATATTTTGCGTCAAAAAGTTTGTGCAAATTTTTTCATCATCGTATAACATTAATATTACTGGATGGATTGCTTCAATAGTTGGACACTTGATACATGTAAGCATTTGGAACACACTCATGCCGTCATTATCATGACCTTGTTTAACATGTTTTAGCAACTTGGACAGCGAGTTGGAGCAGTCTTGTTCAAATGGCGGCACAGCGCTGGGCCCGGCCTTGGCAATCTGTGCTGGGATCATCTCCGGTTCCCCAATGTCCGAGGTTGTCCTCTGTACCGATGGGGAACCAAACACGGGTGTGGGAACCCTCCATAACTCGGACGTTGGAATACCGTTCTATAAGAAGGTATGGGCAGTGGCTCTGGCTGGATAAATGGGGCTTATAGGATTTGTAGCATACACCTGTAGTTTGATAGCAATTTATATTGCTTGTTAGAAGCCATAGCCCCATCACGCCAGTCACAGCCACAAATAACAAAGGAAATGGCGTTATCCGACACATTGGGGAATTAATGCTTGTAGCCCTATATTCGGATATCATTTATTGTAGGAAACACACGCGAGTGGGTGTCAGGTGGGAGCATAACCTTTGTTATGGAACAATACCTTTGTTTTAGATTTATTACTTTCTGAAGAGCAACAACACAACGCTGTCTATTTCCAAAAAATTGATCTAGAAACCTTTCTATAAATAAGTTATTGAGATTCTACATAGTCAATATGGTGTCATATTGCCCATCTGAATCTATATAGTTTCAGACGTGCAATATGACACCATATTGACTGTAGAATCACAATAACGTATTTGTCATAAAATTGTTTGTTTTCGACTCGGCCTCAACCCGCCGCCATTTTTTATTTGAGTCATATTGACGGACTTGACATGTAATATGGGCTCATATTACCCGTCAAGCTGACCAATCAAAACGCGAGAAATTTATCTGCGGTATGACAAATAGCATTATGCAACTTTCTGGAGTTGTCTGCAATGGTCACAAAACCCATAAGCCCCATTTCGCCAGTCACAGTCGGGAGTTGTAGTTGATGTAGTTATTTTAAGCGGAATCTGTCTCTTTCCAACCTGAGCTGCACTGTTTGCCATCATTCCATCAATAAAACACACGTTTTTGCTTCTAACAGATGATATAGGTAACAGGTAACAGGATTGGTAACATGCTACTGGAGTGTAGTATTTGATCAGGAGCTGCAATGGTCACAAAACCCATAAGCCCCATTTATCCAGTCACAGCCACAAATAACAAAGCATGGGTTGTGGATTATGCAGTGATTCTGAGCGGATGTTTCAGATTGGAGAGTTTGCGAAGAGCAACAACACGAAGCTGTCTGTGTTGTTGTGGGCTATGCAGTGATTGTGAGCGGATGTTTCAGATTGGAGAGTTTGTGAAGAGCAACAACACGAAGCTGTCTGTGTTGTTGTGGATTATACAGTGATTCTGAGGGGATGTTTCAGATTGGAGAGTTTGCGAAGAGCAACAACACGAAGCTGTCTGTGTTGGCCATTGGGGGACAGGAGACGGGCCTCCAGCATGTGCAGCAGTGTGCGATCTTGTCAGGAGGTACCATCAACATGCTCAACCCCCTGGAGATGGTTCGTCAGCTGCGGCTCATCGCGCAGAATTACATCGTGGCCACCGCCGTCGACGTCACCGTGATACTCCACCCCGATCTCGCGTTTGACGAACCCGGCTACCAAGTGGTGAGTTTATTTAATGAATAAAACCATGGGCTCTTTTTACAGGTCAAATAAGTGAATTTTCAACCTTAACTTTTATCCCTACGCCGAGGGGATATAACATTAGTCCATGTACGTATGTGAATGTACGTAAAACCTTTCATTTTTCAATAACTTATGAACCCTACACAGACTTTGATAATATTTAGCCACAGTGTGTCTAGGGATGGTGCTTTGTTGTGCATATGCCCTACATCCGAACACCCTTGGTCAAGATCACTGAGGACTTATGTTCACCTTGTTTCTAAGGCAAATGCGTTAAATGTATTATTTTTAGCTCACTAAGCCGAAGGCTCTAGTGAGCCATTGTTGCCGCGTTTTGTCCGTCGTCTGTCCGTACGTCAACCCTTTTCCCTTCTTCTTCTGAACCGCTTAGCCGATGTTGACGAAACTTCACGGTGATTGTCTATGCGTTACTCCTGTTGAGATTTGTTAGACGTTGTCGTGTATCCAAGATGGATACCATAACAAATATTCTTCTCAAGAACCACCATACCGATTTTGACGAAACTTGGCAGGAATGATCGATAGTCAATAATCTTTCATATTTGTTAGAATGACGACCCCTGGATAAAAAATTGCCAGGGCCTGGGGGGTCAAGTCGGGGTCAAATTTCACGTTTGACAAAATAAGTGTGGTCATGTCATATATGAAATGAAAACTATCAAGGAGACGATCACTCTGGAGCATTTTTTGTTGAAATGAATGATTACGTCATACAAGAAGGATGCCGAAAGATCAAAAGGTACATACAAAATCACTTTAGTTAACCCCCCCCCCCCATGGACTCTACATATTTTGAGACAACCTGAACAATTATTGAAATTACTTTTTATGAACTTGCAGGCAAATTTGATGGAATTTGGGATATATAATCGAGAGTCCGTGCCCTTTTTAGCTCGCCAGCACGAAGTGCAGAAGAGCTTATGACAATACCCCTGGCGTCGTCGCCGGCGTCGGCGTCCACAAACTTAACGTTGGGGTAAATGTCTTATAACTTCATGACCCACCACCCAGCCATTATCCCAAGGACACCTTGTTATTTCATACATGCATTCCACAGATGACCCTCTATCATGCTGTAGCAAATCCATGACCCACCACCAGCCCGTACCCCAAGGTCAAGGTCACAATCTTAGCACATTTACAAACTTAACCTTGGGGTAAATGTCTTATAACATCTGTTTCCTCTCATGGAACGCCTTGATATTTCATACATGCATTCATCTGTAGATACTCTATCGTGCTATAGCAAATCCATGACCCATCGGCCATCCCTTGCTACAAGGTCAAGGTCACAAACTTAGCACATTCATAAACTTAACGTTGGGGTAAATGTCTTATAACTTCTGTTTCCTTTCATGGAACGCCTTGTTATTTCATACATGCATTCCTCAGATGACCCTCTATCATGCTGTAGCAAATCCATGACCCACTACCCAGCCCTTATCCCAAGTTCAAGGTCACAAACTTTGCACATTCATAAACTTAACGTTGGGGTAAATGTCTTATAACATCTGTTTTCTTTCATGCAACGCCTTGATATTTCATACATGCATTCCTCAGGTGACCCTCTATCATGCTGTAGCAAATTCACAAGCCACCACCCAACCCTTACCCCAAGGTCAAGGTCACACACTTAGCATGTTCATAAACTTAACGTTGGGGTAAATGTTGTGTAAACTCTGTTTATTTACAGGGTATGCCTTGATATTTCATACATGCATTCATCTGATGATAGTCTATCGTGCTATAGCAAATCCGTGACCCATCCCCACCCCTTTCCCCAAGGTCACGGTCACAAACTTAGCACATTCATAAACTTAACGTTGGGGTAAATGTCTGATAACATCTGATTCCTTTGATGGAACGCCTTGATATGTCATACATACATTCCTCAGATGACCCTCTATAATGCTGTAGCAAATCCACAACCCACCACCCAACCCTTACCCCAAGGTCAAGGTCACAATCTTAGCATGTTCATAAACTTTACATTGGGGTAAATGTTGTGTAACTTCTGTTTCTTTACACTTTAAACGCTTTGATATTTCATACATGCATTCATTTGATGATCCTCTATTGTGCTACAGCAAATCCATGACCCACCCCACCCCTTTCCACAAGATCAACATCATAAACTTAACGTTGGAGTAAATGTCTTTTTATAACTTCTGTTTATTTACAGGGAACGCCTTCATATTTCATACATGCATTCATCTGATGATACTCTATTGTGTTACAGCAAATCCATGACCCACCCCACCCCTTTCCCCAAGGTGAAGGTCTCAAGCTTAGCACATTTATACATGCATTGCTCATGTGAATAGCGATCATGCTGTAAAAGATCACCAACTTAGTGCGTTCATAAACTTAACGCTGGGTTAAATTTTGTTTTCCTTCTCTTTTCAGGGAGCACATTGATTTTTCATACATGCATTCATATTAATATGCTATATCATGCTATAGCAAATCCACGACCAACCTTCCACCACTGACCTCAATGTCAAGGTCCACCGCACACCCCTTATCCCAAGGTCAAGTTATATAATATTCATATTTTTTATACAACTGTGCCAAGTTTGAATGAAAGCTGCCAACAGGCGAGCTTCGTTGTCTTCTGACAACTCTTGTTGTTGATTTACTTTTTAATGGGGATAACAATTTCAGGTGTGCGATACAGGCCCATTTGGGTCTCTTGTTTGTAATCCCCCGGTTTCGGTCGAGCCGGAGGCATATTTTGTTCGGACTGTGTGTCTGTGCGTTCGTGAGTCCGTGTGTACGGCACATTAAGAAGTTCGCCAGGGGGTGTTTTTATTGTCAAATATATGAAAATTACTTGCGAAAATTGCAGATCCTGATGAGACGGCTCGTCACGAGCCGGCTCATCTGGATCTACAATGTTTGCCAATACCGTTATAGAGGCATGTGGTGTTGAAAAGGTTAAAGGTACATTCCCACTCAGTAGACACAACATGTTCTTTATATCAGAAACATCATTCTCTGGCAAAATAAACATTCATTCACCATTACCCCACATATTGTTTAGCATTATTGTACATTTTAATTCAGACGTAAATGTCCACGCTGATACCAGAGGCAATAACCGTGTTTCCTTAACATGTTTACAGACATTACTATTTATTCTCTGTATTTATTTTTTGATTTGCAATGATCATACTTTCTAATCTGTCGAAAATATTATTTTTTCAGGTGACACATTAAATTAGTATAAATAATTAAAAAATATTATGCCTTATTTGCATATGAAATAGCCTGATACAACCGCGCGTCACTATCAGTAAAATAAACATTAATACATTATTATATTGCGGGCACTCGTACATTTTTAGAACTGGTGGAACAGTGACACAATTATACACTTATACATTGTGTGCGTACTGAGTGGGCATGCACCTTTAAAAGGTTTGCCGGGGTTTCTCATTTCTATCATAACTGCTATATCCAATGAAGGATTACTTCAATATTTCAACACAGCATACTTGTGGACAAATGCCACACATCCATGATGCCCTTAATATGGCATTGACCTTTTGACCTTCTCAACTTTGAACTTTTTCACACATTAATAAGTTTGTCAGAATTTCTAAATTCCGTCATAACTTCTATATTCCTTGATGGATTACTTTAATATTTTAATACATCATACTTGTGGACAAATGCCCTGCTGCCGTTAATATGACCTTCACCTTTTGACCTTCACAACTTTGACGTTTTTCACACGTTAATAAGTTTGCCGGCGTTTCACAATTATGTTATATCTTCTGAAGGATTATTTTAATATTTCAATACATCATTCTTGTGGACAAATACCACACACCCATGCTTTCCTTAATATGACCGTGACCATCTGACTTTCACAACTTTGAACTTTTTCACACATTATATTTTTACCGGAGTTGTGCACAAATGTCACACATCCATGCTGCCACCATCATATTTTGTCCTTCACAACTATGCTTATGAATGCTTATCACTTTTGGTTAATTAACTTTGCCACAGTTTGCTGGGGGCCGTTCTATAAATTTCACATTAACAATGTTTTCTTGTAAACAATTATTGGATTTACATTTATTGAGCATAGGCTGCATATGCAGCCTATGCTCAATAAATGTAAATGCATCAATCGAAATTTCCAGACGATCCTAAATTTGCACTTACAAACGTGTTAGGTGTACAAAGTTTAGTGAAACGGCCCCCTTGTGAGGGGAATAGCTTTGTTATAATGAGGCCCTTGTTTTATCATATATTCCATAAATTGTTTTATTGCAAAAAAGTGTAATAAATCAGAGTAAAAGTGAGTATTGGCATTTTGTACGCAATTATTATACCTCCACAAGTAGTATAGAGGGTATCAGTACGTTACCGTTTTTGTATAACAAGATAACAGAGTGAAACAAACACCCCACACCTACAATATAGTATAAAAACCTATTAAAAACGGTATCACAATAAGCCTTATATATAGGGGTTTAAACCCATAGCCCGTAAAAGGTGAAAAAAGTAAAAAGTTTATAGATAGTGGTGTTATATGTTATATAACCACTTAAACAAAAAATGAAAAACACTATAAATAATTTACAATTAAACATTAAATGTTTTTCTATATATAAACAACATACAAAATGAGCCGACAAAGTCCTGCAGTATATCAACAACTTGTTGACGGTATAGAAGGACTCCCCAACATTGAATCATTGAGGAGTGATCTAACCAAAATGGGAATACCTTTTTCCATGAGGATGAAAGAGAAAAAACTTCAAAAGTTGATAAACGAGGGAAAGAATGATATAATATGGGATAGAATACGGAGATCCGCAGCTAAGGGGTTTTTAAAAATATTGAGAAGAAAGATATAAATAAAATATCAGATAAAATAGACTCAGAAGCGCAAGCTGTACTGTTATCGAAAGGTGTTGGACTTATTAAAAAACCGAAGCGTAAGATTAACACCTCACTAGTAAGTAAGATAGTAAAAGAAGGGCCAGAAATACTTGAAGATATAGAGGGATTTGGGGTTAATATAGTGAAAGGACGACGAGTTATATCAATCACATTAAAGAGAAATCTTGATCGTAATTCCTCAAGAAGACTCATGAAACAGCTCGATAATAAGATGACAGGTAGTTTTTATTTAAGATATTCATACGCGTATAAGTTGCAACACATTGAGGAGGTTGATGATGGGGGGAAACCTACCATAATAACATTTGGTAGAAACATTTCAGGAAGTCCCACATTTGAAGGGTCTGTTGGGGTACGCCAATGGGTTAAAATGCAGGAAGAAAATAGATTGGACGTTGATAAAATAGATAGACCAAATACGAAATGGTTGTTTGTAAGATGGGCAAGCACAACAATTAAGATTATTTATACCAGTCAGGTTACACACCGAGATACACAAGTAACTGCACTAGTGGGGGAAAACTCCCAAACTGGTTGAGAAATAAGAAAGGGATACCACTCGACACTTTCAACGATAATTTATGTCTGTTCAGATGTTTAGCTTTATATAAAGACACATCATTGAGAGCTGATAGATCAATAAAAGAGATAAAATCTTTAAACAAAAAGTATCACGATTTCCTTGTGGGAAAGCATAAAAAAGAAGGTCCTATAGGTTTTGATGATCTTAATATGGTTGAAGAATGTTTCAAAATTGGGATTGAAGCGTACGAGCCGGAAGAAGCTGGCACTTGGTATATCAGACACACAGCTGCCCACTATGAAGAAGTTGGTGTTATGAAAATGAAGATAGGTATTTACAACAATCACGCGTTTCTTATAACAGACATGAAGAAGGCCACGCAAACCTATGCCTGCCCTAATTGTCAACAACGATTTACTCAATCCCACTGTATCGCGAGACACGCGCAAACTTGCAATCGCGGTCAAACTAAAGTATCATGTAAGGGTCTGGAAATAGACAGACCACAATCTTCATTCGAGAAAGCATTTTATCCTAAATCTCATTGTAGTAAGAAATCTATAGAGTGGATGAATACGCTTTCCAAAAAGCATCATATTCATACGGCCGTTTGTGGGCACGGTGGAGAAAGATTAATAATGACAGCACCGGTTGATGGATACTGTTCCGAAACCAACACAGTTTATCAATTTCACGGATGTTATTGGCACGGTTGTCCACGCCATAGTAAGAATAGACAAGATAAGTATGCAAACACAATTACGCGAGATATAATAATTAGAGAATCATATAATTTAGTTAAAATTTGGGAATGTGAGTACGATCGACAGAGAAATAAAGCCATAACACAACCTCTTCCAAAACCACCAACAGTAATTTATCCATATAAAATAGTGTATGATTTTGAGTCTTTACTGGTTAAGAGTGATCCAGACAGACCTATAAAAGATCTAGATGTGATTGATACTCATATTCCAATAAGTGTAAGTATTGGTGATACATTAACTAGAAAAGTTGTACACATGTGTGATACAGACCCAGAGAACCTAGTTAAACGATTTATGGAAGAAGTATCTAAACGCGGAGATAAGATAAGAGAAGAAGTTGGTAAAAATCCAGTATACGGTTTTCCAACTGATTTCGATCTACTTCCAACCACCCAGCAGAAAGAAATTACAAGATGGATTTCACAGGTTCCTACATTAGGATTTAACTGTGGATCATACGATTTGAATGTTATTAAGAAATATTTAGTAGGGATTATATCAGCTACTACAGATAAAGTATTGGTTGCTAAGAAAGCAAATACGACCGTTTTCTTAATGACTCCAAAATTAAGATTTCTAGATGTGAGAATGTATCTAGCTCCAGGTGTGAGTTATGATAAATGGGTACGCGCATATGGTTGTAAATGTAATAAATCATTCTTTCCATATGAGTGGTTTGACAATTATGATAAGTTAAGTTACCAAGGGTTGCCACCTATCGAATGTTGGACTAACAGATTAGCACCTAGTAATAAAATTAAACCTGAGGAGTTAGCCGCGTGTGTTGAAATTTATAAAACAAGAGGTATGAAAAGTTTCAAAGATTGGTTAGAATATTACAACGATCTAGATGTTTCACCATTTCTAGAAGCTCTAGAGAAAATGTCTAACTTTTATTCACTCAAAGAAATAGATATATTTAAAGACGCAGTTACCCTTCCAGGTGTCGCATTGCAATATATTTTGAGAGGAACAATTAAGGAGTATGTTAAAACTTATAAGACTAAAGAAAGCGCAGAAGTTCGCAAGAAATGTCCACCACTATTTGCGCCTGAAGAGGAAGAGTATGAAATGTTGAAAGGTGCACTAGTTGGAGGGCCTTCTATAGTATTTACAAGACATGCAGAGGTTGATGTTACAAGGTTAAGATCCGCTCCAGACGTAATGGGAAAAAATGTAAATCTGTATTAGGATTGGACGCTAACGCTCTTTATCTCTCAACGCTCGCCATGGACATGCCTTGTGGTAAGGGTGTTTTAACAAAAACTTCAACCCCATTTAATAAGACTAGGATAAATGATTTAACCAACAGAGTTAAGAGTGGTACTTGGTTTGGGTTTGCGGAGGTCGACATCCGTGTTCCTGACAGTTTATACGAAACCTTTTCAGAAATGTCACCTATCTTTATAAATCGTGTAGTAGAGGAAGATGAAGTTCCAGAACATATGTTGAAATATCTTCATGATACAAACCGTAAGCGAGGAGATGGTAAGAAGTTGGTTGGATCTATGAGTGCAGAGAAAGTTTTACTATTTGCACCACTATTGAAATGGTATCTAAAACACGGTTTAACCATCACAGGAGTGCATAGACTTATAACTTATAAACCTGGAAAACCGTTTGAGTGGTTTGTGAAAGAAGTTACTGCAGCGCGTAGAGAAGGTGATGTAAACGCTGAAGCCGCCCCGATTGCAGATATTATGAAATTATTAGGAAATTCGTGTTGTGGAAAAATGATAGAATCTCCCGAAAAACACCTATATACCACTTATACTAAAGATGAGGCGTGTGTTGATAGATCATTAAGATCTGCGTATTTTGAGGATGAATTGAAGGATAGGTGATGCGTACGAAATATCCAGTAGAAAGTCTTCAGCAAAAATGACAAGACCATTTCATTGTGGTATAGCTGTATATCAATACGCCAAGTTGAGAATGTTAGAATTTTATTATGACTTTCTTGATAAATATGTTGATAGATCTGACTTTGAGTTAGTACAGATGGATACAGATAGTATGTATATGGTATCAGCGGAATAAATTCGTTGGAAGATGTGATAAAACCGGAAATGCGCGAAGGTTTTAATAATTGTAAAAACGAATGGCTCGCTTGGGATAAATGGAGCAACAGAGAGCCAGGACTTTTCAAAACCGAATTCAGAGGGGATCGTGCTATAGCCCTATCCAGTAAGTGTTACGTAGTTGAGAAAATAGGTGGAAATATCAAACATTCTGCTAAAGGACTTAACGCCCGGCAGAACACCCTCAACTGGGATAGATATAAAGCAGCACTCGATCTCACTACTAAAGATGTAGGGATGAATAGAGGTTTCCGTATGCTAAACGGTTCTATGAGAACTTACACACAGAAAAAATTAGGACTTTCTGCATATTACGATAAGAGAGATTGAATGTAGATGGAATACATACAGAGCCTCTATAGTTTCAAAATTAAAATCTATTCCTCAGTAATTGTTTTCTCTTCCTCCCTAAGTTTGTCTGTTAGTTTATTAACTCGGATTTGTTGTTCTGGTGTGAGATTTTTTAAATCAAACTCAAAAACAGCGTTAATTTCCTCACAAAGCTCATAATATTGATTTGCATTATTCTTTTGTTCTTGCAACCGCTTTACATCGCACGGTAATTTTTCCATTCTTTTAATTTATATAAATATTATTTTTTAAACATAAAAAAAAAGAAAACCAAAATTACAAATTAATTTGTTACAGGTATTAACCTTCTTTATAGGTCTTCCAACCGGGTTTTTAACCAGGTTTTTTAGATTACTCTTTTCATCTTTTTCCAAACTTTCAACTCTATCAATAAAAGTTTTCATATTTGTTACCGAATTCCATATGTCCTTTTGTCTTTTTACACAAATGTGATACTTTTTTCTAGTTTGTTGTGCAGTAACAACATATCGCGCTAGAATAATATTAACCAAATCATCATCAGAAAGTTTAGTCTTTGTCATAATTTCTTATAATTTTAAATAAAATTATAATTATATATACACGTGTAGTTATTGTTTAACAGAAACATAAAAATATATTTATTTAAACCATGATAGTTAACAACAGCAAGGGTTTTACAGCCTATATGAGAAAGTGAGCCAGAACCGTCATGCTACTGGTAGTTGAAACCAGTACAGATTTGCCACCAATATGAAAAGTGAGCCAGAACCCTCACTACTAATAATATTATATATTCTTTATTGTTATTATTATTTTTAATTTCTTTTAAATCCTTAATTAATTTCTTCAAAATTATCATTAAATACTCTTTTGTTCTTTTTACGTTTTTTAGATGATTTTGATATTTTATTAAAATTATCTCCGCCCCTAGCCAGCTGTTTTGCATTCGTTATCCACGAAATCGTTTCCAAATCAGCGTTTTCCCACAACTTATTAAGACGTGCACTACCTATTTTATACTTCTTTTTAATATGATCCGCGGATACCCTTCCACGAGATAAACAATTTCCTCAATACTTTTATTAGATAAGTACGACTTCGGCATTTCAAAAATTACTAATTTATTATAAGTAATTTATATAAATTATAAATATGCTCAAAATGCTTAAAATAATTAATTTAGAAAAAATCAAAATCAGACCAACCTAAATCTATACGTTCTTGAGCGTACGCTTCATCAAATCCAGCATCTATATATTGTTGAACCAGCTCTTCATAATTTCCTTGAATTACCAAACCATACTCTTCTTCTTCTTCTTTTAACTTCTTTATTGGAATATATTTTTTATCAATATCTTTAAGTTTATTAACTTGTTTTTGTTGTTCTGGATTTATCTTTTCACTAGTTAAACCACACCTTTGCCATAGTTTATAATAGATATATAAAACACGTTCAAAACGATAAATATTTGATTCAAAATCAGACCAATCCAAATTTATGATCAATATTAGTCCAATCTAAATCTATACGTTCTTGAGCGTACGCTTCATCAAATCCAGCATCTATATAGTGTTGAACCACCTCTTCATAAGTTCCCTGAAGTACCCAATCATCCCCTTCTACTTTTAATAAGTTAAATAAATTAATTATTGGAATATATTTTTTTATCAATATCTTTAAGTTTATTAACTTGTTTTTTCTTAATTTTATCAACTTGTTCTGGATTTATCTTTTCACTAGTTAAACACACCTTTGACATAGTTATAATAGATATATAAAAACACGTTCAAAAACGATAAATAGTTGATTAAAATTAGAAATGGACAAAGTAATTTTATGGGAAATGGAGTTTTTAATGGGTTTGTTGGAGAATATT
This sequence comes from Conchocele bisecta, assembly GCA_029237695.1. NCBI lineage: Eukaryota > Metazoa > Mollusca > Bivalvia > Lucinida > Thyasiridae > Conchocele > Conchocele bisecta. Next base: position 36,639,112 of record CM055271.1, read on the forward strand.
TTCCTTATTTTAAAATGAAAGAATTATTTAAAATAGAGTACATGAAATATCAGCGCAACCTATTACGCACTGATAAAAGAGTTGCATTTTCAATATTCTATAGAAAATTATCTAGGTGTTTTAAGAAACAACTTAGAGAAATTAGGGGTTTAAACAGAATTAATAAAGAATTAGTTGAAGAGAATGCAGCAAACAAATTTTATAAAACATTTCAAATAAAAGACTCATTTACTGATATGGATTTCTATCAAGAAACGGAGAATTAAGTGCGTTATTTGAACCAATTCCAAGTAGTGGTTATTGGTAATTGTTGAGCAATGCTGAGTAAATTATTGAGCAATTGTTGCCAGCAATGCTGAGTAATGCTGAGTAATTATTGAGCAATGCTGAGTAATTGTTGAGCAAGTGCTGAGTAATTGCTGAGCATTATTTACTAGTTGCCCAGCATTGAGCATTATTTGCTCGTAATTTGTTTAAAATGCCCAAAATACTCGAAATTTCCAGAATTCCCAGAAGTATAAATAAAAAATTAAAAAAACCAACATTTTAAAAAAATAAATCCCAAATTTAAAAAAAATCCTATACAAAAAAGGTACTCTAATATGTACACTTAGTATTGGAATTATATATACTTGTACAAACAAGGATTTTTTTTAAATTTGGGATTTATTTTTTTTAAAATGTTGGTTTTAATTTTTTATTTATACTTCTGGGAATTCTGGAAATTTCGAGTATTTTGGGCATTTTAAACAAATTACGAGCAAATAATGCTCAATGCTGGGCAACTAGTAAATAATGCTCAGCAATTACTCAGCACTTGCTCAACAATTACTCAGCATTGCTCAAAATAATACTCAGCATTACTCAGCACTTGGCAACAATTCTCAGCATTGCTCAATAATTACTCCATTACTCAGCAATTGTCAACAATTGCTCAATAATTACTCAGCATTGCTCAACAATTACCAATAACCACTACTTGGAATTGGTTCAAATAACGCACTTAATTCTTCCGTTTCTTGATAGAAATCCATATCAGTAAATGAGTCTTTTATTTGAAATAGTTTTATAAAATTTGCTGCATTCTCTTCAACTAATTCTTTATTAATTCTGTTTAAACCCCTAATTTCTCTAAGTTGTTTCTTAAAACACCTAGATAATTTTCTATAGAATATTGAAAATGCAACTCTTTTATCAGTGCGTAATAGGTTGCGCTGATATTTCATGTACTCTATTTTAAATAATTCTTTCATTTTAAAATAAGGAAAATATTCTCCAACAAACCCTTTTAAAAACTCCATTTCCCATAAAATTACTTTGTCCATTCTAATTTTAATCAACTATTTATCGTTTTGAACGTGTTTTATATATCTATTATAACTATGTCAAAGGTGTGTTTAACTAGTGAAAAGATAAATCCAGAACAAGTTGATAAAATTAAGAAAAAACAAGTTAATAAACTTAAAGATATTGATAAAAAATATATTCCAATAATTAATTTATTTAACTTATTAAAAGTAGAAGGGGATGATTGGGTACTTCAGGGAACTTATGAAGAGGTGGTTCAACACTATATAGATGCTGGATTTGATGAAGCGTACGCTCAAGAACGTATAGATTTAGATTGGACTAATATTGATCATAAATTTGGATTGGTCTGATTTTGAATCAAATATTTATCGTTTTGAACGTGTTTTATATATCTATTATAAACTATGGCAAAGGTGTGTTTAACTAGTGAAAAGATAAATCCAGAACAACAAAAACAAGTTAATAAACTTAAAGATATTGATAAAAAATATATTCCAATAAAGAAGTTAAAAGAAGAAGAAGAAGAGTATGGTTTGGTAATTCAAGGAAATTATGAAGAGCTGGTTCAACAATATATAGATGCTGGATTTGATGAAGCGTACGCTCAAGAACGTATAGATTTAGGTTGGTCTGATTTTGATTTTTTCTAAATTAATTATTTTAAGCATTTTGAGCATATTTATAATTTTATATAAATTAATTATAATAAATTCAGTAATTTTTGAAATGCCGAAGTCGTACTTATCTAATAAAAGTATTGAGGGAAATTGTTTTTTATCTCGTGGAAGGGTATCCGCGGATCATATTAAAAAGAAGTATAAAATAGGTAGTGCACGTCTTAATAAGTTGTGGGAAAACGGCTGATTTGGAAACGATTTCGTGGATAACGAATGCAAAACAGCTGGCTAGGGGCGGAGATAATTTTAATAAAATATCAAAATCATCTAAAAAACGTAAAAAGAACAAAAGAGTATTTAATGATAATTTTGAAGAAATTAAGGATTTAAAAGAAATTAAAAATAATAATAACAATAAAGAATATATAATATTTTAAATTAGTAGTGAGGGTTCTGGCTCACTTTTCATATTGGTGGCAAATCTGTACTGGTTTCAACTACCAGTAGCATGACGGTTCTGGCTCACTTTCTCATATAGGCTGTAAAACCCTTGCTGTTGTTAACTATCATGGTTTAAATAAATATATTTTTATGTTTCTGTTAAACAATAACTACACGTGTATATATAATTATAATTTTATTTAAAATTATAAGAAATTATGACAAAGACTAAACTTTCTGATGATGATTTGGTTAATATTATTCTAGCGCGATATGTTGTTACTGCACAACAAACTAGAAAAAAGTATCACATTTGTGTAAAAAGACAAAAGGACATATGGAATTCGGTAACAAATATGAAAACTTTTATTGATAGAGTTGAAAGTTTGGAAAAAGATGAAAAGAGTAATCTAAAAAACCTGGTTAAAAACCCGGTTGGAAGACCTATAAAGAAGGTATTAATACCTGTAACAAATTAATTTGTAATTTTGGTTTTCTTTTTTTTTTATGTTAAAAAATAATTTATATAAATTAAAAGAATGGAAAAATTACCGTGCGATGTAAAGCGGTTGCAAGAACAAAAGAATAATGCAAATCAATATTATGAGCTTTGTGAGGAAATTAACGCTGTTTTTGAGTTTGTTTATTTAAAAAATCTCACACCAGAACAACAAATCCGAGTTAATAAACTAACAGACAAACTTAGGGAGGAAGAGAAAACAATTACTGAGGAATAGAATTTTAATTTTGAAACTATAGAGGCTCTGTATGTATTCCATCTACATTCAATCTTCTCTTATCGTAATATGCAGAAAGTCCTAATTTTTTCTGTGTGTAAGTTCTCATAGAACCGTTTAGCATACGGAAACCTCTATTCATCCCTACATCTTTAGTAGTGAGATCGAGTGCTGCTTTATATCTATCCCAGTTGAGGGTGTTCTGCCGGGCGTTAAGTCCTTTAGCAGAATGTTTGATATTTCCACCTATTTTCTCAACTACGTAACACTTACTGGATAGGGCTATAGCACGATCCCCTCTGAATTCGGTTTTGAAAAGTCCTGGCTCTCTGTTGCTCCATTTATCCCAAGCGAGCCATTCGTTTTTACAATTATTAAAATTCCTTCGCGCATTTCCGGTTTTATCACATCTTCCAACGAATTTATTCCGCTGATACCCATATACATACTATCTGTATCCATCTGTACTAACTCAAAGTCAGATCTATCAACATATTTATCAAGAAAGTCATAATAAAATTCTAACATTCTCAACTTGGCGTATTGATATACAGCTATACCACAATGAAATGGTCTTGTCATTTTTGCTGAAGACTTTCTACTGGATATTTCGTACGCATCACCTATCTCTTCAATATCCTCAAAATACGCAGATCTTAATGATCTATCAACACACGCCTCATCTTTAGTATAAGTGGTATATAGGTGTTTTTCGGGAGATTCTATCATTTTTCCACAACACGAATTTCCTAATAATTTCATAATATCTGCAATCGGGGCGGCTTCAGCGTTTACATCACCTTCTCTACGCGCTGCAGTAACTTCTTTCACAAACCACTCAAACGGTTTTCCAGGTTTATAAAGTTATAAGTCTATGCACTCCTGTGATGGTTAAACCGTGTTTTAGATACCATTTCAATAGTGGTGCAAATAGTAAAACTTTCTCTGCACTCATAGATCCAACCAACTTCTTACCATCTCCTCGCTTACGGTTTGTATCATGAAGATATTTCAACATATGTTCTGGAACTTCATCTTCCTCTACTACACGATTTATAAAGATAGGTGACATTTCTGAAAAGGTTTCGTATAAACTGTCAGGAACACGGATGTCGACCTCCGCAAACCCAAACCAAGTACCACTCTTAACTCTGTTGGTTAAATCATTTATCCTAGTCTTATTAAATGGGGTTGAAGTTTTTGTTAAAACACCCTTACCACAAGGCATGTCCATGGCGAGCGTTGAGAGATAAAGAGCGTTAGCGTCCAATCCTAATACAGATTTACATTTTTTCCCATTACCGTCTGGAGCGGATCTTAACCTTGTAAACATCAAACCCTCTGCATGTCTTGTAAATACTATAGAAGGCCCTCCAACTAGTGCACCTTTCAACATTTCATACTCTTCCTCTTCAGGCGCAAATAGTGGTGGACATTTCTTGCGAACTTCTGCGCTTTCTTTAGTCTTATAAGTTTTAACATACTCCTTAATTGTTCCTCTCAAAATATATTCAATGCGGACACCTGGAAGGGTAACTGCGTCTTTAAATATATCTATTTCTTTGAGTGAATAAAAGTTAGACATTTTCTCTAGAGCATTCTAGAAATGGTGAAACATCTAGATCGTTGTAATATTCTAACCAATCTTTGAAACTTTTCATACCTCTTGTTTTATAAATTTCAACACACGCGGCTAACTCCTCAGGTTTAATTTTATTACTAGGTGCTAATCTGTTAGTCCAACCATTCATTCGATAGGTGGCAACCCTTGGTAACTTAACTTATCATAATTGTCAAACCACTCATATGGAAAGAATGATTTATTACATTTACAACCATATGCGCGTACCCATTTATCATAACTCACACCTGGAGCTAGATACATTCTCACATCTAGAAATCTTAATTTTGGAGTCATTAAGAAAACGGTCGTATTTGCTTTCTTAGCAACCAATACTTTATCTGTAGTAGCTGATATAATCCCTACTAAATATTTCTTAATAACATTCAAATCGTATGATCCACAGTTAAATCCTAATGTAGGAACCTGTGAAATCCATCTTGTAATTTCTTTCTGCTGGGTGGTTGGAAGTAGATCGAAATCAGTTGGAAAACCGTATACTGGATTTTTACCAACTTCTTCTCTTATCTTATCTCCGCGTTTAGATACTTCTTCCATAAATCGTTTAACTAGGTTCTCTGGGTCTGTATCACACATGTGTACAACTTTTCTAGTTAATGTATCACCAATACTTACACTTATTGGAATAATGAGTATCAATCACATCTAGATCTTTTATAGGTCTGTCTGGATCACTCTTAACCAGTTAAAGACTCAAAATCATACACTATTTTATATGGATAAATTACTGTTGGTGGTTTTGGAAGAGGTTGTGTTATGGCTTTATTTCTCTGTCGATCGTACTCACATTCCCAAATTTTAACTAAATTATATGATTCTCTAATTATTATATCTCGCGTAATTGTGTTTGCATACTTATCTTGTCTATTCTTACTATGGCGTGGACAACCGTGCCAATAACATCCGTGAAATTGATAAACTGTGTTGGTTTCGGAACAGTATCCATCAACCGGTGCTGTCATTATTAATCTTTCTCCACCGTGCCCACAAACGGCCGTATGAATATGATGCTTTTTGGAAAGCGTATTCATCCACTCTATAGATTTCTTACTACAATGAGATTTAGGATAAAATGCTTTCTCGAATGAAGATTGTGGTCTGTCTATTTCCAGACCCTTACATGATACTTTAGTTTGACCGCGATTGCAAGTTTGCGCGTGTCTCGCGATACAGTGGGATTGAGTAAATCGTTGTTGACAATTAGGGCAGGCATAGGTTTGCGTGGCCTTCTTCATGTCTGTTATAAGAAACGCGTGATTGTTGTAAATACCTATCTTCATTTTCATAACACCAACTTCTTCATAGTGGGCAGCTGTGTGTCTGATATACCAAGTGCCAGCTTCTTCCGGCTCGTACGCTTCAATCCCAATTTTGAAACATTCTTCAACCATATTAAGATCATCAAAACCTATAGGACCTTCTTTTTTATGCTTTCCCACAAGGAAATCGTGATACTTTTTGTTTAAAGATTTTATCTCTTTTATTGATCTATCAGCTCTCAATGATGTGTCTTTATATAAAGCTAAACATCTGAACAGACATAAATTATCGTTGAAAGTGTCGAGTGGTTTTATCCCTTTCTTATTTCTCAACCAGTTTGGGAGTTTTCCCCCACCTAGTGCAGTTACTTGTGTATCTCGGTGTGTAACCTGACTGGTATAAATAATCTTAATTGTTGTGCTTGCCCATCTTACAAACAACCATTTCGTATTTGGTCTATCTATTTTATCAACGTCCAATCTATTTTCTTCCTGCATTTTAACCCATTGGCGTACCCCAACAGACCCTTCAAATGTGGGACTTCCTGAAATGTTTCTACCAAATGTTATTATGGTAGGTTTCCCCCCATCATCAACCTCCTCAATGTGTTGCAACAATATACGCGTATGAATATCTTAAATAAAAACTACCTGTCATCTTATTATCGAGCTGTTTCATGAGTCTTCTTGAGGAATTACGATCAAGATTTCTCTTTAATGTGATTGATATAACTCGTCGTCCTTTCACTATATTAACCCCAAATCCCTCTATATCTTCAAGTATTTCTGGCCCTTCTTTTACTATCTTACTTACTAGTGAGGTGTTAATCTTACGCTTCGGTTTTTTAATAAGTCCAACACCTTTCGATAAACAGTACAGCTTGCGCTTCTGAGTCTATTTTATCTGATATTTTATTTATATCTTTCTTCTCATATTTTTAAAAACCCCCTTAGCTGCGGATCTCCGTATTCTATCCCATATTATATCATTCTTTCCCTCGTTTATCAACTTTTGAAGTTTTTTCTCTTTCATCCTCATGGAAAAAGGTATTCCCATTTTGGTTAGATCACTCCTCAATGATTCAATGTTGGGGAGTCCTTCTATACCGTCAACAAGTTGTTGATATACTGCAGGACTTTGTCGGCTCATTTTGTATGTTGTTTATATATAGAAAAACATTTAATGTTTAATTGTAAATTATTTATAGTGTTTTTCATTTTTTGTTTAAGTGGTTATATAACATATAACACCACTATCTATAAACTTTTTACTTTTTTCACCTTTTACGGGCTATGGGTTTAAACCCCTATATATAAGGCTTATTGTGATACCGTTTTTAATAGGTTTTTATACTATATTGTAGGTGTGGGGTGTTTGTTTCACTCTGTTATCTTGTTATACAAAAACGGTAACGTACTGATACCCTCTATACTACTCCACAAACAAAGTTTGAGGGGGTATATAGGAGTCAGCTTGTCGGTCGGTCTGTCGGTCTGTCGGTCGGTCTGTCGGTCTGTTGGAAATTCCCTTCCGCTCTATATCTTCTACACCCATGCATGGATTATCAAATGGCTTGGCACAAATGTTTCTCATGATGAGAAGGTGTGTCGCGATCAATAACCACGCACCTACGTCCAAGGTCAAGGTCACAGTTGAAGGTCAAAGGTCAAACCTATAGAAATTCCCTTCCGCTCTATATCTTCTACACCCATGCATGGATTATCAAATGGCTTGGAACAAATGTTTCTCATGATGAGAAGGTGTTTCGCGATCAATAACCACGCACCTAGGTCCAAGGTCAATGTCACAGTTGAAGGTCAAATGTCAAAGGTCAAACCTATTGAAATTACCTTCATGAAATTTGTATTCAAACCTATAAAACTCTTCTAATGCTAAGCTATTTGTAAGTCCAACTCTTTGTGGGGGTATTATGATCACTCCTGTGATAGTTCTAGTTTTAACTGAATACTCATTGGTTGTCAAAAGTGGCAGTACAAAATACGCACAGCAATGTGAAAATAGGCATTGATGTTCAAATTGAGTAGTGAAAAAACGATTTTCCATTGGAAATTTAACATGGGAGAAAAACACGTGGAAGCAGTGGTGGAGGAGTGAAAAAAAACAAAACAATCTGAAATTGACTCCGAGACCTGTAGCCTATTTCATCAACATTGCAAAGTATACTTTAGTAGCAAAGTATACTTTGAGGGATAAATATTCAATTTTATGATAAATTTATTAATTTTTATTATACTGAATTTATTACATTATCACAGCCAATTTGGCTGTGATAATGTAATAAATTCAGTATAATAATTCTGCATACTTTTAATCATGAAATATATGCATTTGTTAGTTCTTTCAGGAAAAATAAATGATTACTCCCTCAAAGTATGCTTTGCTAGTAAAGTATACTTTGCCATGTTGATGAAATAGGCTACTGGCTAAATAGCTTGGAAATGATGTGACTAAGAAAACAAAAGTTAGGTTTCGAAAATTGGTCCGCAAATGAAAAATTACTTAAAAATATATATTTTTAGCCCCCATTTTCAATTCCCATCGGAAAATAGTTGTTTCGCAATACAATCAATATTTGATGTAATTTCTTCAAATAATCTTTTTTGAAGAGGGTGATTTGTTTGTTATTGACGAAAAACTACATTTATATATTTTTAAGATTTAAAAGTACATGCCCACTCGGTAGGCACAACATATCAGAGAAATCATCTGAGACATTTTCTGACAAAATAAACATTCATTCACCATTACCCCACGTATTGATTGGCATTATTATGCATTTTATATCAGACGTGACTTTCCACACTGATATCAGGGGCGATAACTTTGTTTCCTTAAAATGTTAACGGATATTACGGGCACTCGTAATTTTTAGAACGGGTGGAATAGTGACACAGCTATACACTTATTCAATTGCTATAAAGAACGGTATGTGCCTACTGAGTGGTCTTGTACCTTTAATGTTATTAATGGCCAAAAGGTTGTTGGCAGCAAACCGTGGAACAGGCAGTAGCTGAGTAAAAAGTATGCGATATCAACTTTTATTGCATGAAATTGGCTTTAATAACATTGTCATACAAATCTTTATACACTAGTGTAATAAATATGCAAATCAGCCCGCTACTGAAAACTTGTTAGGTAATCAGCACAGCTGCAAATTATGATGCTGGGCTTTTGAAATAAATATAATCTAACAATTGTGATGATTTAATACGAGATTTACTTGTTGACTGATATTATAAGAAACTCGGCATAACCTCAATTCTTATGAAATCAGTAAACTAATTTATTAAGTATCATATCAAATCATTTCTCATGTAAGATCCTCTATAAATAAAGTGACATCAACTTATATAGGGAGTTGGGTAATAATATAATCTATTGATTTCCTCTTGTAGACGAGTAACAAGCTGGTGAAGGAGGTGGGCAATGCCATGAAGGAGATGGACCTGACCTTCCGGTACAAGGCCAAGGACACAGACAAGGTCAAGGGCAGGACCACACTACCATTCCAGGTACGGCTTGTATAACATTATCTATAGACCAGTGAAGGAGATGGACCTGACCTTCATGTACAAGGCCAAGGACACGGACAGGATCAAGGGCAGGACCACACTACAAATCCAGGTATGACTTGTATAACATTACATATAGACCAGTAGTCCTGGGGCAGGGGGCGAGTTCGTGTACATTTTTCTTTTAGAGCAAAACTTGTTTTATGTTATTCTACATGACAAGACATTAAAGAAAAGTTTGGGTGACAAGCCCAACTCAGGTACGTTTTCTCTGTATAGTCCATTTAATCCGGCAGCCAAGCGCTAAAATTACCAAAAATCACTGTATGGTTATTTCATAAAATACATCTTTAGTATTTACTCAACATTATTAGTTTTGTTTTATTTCAAGTACAAGGATATGCATAACAACATGTTAATATGATACCATTCCATAACGTATGGTTGCTAGCACACCTGAATCATATATTACTTAATTTTAGTGAACGAAAAATCGAAATAAAAATGTTTTTTGTTTGAAAGAATGCCCAAGTTAGATGACACCACACTCAATCAATTTTGCCAGAAAAACGACCAAAATTGGTCAAAGGTTCCGCTATCCAGTGCTCATAGCATTCACATATTCTTATTGATTCCACTCGTCTATATATGGTGTACATTAAGGATGGCATCAACCCACCCATAAATGACCGATTTTAACTCACAGAATGTACATGCATGTATATAACAAGACTATATGGACGTGACTAAATAGATACACATTTACCAACTTTTGAGTATTGCACCCACTAAGTCATGTATTGCACACATATAGCAATACTAGATAACCGTGACTAGATATATACCAAATTATGATACAATGTACTTCCACACAGTTACGTGATACAACTTTAACATTAATTAAATATGGATATAAGTACACAAACCAAGGTGCCGACTATGTTATGCGCTGTCCACAAGCAAACACAAAAAAAAATGAATATCATGATGGGAATTAACCATGTAGATGTTCAAGAACAATTATAGCTACATATATGACACATCCTTTCAACTGACATTGATAATACAAATGTGCATGCATCTTCTGGTCATTTCTTGAATAAGTCATTGTATAGCTGGATATAACACAATGTACGCTGAGCAGTGGTTTACAAATATATTGATTGTACGCTATGATGTACTTGTTTTGATATTTCCATGACAGTGAAGCTTCGTGATGAAGATGGTATTAACTGCAGAGATCAAATGTAGAAGTTACGTGTAGAACAAAACTGCAATAAGCTGTTTTTTACAAACAGGTGGTGAGGTTTTCTTGCAGTGACAAAATTTGACACATTTGACGACATGAGTCTCGAGCGCTTTCCATGATGTTCTAGGTAGTAACTGACATTGATCCTGACATTGATACTGTTCGGGCGTCAGTGACTCGACGATGTCAGTGTTCATTTGGTTCTCCATGACATGCATCGTTGTATATGCATTATACAGCGCACACTGAATATGAGGAAGCAGGCACTGACTTGTCGGTGAAAGGTTGTGGAGGGAGCTGCATTTGCTAAAGTGGAATATCTCTGCCTTCAGATCAGTAAAAGTTGTAGTATAGCTTCCTCTTCTCAGCATCTTCACTAAGTAATACTCGGCATTGATATGTGAATATGTGAATACACGAGTTTCTCCAGTAGAAGCGTGCCGATGTTTGATGACCAGAAGCTGGCCAACTCTGTTGGTAGAAGTGTCGCAGGCTCAATGGAACTAAGCGCAATTGGTACAGTATCAGTACGCCTCATTCTCTCGCTGTCCTTTATGGAGGGATCATCCGAGTACATATCGAACATATAGTCACAGCGCCCAAACGTATGGTAAATGTCTGTCAAGGATGTGAAAGCTGATAACAAGAACAAGTCCAAGAAGGCAGAGAGTCCATTCGCATGAACCGTGTGTACCGTGGCCATGGTACTAGTATCTATGACAAATGCAGAACATTTCTGGTGTGTATATTGACATTCCCCAGGTTTGAGACAAGTCTCCAATTCTTTTAGCAGTTGGCTCTTGTCTGGGTTGGTCATGATCCAGTCATCAGTGAAAAGCAGGGGACGGCGCCACATCATACTCTAAGAGCTCATTGGTGGTGATGCCACGATCATCAGCAATTTCAATGGCTTTCTCATCAACATTTACCTCTTTTCATGATGATCTTCTGTGGTTTATGTCCGATAGTGTTCATTGATTTTAGATTCAGTCGATGAATGCTTTCACATAGCCTTATGTTTTCTTTTGCACAAAGCTATTGAGCCGAACTGTCTTGTATGTCTCATCCCCATTCGTGAAGGCATTTTTTGTGGTGGCATTTCTGATATCCGACCGCATAATCTCCTATGTCACAATGTTTTGCAGGGTTGTGGAAGACATGGTTGACAAGAGGATCCATTTTCATCGATGAATGTGATAATTTCCTGGATTTTGGTTCTCCTTTCTGTTCGGCATGGCTTTTGACTACGACTCGTGGTGGTTCACACACGATTCATGTGTATTCTCCATAACACCATTCAAGATGTATTCAATATGAAGATTATTCCCTGCCATCATGGTATATCAAGTCCCACTTAGACACATACTGCGTCTGCTTCGCATGGCCGATAACTACATTACTACACTTGGAGGAGAGGTTGTGGACAGCTGTGAAGTGACCAGGCTTGTCCTTGATAGGAAAGTTCCCGTTTGAGAAGTTGACATAGACTGATGATGACGTTTCAGGCAGTTTCAATATGTCTTGCATGTAGAGAGCGCACCCTCGTAAGTGGTGGAATCGAATGGAGCGAACAGATAATTATAGAACACGTTGGATGGCAACAAGATGGAGCTCACATACCCCTCGCGATCGGGTCTCAACAGATCGTACCACATCCATCATACGAAGAAATTGTGTTCAGAATTGGAAGTTCTCATTTACTATCGACATTTTTTCGAAGAAGCTGTCCAGATCTCTCACCAATTTAGTCGATGCAGTGACACATTCGTCCATACACTTATGACTATCGTTGATGTCGTTCTTTGAGACGCTGGACATGAGCTTTTCCAGGAGAGTGAGAGCTGGTGCATATGGCTTTATGTCGTTCTCAGCAAAACAAAATTATTGTAGAGAAGACGCTTGAATCATTCAGCAAGAAACTGAAGGCATTCAATAGAGGGAATGTAATGGCCTCCACAAACAAAAAAGAATACTGGTATTCCATATGTAAAAGCTGCAGAGTTATGTAAATGGGTGTTTTAAGTTGGGATGATGTGGCTGTGTACATGCCTCGTTCATGGCATTCTACCTTCAATGTCTTGTTATTTATGCCAAATGTTCTGTTTGCTATTTTTTCCATCATTTTGGCAGCCATCTTGGTAATATGTCAATTAGGTCAATTATAAATAAACTGTTTTTACTCATATTCTTGTCTATACGACCATACAGCAGGATAAACCGAATAGCTATTTATGTATCGTTCAATTTACGCGATACCGTAATTTCTCAGAAATGTGTTAAAAATTTAGAGGTTAATTTTGGCGACTGTGTGTACCATATATCACTGTGGGTATCAATTCCTCTACAATTAATGAGAAAATGTGTTGCTAATTTTAGAAACTCTATATAAGATTCTTTTAGCTTGATATATTTATGCTTGAGCCAACTTTGAGGCGAAAAGCATTTTCTTTTAGATTTTGGGGGCTCAATTGGAGCAAAATATGGTCACCGTGTTCCGATAATTAATTGTTTTGGTAATATTTTGTGCCAAAAAATTGTTAGCAATACTCGGACCATTGAAACAACTCAACATTAATTAATTTTGAACGGATAGTAATGAAATATTCTATGAAACACCAATATCGTAATTTTAGTAATTTTATCGCTTGGCTGCCGGACTAAAATGGACTATACAGAGAAAACGTACCTGAGTTGAGCTTGTCACCCAAACTTTTTGTTAATGTCTTGTCATGTAGAATGAGATAAAACAAGGTTTTGCTCTAAAAAAAAAATGTACACGAAATCACCACCAGCCCCCACACTACAGTGAAGGAGATGAACCTGACAACGCCAAGGACATGGACAAGGTCAAGGGCAGGACCACACTGCCATTCCAAGTATGGCTTGTATAATATTATCTATATACCAGTGAAGGAGATGGACCTGACCTTCAGATACAAGGCCAAGGACACAGACAATGTCAAGGGCAGGACCACACTACCATTCCAGGTATGGCTTGTATAACATTGCCTATAGACCAGTGAAGGTGATGTTCCTGACCTTCAGGTACAATGCCAAGGATACAGACAAGGTCAAGGGCAGGACCACACTACCATTCCAGGTATGGCTTGTATAACATTATCTATAGACCAGTGAAGGAGATGGACCTCACTCCATTGCACACCTATGCGGCCTTCATGTCAAAGGTCAAGGTCAAATTACTTAGAAATTGGTGTCCGTAAGATTTGCGTTAAAGTGTTTGGGTACCCATTATCTCTGCAACGTTAAGTCGGATTGACTTCTTATACTTCCTTATCATCATCCATATTTCATTCCATACCACACCCATGCAGCCTTCACGTCCAAGGTCAAGGTCAAATTACTTAGAAATTTGCATAAAGTTTTTAAAATATTTATGTTAAACGTTTTATTTGTCGCTCCAGGTGGTGGCCGGGGCTATACGTGAGCCCCTGATCACTTTTTCTAGTTTTTTATGCGACCGTTTTTAAAACGGTACGTATTATGTTTTACCGCGGGCGGGCGGCTGAAGAAAATGTGCATAGTTCGTATACGCAGCTCCTCTGAAACCGTTCGGTCGATCGATCTGAAACTATACACACGTCTTCTACACATATTGAAGATGTGCTCCTTGGTGTTTTTATGCCGAAAAAATATGTGTTAACAAAAATATCGCTTTTTTAACTTAGCCATTTTTTCTACAATTTTCTATACAATTCTATATTTGGTACAGAGTTTGTGTACACAACTCCTCCGAAACCGTTCAGTTCATCGATCTGAAACTATACACACGTCTTCTACACATATTGAAGATGTGCACCTTGGTGTTTGTATGCCGGAAAAATATTTTGTAACAAAAATATCACCTTTTTAACTTCGCCAATTTTTGTACATTTTTCTATACAATTCCATGTAGGGTACAGAGTACACAACTCCTCCGAAACCGTTCAGACGATTGATCTGAAACTATACACACATTTTCTACACATATCAAAGATGCGCACCTTGGTGTTTTTATGCCGAACAAATATGTTTAACAAGAATATTATCTTTTTAACTTAGCCATTTTTTCTACATTTTTGTATCCAATTATATATAGGGTACATAGTTTGTGTACTTACTTAACTTACTTAATGCTCTTCGTGCTGAGTAGCACATAAGGCCGACACCAAAGACCGCCATTCTATTCTATCATACGCCCATGTCTGCACCTGGCCCCAGCTCCACCCTTTCTCTTTCATCTCCTTCTCCACTGATCTTCGCCAGGTCTCTTTTGGCCGTCCCCGTTTTCTCCTTCCAATGGGTGTCCACCGAATGGCAACTCTGGGAATGGCATCTTGATCCATCCGATTAACATGCCCAATCCAACGCCATCGTCGGCGTTTAATTTCCAAAGATAGCGGAGTTGTGTCTGTTCGTCGATGGAGTTCTTGGTTGGAGATGGTGTTTGGCCAGAAGATCCGGAGGAATCTGCGAAGACATCTCGTTTGGAAGACGTCCAGCTTGCGAGACGTGGCTTGTGTCACTTTCCAGGACTCAGATCCATATAGGAAGACTCCAAGGATGTTGCTCTTGAAAATCCTTAACTTGGTCTTGATACTGAGCTTAGAGGATTTCCAGATGTTCCTTAGCACCGCAAAAGCTCATCTGGCTTTGGAAATTCTGTTGTTTACGTCCTTTTGTGAGTTTCCGTCGGTGGAAAGTTTGCTGCCGAGGTATACAAATTCTTCTACTTCTTGAATGTTGTTGTTGTTGTTCGTCCCGTTTTCTCCTTCCAATGGGTGTCCACCGAATGGCAACTCTGGGAATGGCATCTTGATCCATCCGATTAACATGCCCAATCCAACGCCATCGTCGGCGTTTAATTTCCAAAGATAGCGGAGTTGTGTCTGTTCGTCGATGGAGTTCTTGGTTGGAGATGGTGTTTGGCCAGAAGATCCGGAGGAATCTGCGAAGACATCTCGTTTGGAAGACGTCCAGCTTGCGAGACGTGGCTTGTGTCACTTTCCAGGACTCAGATCCATATAGGAAGACTCCAAGGATGTTGCTCTTGAAAATCCTTAACTTGGTCTTGATACTGAGCTTAGAGGATTTCCAGATGTTCCTTAGCACCGCAAAAGCTCATCTGGCTTTGGAAATTCTGTTGTTTACGTCCTTTTGTGAGTTTCCGTCGGTGGAAAGTTTGCTGCCGAGGTATACAAATTCTTCTACTTCTTGAATGTTGTTGTTGTTGATCGTTACTGGTTGATCTGTTCCTGGATTGACTTTCATGAGTTTGGTCTTGTTGGCCTTAATGCTGAGTCCAATCTGTTTCCCAAGTGTGTCCAGGGTGTCCGTCTTTGCCTGTATATCGCTGTGTCGTTGTGCAAGGAGAGCAATGTCATCAGCAAAGTCAAGGTCTTCTAGTGGTTATGTGAAGGTGCACTGTAAGCCTCTACTGACGCCTTTGGTAGTCTCCTTCATTAGCCAATCAATACACAGGATGAAGAGTAGAGGAGATAACAGACATCCCTGCTTTACGCCAGTTTTGATTTGGAAACTGGGTGTCAGGTCTGTGCCGCAAATGACTTGCGCACTGAAATCGGTGCAGAGCATCTTGATGACGGAAATAATTTTGTCTGGAATCCCATAATGGGATAATATCTTCCACAAAGATAGTCTGTGTACACTATCAAATGCTTTGGCAAAGTCAATGAAATTGGCATATACTGTGGCATTCCATTCGTTGCTCTGCTCAATGATCTGACGTAGTGTGAAGATCTGGTCTGCACATGATCTGCCTCTTCTAAATCCTGCTTGGTGTTTACGCAGCAGCTGGTCAACAGCGGTAGCTAGTCTGTTGAGAATGATTCTGCTCAGGATCTTGCTTGTCACTGACAGTAGCATGTTTCCTCTCCAGTTATTGCAGTCACTGAGATCCCCTTTCTTCTGGAGTTTGACAATCAGTCCAACATTCCATGGGCTTGGTACCATTTCAGAATTCCAAATCTCCTGCAGGATCGTTGTGAGTACGGTGGAGGTTATTTGATCCTCTGCCTTTAGCATTTCTATGTGTACTCTATCAATCCCGGGTGCTTTCCCACTTTTTTGCTGGCTGATGGCTAGTCTGGTTTCTTCCACCTTTGGCGGCTTTGTGTCTATATCGATAGTGGTTTCTGCTGGTAAGATGTTGGCTTCTGTCGTTGGATCCTCCCTGTTGAGTACTTTCTCAAAGTGGTCCTTCCAACATCTTAGCTTTTCCTCATGGTTTGTTACAATCATTCCTTGTGGATCTCTCACTGGTGTGTCTGTGGACTTGAATCCTCCTGTCAGTGTCTTGGAAATCTTGTACAGTGTCCCCATGTCCTGCCTTTCAGCTGCCATCTCTGCTTCTGTCGCCAGCTTGTCAATGTAGTTCCGCTTGTCCACCTTCGCTCCTTGTTTAACCTCCTTGTCTAGGGATGCATATGTGGTGTTGAGTTGCCCTTTTAGCAGCTCTGACCTAGCCTGGAGTAGCTTCCGTTTGACCTCCTTCCTCTCATCTATCTTTTGCCACGTTCGCCTAGATATCCACTCTTCCTTCTTCCTTTTTCTGGTCCCTAGAACTTTCTCTCCAGCTTCCAGTATCCGCTGATTGAAGGTGTCAATATCCATCTCTTGTTGATCATTCAATGGACCAAACTTGTTCCTCAATTCTATCTGAAATGAGCTCTTCACAGTTGGATCCTTCAGCTTCGCTACATCTAGGGGTGGTTGTCTTTGTTCCTGCTTTTTGGCCTTTCTGAGCTTCAATTTGACAGTGGCTAGGATGAGTGTGTGATCACTTCCAACGTCAGCTCCCCTCATTGCTCTGACATCTTGTAGACTACCCCTCCATCTTCTATTTATGATGATATGATCTATCTGGTTGTTTGTTCGACCATTGGGTGACTTCCAGGACCACTTATGGATATCTTTGTGCTGGAATATGGTGCCTCCAATAACCAAATTGTTCTCCTCGCAGAGATCGACCAGTCGTTCTCCGTTGTCATTCATGACCCCGCAACTCTGTGTGCCCATAGTGGTTTCCCTTCCTGTGTTGTCCCGGCCAACTTTAGCGTTAAAGTCTCCTAAGACGAGAAGAACATCATGTGCTGGTGTGCGTGTTAATTCTTCTTGTACTCGATCATAGAAAGCATCCTTTTCTTCATCTTCTGCTACCTCAGTGGGTGCATAGCCTATGATGACGGTGAGCTTTGCATATGATGAGTTAAATCTCGCTGTCATGAGTCTCTCGCTGATGGGTTTCCACTCTATCAAGCTTCTGCGTACCTCTTTCGTCATTATCAACGCAACTCCTCTGGTGTGTTGGTCATCTGAGCGTCCTGAGTATGCAATATGGTGTCCTGTTGCTAGTTGTCTAGTGCCCGTTCCTGTCCACCTTGTCTCGCTAACTCCTAGAAGACCAATGTTGTAGTTCTCCATCTCCCTGATCACTTGAGCTAGCCGTCCTGTCTGGTAGAGTGTTCTAACATTCCAGCAGCCCACTCGTCGTGTCGTCTTCGGTTCAAGGATGTTCACTATCGGGATGTCAGTGTCCTGTCGGGTTTGACTGCCATCCGTCCTAGGTCCAGTCGTTTGGCGTGTGTCCATCCTTATCCCATTATCTTCATTTTCTTTGGTGTAGGTTTCCGTAGCGTTTAATATTTTTTACGTGACAGGGTTGCTGGCCCTGTGCACAACCCTCCTCCTTTCTCATCCGGGCTTGGGACCGGCCATGGCGAAACAATGTTTTTTAACAATAATATCAACTTTTTAACTTAGCCATTTTTTATACATTGTTCTATACAATTATATATAGGGTACCGTGCTTGTGTACACAATTCCTCTGAAATCGTTCAGTTGATCGATCTGACACTGTACACACGTCCTCTACACATACTGAAGATGTGCACCTTGGTGTTTTTATGCGGGCGGGCTGGCGGCAGGCGGCGGGCGGCGTCCACAATCAATGTTAAGTTTTCGTGTTTGAGTCCATTTCTTTGTTACTGTACCACATAGGACCAGCACACTTTCACAGCTTCATGATCAAGGGGTGCCCACCACAAATCACTATCCAACATGTTACCTGTTTTGTAACTTGACCCATTTTTTCCGCGCAGTCGACTTAGCCATTTTCAATGTTAAGTTTTCTCGTTTACAATGTTAAGTTTTCGTGTTTAAGTCAATTTCTTTGGTACTGTACCACCTAGGACCACCAAACTTTCACAGCTTCATAACCAAGGGGTGCCCACCACATACAACTATCCAACATGTGACCATTTTTTTTTACCTTGACCTATTATTTCTACGTAATTGACATTTTCAACGTAAACTTTTTAACGTACGTCTGGTTAAAGTATTTTGGTTAAAGTTTTTTGTTATACTATATTTCTGCAACTGCTTCGTCCATTACCTTGATAGTTCACATGGGTGTTTATCATCATTGTCGCGCCCGCTTGCGGAAAATAGTCGGCATTTTGGCATACGTTCGTCCATCCGTACGTCCGTCCGTACGTCCGTACGTCCGTACGTCCGTGTGTCCGGTTAAACTTTTTTGGTTAAAGTTTTTCCATCTACTATATCTCTTTTTTTAGTGTGCTTCGTGGCTTTGCCTCGTTTCTTGTTTTCTACATTTTTGTATCATTTCTACTTTACACATCTCTGCCTAAATTAGTATACATGTTTATGACAACGAGATGAAGAAATAATGCTATAGAGTTTTAAATTCTCATTAATGTTTCTTGCCTTGGTGGTGACACCTTCACATTTCTGCATCTCCGCTTTCTGGCCCATATTCGACTGGCATATGTTGTGACTTACGGCACTCTTGTTAGCATTTGTTTCCTATTTAATAAGAACATCAAGAACATAATGTACATTTGTAAAAGTAAAATACGCGTTGAATTTACCTGGATACAAAATTTACCTGGATCTTTGAAGTAGTCTGTCCTTGCTAGTTTCATCATTCCATTGCATAATTGATGTAGCAGCTACTTAGCTGGCCATTTTTCCAGTCACACCCGTGTCGCAATATTAATCGTGGGGATTATGAGACGATGGGATTCTCTGTTGCAGGTGCAGATTATGTATACATTGAAGAACGAGATGCGAGCCCTGAGGGTGCTGAGTAAATCGCACCAAGTCACGCATGACCGCGAGCAAATGGAAGAGGTATGTGGTCATGTGACCTGGCTAAACCAACCCTGGTTACGAGCCGAGTTCTCTGCATTTACAGTGTTTGCAAATGTTGGCTTTGTTGTCAATAGAGTTGAAAGAGTTGACCTCATTAAGAGCCGATTCATCTGGATCTACAGTGTTTGCAAATGTTGGCTTTTTGGATCTGTTGGGTTGAAAGGGTTAACCTTCATTATGAGCCGACTCATCTCGATATACGGTGTTGGCAAATGTTTGCATTGTGGTTGAAAGGGTTAACCCTTATTACGAGCCCACTCGTCTGGATCTACAGTGTTTGCACATGTTAGCTGCATGGTGTACGTTGTTACCAGGGTTAACGGTGGGCGTCGTATCGTTGTAGGGCGTGAACGTGGCAGTACTGGGCGTGGCCGCTGCCCAGAAGTCGGCCATCATCGTTTCAATGGGCGACGCCGAACAGGCAAAGGAGCACATGTAAGACACCCCTCTAAATAAAATAAATACTAATCCAAGTTTATTGAAATTAGTCGACAAGTTTCATAAGAACCATATTCAATCATCACAAGTATTATATTTTGCTTTAATTGCATAAGCACATCATCATACATTGAAGTTGTACTGGTCACCAAACCTGTTTTCTGTAACGAGCTAATTGGCATATTTATTACACTAGAGTAATATGATTTTATAAAATAAAATTTCCTTCCAGAGTATGTTCTCCAAATTTATATCCAATATCAGACAGTGTGATTGACAGAGACTAAGCACAGCTCAGCCTCGACCTATCATCAGACTTCCTGATTTTGGACATTAGAATGGAGTGCATGTTCATAAAAGTTTGATGCACAATGAGCCTGGGGTGTTGAGGTTTCCACCTGCATTGCAGGGCGTCTGTACATCGACTGATCAACGGTGATGCCATGACGTCTATTGTTGCATGTGGGTAGAACACCTTATTCCATCCCACTTGTCTGTTGGATGAGACTTTAAACTGTGGTCTCATCCCTATATGCTGTGACTGTAGAAATGGAGCTTATGGGTTTTGCGACCAGTGTAGATCCAGATCAGCCTGTGCATCAGCACAGTCTCATCAGGATCTGTCATTCCATCCATAAAACACCCAGCATGCTTTTAAACAGCAATAAAGATACTTGTCAGGCTACAGGAGTGTGCTATTTTATCAGGAGCTACACTGGTCACAAATCCCATAAGCCCCATTTTTCCTGTCACAGCCACATATGATATTAGCTGTTGCTGTTTCAGGACGTCTGTACAGCGACTGACGAAGCGCGGTACCGGCTCTATATGACCTTAGCTGTTGCTGTTTCAGTGAGCCTGTACAATGACTGATGAAGCGTTGTCTCGTCTCTATATGACCTTAGCTGTTGCTGTTTCAGGGAGTCTGCACAGCGACTGATGAAGCGTGGTCTCGTCTCTATATGACCTTAGCTGTTGCTGTGTTAGTGAGTATGTACAGTGACTGAAGAAGCGTGGTCTTGTCTGTATATGGCCTTAGCTGTTGCTGTTTCAGGGAGTCTGTACAGCGACTGATGAAGCGTGGTCTCGTGTCTATGTGACCTTATCTGTTGCTGTATCAAGGAGTATGTACAGCGACTGAAGAAGCGTGGTCTTGTCTCTATATGGTCTTCGCTGTTTCTGTTTCAGGGAGTCTGTACAGCGACTGATGAAGCGTGGTCTCGTCTCTATATTGCCTTAGCTGTTGCTGTTTCATGGAATCTGTACAGCGACTGATGAAGCGTGGTCTTGTCTCTATATTACCTTAGCTGTTGCTGTTTCAGGGAATCTGTACAGCGACTGATGAAGCGTGGTCTCGTCTCTATATGACCTTAGATGTTGTTGTTTCAGGGCATCTGTACACCGACTGACGAAGCGCGGTACCGGCTCAATATGACCTTAGCTGTTGCTGTTTCAGTGAGCCTGTACAGCGACTGATGAAGCGTGGTCTCGTCTCTATATTGCCTTAGCTGTTGCTGTTTCATGGAATCTGTACAGCGACTGATAAAGCGTGGTCTTGTCTCTATATTACCTTAGCTGTTGCTGTTTCAGGGAATCTGTACAGCGACTGACGAAGCGTGGTCTCGTCTCTATATGACCTTAGATGTTGTTGCTTCAGGGAGTCTGTACAGCGGCCGATGAAGTGTGGTGTTATCTCTATATGACCTTAGCTTATGCTGTTTCAGTGAGTCTGTACAGCGACTGATGAAGCGTGGTCTCGTCTCTATATGACCTTAGCTGTTGCTGTTTCTGGGAGTCTGTACAGCGACTGATGAAGTGTGGTCTCGTCTCTATATGACCTTAGCTGTTACTGTTTCAGGGAGTCTGTTCAGCGGGTGATGAAGCGTGGTCTCGTCTCTATATGACCTTAGCATTGTTGTTTCAGGGACTGAAACGTGGTCTTGTCTCTATATCACCTTAGCTGTTGTTGTTTCAGAGAGTACAGCGACTGATGAAGCGTGGTCTCGTCTCTATATTACATTAGCTGTTGCTGTTTCAGGGCATCTATACAGCGACTGATGAGGCGTGGTCTCGTCTGTATATGACCTTAACAGTTGCTGTTCCATGGAGTCTGTACAGTGACTGATGAAGCCTGGACTCGTCTATATAGGACCTTAGCTGTTGCTACTTCATGGAGTCTGTACAGCGACTGATGAAGCGTGGTCACTTCTCTATATGACCTAAGCTGTTGCTGTTTCAGGGAGTCTGTACAGCGACTGATGAAGCGTGGTCTCGTCTCTATATGACCTTAGCTGTTGCTGTTTCAGGGAGTCTGTACAGCGACTGATGAAGCGTGGTCTCGTCTCTATATGACCTTAGCTGTTGCTGTTTCAGGGAGTCTGTAAAGTGACTGATGAAGCGTTGTCTCGTCTCTATATGACATTAGCTGTTGCTGTTTCAGGGAGTCTGTACAGCGACTGATGAAGCGTGTTATCGTCTCTATATGACCTTAGCTGTTGCTGTTTCAGGGAGTCTGTATCTGCGAACAGATGAGCGTGGTCTCGTCTCTATTATGCCTTAAGCTGTGGCTCTTTCAAGTTCTGCACAGGGTACAGATGAAGCGTTGGTTAGTCCTCTATATGCCCTTAAGCTGTTTGCTGAGGGAGTCTGCACAGCGACTGATGAAGCGTGGTCTCGTCTCTATATGACCTTAGCTGTTGCTGTGTCAGTGAGTATGTACAGTGACTGAAGAAGCGTGGTCTTGTCTGTATATGGCCTTAGCTGTTGCTGTTTCAGAGAGTCTGTACAGCGACTGATGAAGCGTGGTCTCGTGTCTATGTGACCTTATCTGTTGCTGTATCAAGGAGTATGTACGGCGACTGAAGAAGCGTGGTCTTGTCTTTATATGGCCTTCGCTGTTGCTGTTTCAGGGAGTCTGTACAGCGACTGATGAAGCGTTGTCTTGTCTCTACATGACCGTAGCTGTTGCTGTTTCAGGGAGTCTGTACAGCGACTGATGAAGCGTGGTGCCAAGACGTCTATGCAGAAGGAGGAACGATATTCCTTCAATGTGGAGACGGACGAAATGATGGATGATATTTACGAAGCCGCTATCGTCGATGTAAGTCTCGATCTTCATATTACATATGCGGCTGTGTCTGGAGGAATGGGGCGTATGCGTTTTTTTTCTCGCCCGCGAAAGCGGAAAGCGAGTTCCGGAGGCGGCGGCGGCTGCGGCGGCGGCTGCGGCGGCTGCGGCGGCGGCGGCGGCGGCGGCGGCGGCGGCGGCGGCGGCGGCGGCGGCGGCGGCGGCGGCGGCGGCGGCGGCGGCGGCGGCGGCGGCATCATTCAATTTTAAGTTTTCATGTTACGGCCATTATTTCAACACCTTATCAGCTACAGTCATCAAACTTTATACATACCTTTCTATGATATGTACATGACTATATGACTATTAAAAACAATTTGGCGGGCCCCAGGATCTCCAGGGTCAAGGTCAAACTCTATTTGTTAATACATTCAATGTTAAGTTTTCGTGTTACGGTCATTACTTCAACACCTTGTCAGCTACAGTCATCAAACTTTATGCATACGGCCTCCAGCGTCAAGGTCAAACTTTATTTCTTTCTATGCTACAAACTGAACATTAATGCATGAAGACCCGTTTTCTCGTGTGCTCTGTACACCTTACCTGTAGAGAGAACAATAGCCTTCTCCTGTTGAACAACAGTGACTGCGAGAGCCCTTCACTTGTGCATGTGCATGCATGTGCAAATGTCCAGACAGACCACTAACTGTCCAGGTAAATTATTACAGGTAAATTATTATATATTATTACATTTCCGTAAACTGTGTTGAAAATATTGTGGCAATATGTGGACCTGTGCAGATATGATATGTAGATAAATATAGAACTATTAAAAAGAAATTCTGGGCTCCAGTAGCGAGCATTATTTTTTTTAATTTTTAATTTTTTTTTCAACTTTTGTTTTCCATTTTATTTTTCAAATTCTTTTTCAATTTTTTTAACTTCGCCAATGTTTGTACATTTTTCTATGCAATTCCATATAGGGTACATAGTTTGTGTACACAACTCCTCCGAAACCGTTCAGTCGATCGATATCTGAAACTATACACACATCTTCTACACATATTGAAGATGTGCACCTTGGTGTTTTTATGCCGACAAATATTTTTTAACAAAAATATCGCCTGTTTAACTTAACCATTTGTTCTACATTTTAGTCTACAATTCTATATAGGGTACAGAGTTTGTGTATACAACTCCTCTGAAACCGTTCAGTCGATCGATCTGAAACTATACACAAGTCTTCGAGATGAAGAAATAATGCTATACAGTTTCAAATTCTCATTAATGTTTCTTGCCTTGGTGACAGCTTCACATTTCTGCATCTTCGCTGTCTGGCCCATATTCGACGGGCGTATTTTGTGACTTACGGCACTATTGTTGTCTAGTAGCATAATAAGTACTATATACGGACTATTATCATATAATAAAACTATTATTGACTATTGAGCCATAGAATATAATGTGATATTCTATGGCTCACTAGTTAATAATTGTATAATATGTTCGGGCCAGTGAAAATTGCTTTCGGGCCCAGGCTCGAGGTGAAGGCGGGACAAGGCGAGACATTTGATTCCGCGGAATTCTTGTTTATCAGTGGCTCCTGACTATTCAACTATTGTAACAACATATACTGTCTAACAGAAATATAGAAATTTGCAAAAAATAACTCCAAATTTTCTTACCGCTGTAATTGCATCCAGCCTATAACGACTTACAGGTTATAGAACCTACCAAGCTTTTTCTCAATGTTTGCGTTCTCAATCATATCAGGGTGTATTGACCAAAACACATAAATAAATAAATCAGCCAGCCAGCCAGCCAGCCAGCCAGTCAGCCAGCCAGGGTGTATTGGCCAAGACATAGCAATTAACCAATCAATCAATCTGGGTGTGTTGGCCCAGACACACCAATCAATTAATCAATCAATTAATCAACCAAACAATCAATCAATCAATCGACAGACCAATCAGTCAGTATGTGTGTATTGGCCAAGACTCACCAACCAGCCAACCAGTCAATCACCCAACCAGCCAACCAGCCAACCATTCAATCAATCAAGGTGTAATGGCCAAGAAAATCAGTTGGTCTGTCACACGGTCGGTAGGTTGCCAATACATAGTAACCAATCAATCAACCAATCAATATATCAGGGTGTATTGGCCATAACAATCAATTAATTATGATTTCAGGATGTGCATCACCGAACTGACCATAGATCGAACTTACTGAGCAACATGGGACAAACCAGCAGCAACAGATACCATGGCTCGTCCGGCCCGAGCAAACAGAAATTGATGCAGAATCGAAAGGCGTCTGAATCGCTGAAGTCCCTGTACTACACCTCCCAGTCGTAAACCTAAAATTTATTACCGTGTGTTTCAGGAAACCTGCCCAAATTGGACATATAAACAATGAAGAAACAATATTTTTTTGATATTACATTTTATAAAAAATTAAGAATGAACCTTTGGTTTATTTCATGAAATTTGGTAAAATATTGATTTTATTACTTAAAATTGATTTTTCCATGGGAATTTAACATGGGAGAAAAGGAAGTGGAGGAGCTGTGGGAGGAGTCGAAAAACTAACACAAATTGAACTGGACTCTGAAAGTTGGCTAGATAGCTTGGAAATGATATAACTACAATGTAAGAAAACAAAAGTTAATTTTGAAAATCGATCCACTATTTCTGAATTTAGAAAAAATTTGAGTACATGCGGAATTATATTCCGCATGTACTCTGAACATTCGGTCAACTTTTGACTTTATTTACGAAAAATATTGTAAATTTAGTAAATGTATTTAAAGAAATTATGCAGATGTCTGAAGGTACAAAATCTTATGTCATATGGCCTTATCTTTTGCTGGGATGTAAGACCCATTCACTTTGCACATGTTTACACTGTATCTAAATGTATGTGTTTATTATGTTACCATGGTTACAATGTAGTTTGTATGGTTGTCTCGTGTTACTTGATATATAATGAAACGTGTAGGTTAGTTGCGAATGATAACTCCTGAGGGCGGTTTCACTAAACTTTTTACGACTAAAATGTTCGTAAGTGCAAATTTAGGATCATCTGGAAATTTCAATTCATGGATTTACATGTATTATATCCCCACAAACAAAGTTTTAGGGGGTATATAGGAGTCTGCTTGTCTGTTGGTCTGTTGGAAATTCCCTTCCGCTCTATATCTTCTACACCCATGCATGGATTATCAAATGGCTTGGCACAAATGTTTCTCATGATGAGAAGGTGTGTCGCGATCAATAACCACGCACCTACGTCCAAGGTCAAGGTCACAGTTGAAGGTCAAAGGTCAAACCTATCGAAATTCCCTTCCGCTCTATATCTTCTACAACGATGCATGGATTATCAAATTGCTTGGCACAAATGTTTCTCATGATGAGAAGGTGTGTCGCGATCAATAACCACGCACCTATGTCCAAGGTCAATGTCACAGTTGAAGGTCAAAGGTCAAACCTATTGAAATTCCCTTCCGCTCTATATCTTCTACACCGATGCATGTATTATCAAATGGCTTGGCACAAATGTTTCTCAGGATGAGAAGGTGTGTCGCGATCAATAACAACGCACCTACGTCCAAGGTCAAGGTCACAGTTGAAGGTCAAAGGTCAAACCTATTGCAGGCGGCAGACAGATAAACTGCATAGTTTGTGTACACAACTCCTCTGAAACCGTTCAGTGGATTGATCTGAAACTATACAAACTTTTTATGCCGAACAAATATTTTTTTACAAAAATATCATCCTTTTAATTTAACCATTTTTTCTACACTTCTCTATACAAATTATCTTTTACATCAATTAAGGATACCAATTTTTTTCCCTTCTGTTGTGTGTCAACATGGCACCATGACCACCTCCTCGAGCATAGCTCGACAATGCAATCTCATTTTCATTGACCACTTACGCAGGTAAAAAGTCAATGTCACACATCTCTAAGGCCAGCATTAAATAATGATCATGAAATTTGTATTCAAACCTATACAACTCTTCTAATGTTAAGCTATTTGTAAGTCCAACTCTTTGTGGGGGTATTATGATCACTCCTGTGATAGTTCTAGTTGAGCATAGGCTGCATATGCAGCCTATGATCAATAAATGTAAATCCAATAATTGTTTACAATAAAACATTGTTAATGTGAAATCTACAGACAATCATAATTTTGCACTTACGAACATTTTAGTCGTAAGAAGTTTAGTGAAACGGGTCCCTGCTATCTACTCCCGTGGGCCGTAGCCAGTAAATTGCAAGAGTTATCGTTCACAACCACGTGTAGGGTTGTCTCATGTTACTTTATCTATAATGAGACGTTTTATCTTCGATGTATGCTTCAAGTTTAACCCTTTCAACCCTGCAGACAATAAAACCAACTTCGGCAAACACTGTAGATCCAGATGAGTCGGATTAGGAGCCGTCTCACCAGGAGCTGCAACATTTGTCCTTAGGCCAAACAAATAATTGTTTGTTTCCGCTAACACCTGAAAAAAATAAAGGGTAGGTAGGTAGGCGAGACTCGATTTTTTTCCCATTCACGACACACTTTTTGTACTGGATATGTTAACCCTTACTACGCTGAATTAAATGTTGTCGTCTACTGGAAATGTTTTATTTTCAATATTTCTCGACAAAAACTTGGTTTTGACAGCACATGAGAATCGTCTCCAGTGGAGACGATTCTCATGTGCTGTGAAAACCAGTTTTTAAAGAATTAAAGCAAAAATAAAAAACAGCCGACGGAAATTTCCGTCAACAGCGTAGGAAGGGTTAACCCACTATGGGTTAGTGAAAATATACTGTTTTTATCAAAAACATTACCGATAATGGAATAATTCAATCATTAGCATGGACGATATTTGTGGCCATTATAACTGTAGAAATTGATGCTTATGGCGATCAGTGTAGATCCAGATCAGCCTGTACATCTGCACAGTCTAATCAGGATCTGTACTGTTCGCCATTCCATCAAAGAAACACCCTTCATGCTTCTAACAAGCAATATAGGTCAGTATTAGGTTACAGTAGTATGTTATATGACCAGGAACTACACTGTTCACAAATCCCATAAGCCCCATTTCTCCAGTCACAGCCACATTAAGTGGTGAAAGAGTTAATATCTATGTTTTATCTCTGATTTATGCTTTAAATTCAATATCTGTTATTTTTGTTTATGTATGCCCCCTGTCTCGGTAGTGCCGGAGGCATATATTGTTTGGACTGTGTGTCCGTCCTTAAATATTTCAACACAGCGTACTTGTGGACAAATGCCACACGTCCATGCTGCCTTTAATATGACTTTGACCTTTGACATTCGCAAGTTTGAACTTATTCACACGTAAAGAAGTTCGCCGGTGGTCCTACATTCTATCATAACTTCTAAATCCCTTGATGGATTACTTTAATATTTCAATACACCATACGTGTGGACAAATAACACACACCCATGCTTTCCTTCATAACCTTAACCTTTTGACCTTCACAACTTTGAAATTTTTGCAGTTTTTACCAGAGTTAGACATCCATGCTGCCATTAATATGACCTTGAAATTTTGACCTTCACAACTGTTCTTATGAATACTCAGGGATCCAGATAAGGAATTATTAATTGAGTATTTTCACTCCATCATTTCTTAAGCAATTGGGTATTTCAAAATTTTAATTGGATAAAATATAATCACTCTACCGTTTACACATCAACAGACCGCAATTATTGAATAGTTTGCTTCGAAATGAAAAGATGTCTTGGAGACAATTCTAATGAAATACCAAGATGTGTTTTCATGGAAAATATGAAAAATATGCTATATTTGTGGTCTGTTTATTGTTTTATGAAGCATGATAAAGGTACCACAAAAGTTTTATTGCTTTCTGATATTCGCTACTTCTGATTTCAAATGTGTTTTTTGCAATTTTAATTGGGTATTTAAGCAAATACATAGCTTATCTGGAGCGCTGAATACTTATCACTTAGGTTAATTAACTTTGCCACAGTTTCTACAATCTGCCACCGGGGTCATTCGTGTGCTGATATGCCACATTTTCTTGTTTTATTATCAATGCTGGCAGTGAGCTGGGGGCCGTTCTATAAACTTCACATATGCAGCCTATGCTCAATAAATGTAAATTCATGCATTTAAATTTCCAGACGATCCTAAATTCACAGGCCACATTTCTTTGATTGAGCTTAAAGTTCAGTATCTCTGTTTCATCTTTGATATATTCTTTAAGTTCAATATTTGTATTTTAGCTTTTATTTATTCTTTAAGTTCAATTTCGATAATGTTCTATATTTTTTATTTCTGCTTTAAGGTCAATATCTATGTTTTATCTTTGATTTATGCTTTAATTTCAATATCTATGTTTTATCTTTGATTTATGCTTTAACCCTTTGAACCCGAAAGCCCGCTATATCGGTATATGCAAACAGTGCAGATCCAGATGAGCCGGCTCGTAACGAGACGTCTCATCAGGATCTGCACTGTTTGAAGGTAATTTTCATATTTTTGAGAAAAACAAATACCGCCTTTTTATTAATGGAATAGTCTGAAAATCATTTTGCGATGATTGGATTGGTTGGAAAACGAACATATAGCAGCCCATTCAGTTACTTAGGGGTGAAAGGGTTAATATATTTATGCTTATGCTTATATATCAATATTTATTTTTATTGTATAAAATTGGTTTCCGCAGTTTAATAACACAGTGTAATACAATCATAATGCACTAATGTAATAAATATGCAAATGAGCCCACTACAGAAAACGGGTTAGAGAATGAGCACATCTTCAAATTATGATGATGCGCTGATGCAATAAATATAATTTAACATTTGTATTGATTTAATATGATATTTACTGAACTCGTCGACTGATTTCATAAGAATCTCGGCATAGCCTCGTTTCTTATGAAATCAGTAAACTTGTATAATAAGATCCTCTATGCTATTCATTATTTATATGATTTATATTTTATATCTATGTTTTATAACTTGAAAGAAATGCCGATGTACCAATTTCAATCCGTAAAACAAGATGAAAAGTTTGAAACTACTTTTATATTGTTGACTATCTGAATATGGAGTATATTCCATGAGTGTTAGTTTAATACGATATTTGCTAGCCTAAGCGAGTTTACTATTTTCATAGTGGGTGGCAGATGGGAGCATGTGATGGGTAATTTAACAGTCGGGGTTCATCCTTACCAGAATCCCGACCGGAGACCTGGTTTGGCCATCAGGTACGTCTTTGGATGTGACAGTTGAATCTGGTTATACCCCTTATGCGAGTATTACGATTATTCGTAATCCTATTTTAGGGGAACGGGCCAAGTGACTTGTGGTATCGACCTGGCACCAGGTCAGGTTATTCTAATTTCAGGGCTGAATATATTTTTTCTCGATGTAAATGTTCCGTTCTGATTTTGGGATTCCCCCCCCCCCCCAATGCAGCAGGTTAAGCAGCCTTAAATTACCTTATATGTTGATAGGCCGTTGAACACTAATACATCAAAATCAAATCTATCACAGTCACATATAATTAAAATAGTGTTTACTAATCTGTTTCATCACTGTTTCATATCTGAGGGAGTAATCATTTATTTTTCTTGAAATGCATTATTTCATATAGAACTAACAAATGCATATATTTGATGATTAAAAATATGCAGAATTATTATACTGAATATATTACATTATCACAGCCAAAATGGTTACAACAACAACAACGTCGCCCACTCCAAAGTAAGTATTATTCTATATTTTCCTTAAAATGCAACGGATTTTGATGAAATATGGCGCAGCAAACGCGTCTTCAAGAGTTGCATTTGGTGGTCCATGGAGTTCGGCACAGACTTATGTCCGACACGGAAATCGATTCCTCGCAAAAACGACAGAAGTTTGGGCGAAAATACAGAGCCCACCAAATGCAGCTTAACAAGACGCGTTTGTTGCGCCATATTTCATCACAATCCATTACGTAATAAGGACAATATAAAAGAATACGTACTTTGAATCAGGTGGATTCTGGAAGTTTCAATACTTCTTGTTGTTGTTAGTACCACGTGATCATACACCTTATACATGTATAACGTTCAACCATGTCCAGCCGTGGGTAAACATGTGCCGTGGCACTCGGCGACTGTTTGAACCCGCGGCCTACGACCTTGGGGTTCAAACAGTTCCCCAGTGCCACGACAAGCCGTATACTGCATTTTGCTGTTTTCACTTGACACGCTATGTGATTGTGTATCTAAAAAGATGTGCAACCGAAAAAATCATGAACTGTGATATTTTCTGAACATGACATTGAAAGTTGAAAAAATCTTTCATAGGAAATGCGATGCGTACATTTTCTTTGAACATTTTGTCAACTTTGAAGTCATTTACGGAAAATAGCATAAACTTTGTAAATATTTTTTCTTTAAATATCACGCGGTACAAAATCACATGGCGTATTTCAATAGTATGACATTGTATAATGTGTGTTCAGTGTATTTAGTGCATTAGACACGTATTTTTAGTGGTTATACAAATACTTAATTACTTATTAAATTACTTTGAAACACCCTTTCACCCCTAAGTAACTGGAATGCAATATTATTTAATTTTCTGAAAATTTCATTATTGAAAAGTGGAAATTTAAAACAAACTTAGATCTGGATCTAGACTGTTTGCAAACATTGGGACAGGGGTATGTGGTGTAGAAAGGGTAAACATTCATTGAAATACTCGTTTGAACTTTCTCTTTGGGGTAAAATAAGAGATATTAAATTGCTTTGAAACGCTCATTTCAAATGTCGGTAGGACAAAAAACCCAAGTTTGTTGACAAATAAACAAGTATGGAATGACATGGTTTACAGTTTTGATCAAATGTATATTTAACTCGTACAAAATACATTCATTGTTAGCCCGCCTTCCGAAAGGTGTGCTTATGCTACATCCCTGGTGTATCAGCATCTGTCCGCCTTTCTAGTTATCTTCACATGTTAAGTGTTTGTGTTTTCATACGTTTCACCATGCAGCACACTTTTTTATTCGATATTCAGTTCACACTGCTATGTATCAATGACCTTTATCTGACCTAAACCATCCTTTCTCGCTGAAATTACGTCATTTTCAATGTTACGTATTGTGTTTAGATCCATTTGTTACTTTCCATTCAGCCACCATTGTTATAAAGAATCTTGATTGTATTCTACTCTGTGCAAACTGCTGTATATCAATAACCTTCATGTGACCTTGACAGGCCACAAAGTCTAGACATGCACCACCAGGCGTGCTTCGTTGTACTTCGACAACTCTTGTATTAATATTCTAATTACAATCAAAATCACGTTTATATGTCTGTGATATATGTATTGAACATTCCAATTGGCTGAATTAGTTTGCAATACTAGAATTGTACTGTATATATCTGCACTATGCAATGTGTTGGTTACACAACTTCAGGCGCCCGTTTCACTAAACTTCGTGGTTTGTCGGGCGAACGCGATGGTGTAAATTAATGGTGGGGATCCTCCTTGTAGGAATCACGATTTGCCTGCTTTGGCCCTCAGGTACGTTTTTATCTTTGGCTCTTTTGTTGCCTAGGAGTTCAATTGGGTTATTGCCCATTATAAAAGTAGTAAGATTATTACTGATCCTACTGCTTTTGGGAGGATGCAAAGTGATTTTGGTGTGGCGAGGACCTGGCATCAGATCAGGATTATTCTGATTTCAGGGCTAGATATATAGTTTTTTAATTGTAAATATTCAGTTCTGATTTTGGGATTTTGCCCCTCCATTTGTACATGTAGTTGAACATGTACATGTACTTGTACAGGTAATATATGGGATTTAGTACTAAACCCATTGACCCGGCCTTAAATGACATTAGCTGTTGATAGGCCATTAAACCCCAACAATCAAAACAACTAAACTTTGTGCGACTACAATGACGGTTCGTAAGTGCAAAATTATGATAGTCTGTAAATGTCACATTAACAATGTTTTCTTGTAAACAATTGATGGATGTACATTTATTGAGAAGAGGCATCAATTGAAATTTACAGAATATTCGATATCTGCATTTACGAACATTTTAGTTGCACGAAGTTTAGTGAAGTGGCCCCCAGATTAATATCTACCATAATAGCCCTAAATATTCTAACTATTGTATATGACCAGTTCTTGATTTATTCGTATTGGATTATATGTTATAAGTGAAATACAAGCTTATGCTACTTCATTAAATATGTATTACTTGAAAAGTTGTGTATATATATAAATCCAAACTGGCCGCTAACAATCACAATCTCCATTCATTTGCCATCGTGCCACTTATATTACATCACTTAACATTTCAAAACATACTTACGTACGATCATACGTACACATTAAATAGCCATGACAATAGCAAAACATGCTTGGATAACTGTTTTGCTTACCAAAATCCAAGATGGCCGCCAAATATCGCGATTACTCATCAATTTACATTGTGTTATCTATTTGATGACATTAATCCTTTAAAACAAGTAACACGTATTACATTGATACAGTAAAACAAATGTAACACATACTTGGAAAAATGCCTAGCTTACCAATTTCTAAGATGACCGCCATAAGTTCACATTATACAGCAACAATTTATTAGGTTGGGCTTTTAATATTGGATAAGACGGTTACCGTAATGTTTATTTTTCTGTTGGGACATATTATTATAACATAATTTAGTAAATATGACCTTTGTATGAAACAGAGAAAGCCACTTTGTTTTAGTTTTGTTTTGGTATATTTGAATTCCCAAAGCAGTAATATTACGCGGGGATGGTGAAATGTTTTAAATTATACAATTGCATGCTCTTTATATTAATATTTATGAAATCCAACGTATAGGTTGGACGATATGACATCCAGTATATTGCCTTCATTAAATCGAACAATAAACGTTGTTATGTCCCATTGACATAGAAATATTACAGACATAGCTTCATACGCACTTAAGTGTTAGCGAAGTATATATAATTAAGTCTAAAACTACTCTACTCCACCAGATAATTTTCTATTTTCTCTGAGTGCATTCCACAAATATGATGTTAGTGGGTGGCTGGTGGGAGCATGCAATGGGTAATTTAACTATCGGGGTTCATCTTTACCGGAATTCCGACTTAAGACCTGGTTTGGACCTCACATACATCTTTGATATTTTGTATGTGACAGTTGAATTTTGTTATACCCATTATGTGAGTATTAAGTAATCCTATTTTAGGGGAAGGGGCCTTGGAGTGGTATGGACCTGGCACCAGGTCAGGTTATTCTAATTTCAGGGCTGAATATATTTTTTATGGATGTAAATATTCCGTTCTGATTTTGGGATTTACCCCCCCCCCCCCCCCCCAATGCAGCAGGTTAAAACGGGATCGAACCCGTTTGCCCGACCTTACATGACCACAGCTGTTGATAGGCTGTTAAACACCAATAAACAAACAAACAAACACACACATAAACATGATGTTAACGATATACGTGTATCGCATGCCAATACCCAGTTTTCGAATATCATAAAGCATTGTACTGTTAAATATTCATTATAAGCTGCCTGTGAAACTCATTTTAATACTGCAAAGACTATTTTATTTAATCACTAGTCATGATCTTATTTACACCAGTCGATTATAATCTTCCGATATATATCTATAGAACATCCGTATACGCAGTGTTGCTTCATGTGTGGGTCCGTTATTTACAGACACCACTGCTACATATTTCATATAACAATAGGTTTCACATAACAGCGGAATGTGTTACTATTACGACATTCATTTTTATTTATTTATAAACCACGCATATGATATATAAACGCGGATATCTACTGCGTATGCTTCATACTTATTACTTACTTATTATAAACACTATTTTGATACCCGCCAAGAAATCAATTAATTCATAAATCACTCACTAATTAAATAAATGAGAAAACAACATTGACAATAAAATAAAATACAAAAAGCCACAGACGTACAGTCCAACAAGGAGGCACACACCCAGTTAAACCTGGTTGGCATGGCACCACAACGGCCGGACGATCTCCTTAACTTCTTATTATGGCACACAGAGATAGGCTGTTAAACCCCAACAAACAAACAAACAAACACAGAGGAAATATACAGCAACAAAAGTAAAATGACCAACAAGGTAACACCGTGACAGTGACAATCCACAACACTATAGTGTAATGTGCGACAATCATATAACAGGTCACCCATAAGTACAATAAAACAAAGCAATTGCTACAAAAAAGGGACAATATGATCAACTTGAGTAGCACGGTGGACGCTGTCGCGAGCTCTGCCGGACGACATATTTTTTCACATATCATGTAATTACCATTACAGGCACGTCATAACAACATTGTACTTCAAAATAATATCAGTAGCGGTTACAATACGACACACATAGTAAAATACTACTCATAACTACATTTGACAGCATCCGCCCTCAGCACTAGTTGGAGCCAACAGAAGTAAATGTCATGATAGTAAATTATTGCCAATTTGAAAATCAGGCGAACATTCCCGCTCGGTTTATACAATACACTTCAATGATTGTCATCGTAATCAATAGTCGTCGTCTATATGTCTGGCACTGACTAACTTTAAGTTAGTACAATGCATTGTGCTTTAAAATGGAGTGGTGTGTTTAAATACTTCCAGGATATGTTGTTGAATTGGACATTAACTGTTTCAATAACAGCTGAATTCGGTTTGAAGGAAATATGATTTAAAACAACATTGTGAAACTTGTGGTGTCAGATGGCAAACATTATCGCCCACGCTTCATTAGAAAGTACATATTGCAATGATAATCTGCTTAACTAAGTGCTTTAGCGGTATGACATTAGTCACTTATTGCAACGCTGCCAGTTGCAATGTTTCATCTGTGTGACTGGTGCAAAATTTCTGCAGCTACGAGTTGTCGCGTAACAAAGCGTCGTATGTTAAGAAACATATACGGTTCTATTGAACTGTATGCATCTTTTATCTTTAGTAGATATTCATAATAATAGTAGCTTGTGTTTGCTACTATCCATGTTAGCTATATATGGCATTGACTGATTATGTGTTAACTACTAGTCGCAATGCTTTCAGGATGTTTTGGATTTGTATAAGTATGCATGCTCGGTGAGCACGTAGAATCTAGTATCTGATAGAATATAATACGAACTGATCTTCAGGAATATATGGGCCTGTTCATGACATTTCCAACATTGGCGTGGTAAATGCTATATAATGGAGTATACGCGCAATAAAGTTACATGGCGTGGAGCCAACGCAGCCGACACACACTTAGTCGATTTGGAATAATAAATTTACATGATAAGAAAACTTAGGACATGCAAACGTACACAACGTCCGATTTCTCAGGGCCTGTAACATAATTCGTTAATATTGCCAACATTCACTTCACGTATTAGTCCTGTAGCTACTGTTTTCTATATATAATCTGCAAGTAATATATCATTGTAATCCTAACAGAATGTGGTTTATGGAAACGTTTAGTGAAACGTAAAAATATAATGTTTATGCCACATTATCTTTTTCCCATGCCCTGACTCAAATATTAGTGGTACAGGTGTATCTATAAACATATAGGAATTTGTGAAATTATGATATTCAAAGAGTTTCGCATGAATCACAACTGGCTGACCCTTCCAGTACGGTTGGCACTGTAATAAACGAACACTCACTTATAATGTTAACGTAATATCTAAGTGAATACATAGTATGTGTTTATTTGTATGAGTCGTACATTGCTAGGTCTTAGAGTGTGCATATAGATGTCCGTTGAAAACTCTGTGCTGACAGAAAAACATGCTTTGGCAGCACATGAGAATCGTCTCCAGTGGAGACGATTCTCATGCGCTGCCAAATCATGTTTTTCTAGCTTCATACTCGCCTTTAGGTATTCTATTATAAGGTTTGATCATGTCCAGCCGTGTGCAAACGTTTGCTGTGGCCCGAGGGAACTGTTTGAATCCCAAGGCCGCATGCCGCGGGTTCAAACAGTTATGTAACAGTTATGGAAATGTAACAGTTATTGTTACATTTCCAACAAAAAGCTGATGTAATTTGAGCATTATATTCAGTATTTTCAGTACTTTTATAAATCGTCCATTCACGTAGATAATTTTCGGTATTCATATTCCGGGGCCGCGTCATGAACGTCATGAACGTCATGAAGTAGTGACGTCATGAAGGCACTTCCGCGTAGTGACGTCATGAAGGCACTTGGTCTACGCGCAGCCTCGGAATGAGCATTGCCTAAAGCCATATGCAAACAGCATGTGCAAACAACGGAAACCATGTAACAATTATATTTTATATAATCCACAGGAACAAGTATTGACATTGCAGCGAGGAGTATGTTGATCCATAAATGTAGATGTCGTTCTGAACCTAGTAGCATGGCAGAGATTAATTAAACTGCTAGCACAGCAATATGACGTGTACATCGTGTCATTGAAACTACAATGTGATACATTTGGATGCAAACAGATGATACACCATAATGAATAGCATCGCAGATTAATCAAACACACATGCACAACAACTTCACTAAGAACATAGTAAACAGTAAGCATGTATATATAAATGGTTTCGGAAATGGAAGGCTTTATTAATAATTGAAGCATATTACACAGTGATGTATTTGCCTGTGCGTCTTGTGTCACTTGCTTGGTTTTGAAACACCAACAGTGAGATATGTTTCTTCCATAGGATAACGCAACTTTCATTTTAGAAGAGACCAATTTAACACAGAAACTAAAAAAACACTGATACATGGTGGAATACTAATTTCGGCAGCCGTCTTGATTTTATATAAGTATTACTATTAACTATTCATATGAAAGCTGGTTTTGATAACGCTATCAAACAAATTTTTTGACTACTTCCTCAATTTGTGATTGCATTTAATTACTTGAAATATAATGTCTTAGGACAAGCATGTAGTAAAGCGTAAAAGTGCTGATATTTGGCAGCCATCTTGGAGTTATATATGGATTTTGGGCTATCACAATATGTGTCACTGCCCGTCCACATAATGGAATAAGGTGATGAAGTTTATATACACTACCATTTATTGCAACGCAACTATAGTTTGATTGTGTTAGTGGTTGGTTGGGTTGGTGGGTGAACTTGTTATAATTTTGGCGGCCATCTTATATTTTGGTAGTTCCTATTTGCTATAAATTGCAAACATTTATTATCAAGTTTTCGTATCGTTTTACAATGTGTAAATGCGAATTTGCTTTGATGCTACAGGATATTTTAGAAATCACAGAAATT
Source organism: Conchocele bisecta (assembly GCA_029237695.1). Taxonomy (NCBI): domain Eukaryota; kingdom Metazoa; phylum Mollusca; class Bivalvia; order Lucinida; family Thyasiridae; genus Conchocele; species Conchocele bisecta. Next base: position 36,677,948 of record CM055271.1, read on the forward strand.
GTCTGGATGAGCAACTATGATATTCGGCGGCCATATTGGATTTTTTTACATAGATTCCGAATTGTTACGTATTTATAAACATGTTATCATCTTATATTTTACTCTTAGACATAGTTCAACCATAAACATACTTTTGTTTTGCGATAATTGCTGTAGTTCGTACATATTTAGTGTGGTGTGTTAATGTACTTTGTTTTCCTTTGGATTTTGGCGGCCATTTTTGATGAAAATGGTTAATTTCGATTTCATGTAAATTATAATTACCGGCTGTCACGTGTTCAGTGTTTTTTTCCATGTGTGAATGCGAGTTTGCATTGTTGTTACTTGAATGGTCTCAAACCTGCAGTTTTTAGCAGAACATGTTGCTTATAGGTGCATAAACTCTTTAAACGAAGACTTACATATTGCTATCATGCGGAAATCATATCTAGAGATGCATACCTTTCAATAACATATAGTGGCAATTTGCCCCCTCCCCCCAAGTGGTATTGACAACCCTGTTTTCATGGGTCTGGCTCACTAATATGCGTTAATTATTAAGGACGTTATGTACTAGACGACAAATGCACGTGTTACCATGTTTGATAGAAAATTGCTATCATACAAACATTACACGAGTTGCACGTGTGATTTTCTTCTGCGAGGAACCCGGAGTATCCTATAAAATCGAAATTTCTTATGAATAGTTTCTATTTCAATTAATATGAATCGAGTAAGTATGGCTAAGCCACAATGTATGTATGTTTATGACATTTCAAATTATTCCTGCAGCACTAATGGTATTTCACTCGAAATGTAGGCGGCCATTTTGGATTTCCATTCCTGAGCATAGAGCAAAATGTTGGAAGGTCTATACAGTTGAAATGTATTACCAGGGTCCCAAGGAAGGTATTATCAGTCAGACCAAAAATAGCACGCAGGCCCGGAAAACCTTATATTTTTGGGGTGGGCGCTTGAGGTAAACATTCCAAAGTATACTTATCTAGCAAAGTATACTTTGAGGGAGAAATTTTCAATTTTAGGATAAATTTATTATTTTTTATTAAACTGAGTTTATTACATTATCACAACCATTTTGGCTGTGGTAATGTAATATATTCAGTATAATAATGCAGCATACTTTTAATAATCAACTATATGCAGTCGTTTGTCCTATATGACATAATGCATTTCGGGAAAAATAAATGATTTCTCCCTGAAAGTATACTTTGCTAGAAAAGTATACTTTGCACTGTTGGTGAAAATGGCTGCAGATCTGGTGATTCGCTGCCCTGCAGATGAAGTTTATGGATGGCTCCGTAACTCTGCTACTGCAAAAATACTTTACGAGCGTTTTTGCAGTTACATAGCAGCAAATAGCGTTTTATGTACGTTACCGTTTTTAGCCAGGCACCCTAAGGTTTCACATGGATTCAACTGCTTCGTTGAGTGATTCTGGTGTGGCGAGGACCTGGCATCAGATCAGGATTATTCTGATTTCAGGGGTGAATATATAGTTTTAATACGACCGTTTTAAAAAAACGGTACCTATTATGCAGGCGGCTGACGGAAAAAGTGCAAAGTTTGTGTTCACAACTCCTCCGAAACCGATCAGTCGATCGACCTGAAACTATACACACGTCTTCTACACATATTGAACATGTGTACCCTGGTGTTTTTATGCCGAATAAATTATCTTTTAACAAAAATATCGCCTTTTTAACTTAGCCATTTTTTCTACATTTTTCTATACAATTGTATATACGGTACACAGTTTGTGTACACAACTCCTCCGAAACCTTTCAGTCGATCGATCTGAAACTATACACACGTCTTCTACACATATTGACGATGTGCATTTTGGTGTTTTTATGCCGAAAACATTTTTTTAACAAAAATATCGCCTTTTTAACTTAGCCATTTTTTCTATATTTGTCAATACAATTATATATACGGTACAGAGTTTGTGTACACAACTCCTCCGAAACCGTTTAGTCGATCGATCTGAAACTATGCACACGTCTTCTACACATATTGAAGATGTGCTCCTTGGTGTTTTTACGCTGAAAAATAGTTTTTAACAAAAATATCGCCTTTTTAACTTGGCCATTGTTTCTACATTTTTCTATACAATTATATATACGGTACATAGTTTGTGTACACAACTCCTCTGAAACTGTTCAGTTGATCGATCTGAAACTATACATACGTCTTCTACACATATTGAAGATGTGTACCTTGGTGTTTTTATGCTGAAAAATATATTTTTTAACAAAAATATCACCTTTTTAACTTAGCCATCTTTTCTACATTTGTGTATACAATTCTATATAGGGTACAGAGTTTGTGTACACAACTTCTCTGAATCCGTTCAGTCGATCGATCTGAAACTATACACACGTCTTCGAGATGAAGAAATAATGCTATACAGTTTCAAAGTCTCATTAAAATGTCTTGCCTTGCTTGAACATGTACATGCACATGTACTTGTACAGGTAATATATGTGACTTAGTACTAAACCCATTGACCTGGCATTAAATGACATTAGCTGTTGATAGACCGTTAAACCCTAACAAACAAACAAACAAACAAACAAACAAACAAACAAACAAACAAACAAACAAAACAAACATAAACTGCTTCGTGTATTCCTAAATAAACCATAATTGTTCCAGGTTACTCGAGTTACAATATTGTATCACATCAAATTAATTTATTATGGCCCCACACATTCAAGGTGCATGATCACGTGGTTATAACAACAACAACAGTGGCTGACAGTATTGAAATCTTGCCCACTCCAAAGTAAGTATTATTTGATATTTTCCTTAATATGAAACGGATTTTGATGAAATATGGCGCAGCAAACGCGTCATGTGCTGCATTCGGTCGTCCAGGGAGTTCGTTACAGACTTATGTCGTTTTTGCGAAGAATTGATTCTTCGCAAAAACGACAGAAGTTTGGGTGAAAACACAGAGACCACCAAATGAAGCTTAACAATACGCGTTTGATGCGCCATATTTCATCAAAATCCGTAATAAGGGCAATATAAAATAATACGTATTTTGAATCAGATGGATTCTGGAAGTTTCAGTACTTGGTGTTGTTGTTAGTACCACGTGGTCATACACCTTGGTATTGCTTGTTCGAAGCCTACCAGCTGTTTCATTGATATCCGACATGGCGAACAGTGCAGATCATGATCAGACTGATACAGCGGCTGATCCGGATATACGAGGAACGTTCATTATATGTTGACAACAAGAGTTTATTTCAGTAACCAACACATTCCTGAAACTTTCACATTCTGTCATATTCCTCCTCTCCTTGGTGTGCATACAATTTCAGCAGAAATACTCGCAGGTCACACGCTGCGCAGTAGTCCTATTGTACGTTAGTCACACTACTCTAAGCCCCATTTCCCATACTTTGTTTGTTAGGGTTTAACTGCCCATCAACAGCTAAGGTCATTTAAGGCCGGGTCAATGGGTTTAGTACCAAACATGTAAAGTAAAGTACAAGGTTGTCAAGCTTAAGTATAGCATAGTAAAATAAACACGTTTCCAATGGGAATGTTGCTCACGACAACTTCCGGTTTCGATAAGAAAAACAAAGACGAGACGAGACGGTTTGTAATATTCAGTTTAATTAACAGTTTATTTATTTACGTATGCATACATGTACATATTGAAATACAATAATTAGTTCATGATAGTTGTTTACTTGATATTTCTTCCAGAAGGCCATACAAACGTCAATCAATGGTGTCATTCCTAAATGTAATGAAATCACTGACTTAGTGACTAGTATTTATTTTCTTTCCTTCGAACTACGCCTGACTCGAACTTGTATTCGAGTCCGTTGCCGGTTCGAGAGATCGATCATCCACTGAACATGAGTAGTAGAGAAACGACGATCCGAACACATTTCCGTGATTTGGTTTTGCGTGATTTGGTTTTGAACGACGATCCGAGCACATTTCCGTGATTTGGTTTTGCGTGATTTGGTTTTGAGTTACATACGAGGACAAGGGTCTAGATACGATTAGGTCTAGATACGAGGAAAATACTGGGTCGAGCACATCTAGATAGGGGGCATCATGAATCCAAAAATTGATTTAAAAAAAAAAATCAACTTTTTCATTTTCGTGATTTCCGTGCGGCCCTACAAATCTATTTGAATCAACAAAGTCACGACGCTGGAGAAGCATCCGGCGTCTCCAGTCTTGGTTACGAAGTTTATCACGGTCTGCTTCGCTATACCAGACTCCTGATAATGTTTTGCAAGCTGTCTCCATTTGACAATTGTTTCAAAACATACAAGCATAGATGTCCGCATATAACTGTTCCAGCCTTTTGAACCTGTTGAGTGTTGTATGAGATTGGCTGCCCTAAATATTCTATCAGCTCAGTAGGTGGTTGTAAACCATAGCTATCAAAATATAACTTGTATTTACCATTTTTCCACCATGCAACCCAATGCGTGCCACCACCTGTCGTAGTTCCATATTGATCATTTAGGTTGTTATTATCATCTAGGTTGAGTATACCGCACTCCTTCTTCCTCAGACCACTGAACAACTCATTGCGCATAAACACTCCTCTAAAGTTTGGTATTCTTAATGACTTGACAGCATCTATCAATTCTATATTGCTTAATGGTTTGTTGGGTAAGACTACCATGTTATTTATACTGATGTTCATTTTTTTAATAGATACTATAATTTTGTTAATGTGTTATCGTCAACCCATGGGTATCCAAACCACTTCACAAGAGCCTTTTTACCCTTCTTTCGTATCACCCTCTCAATCCTAAACATCTCTTGGTTAGTCTTTTGAAGCTCCTGCTCGTAGAATGTACCTTGAATCTCCTCTTTGTTGTTGTCTATGATCTTGTATGTTATAGGGTTGGTATACTGAATCTTTGATATTGTAAACACCTCCTCAGTCCATCTCGGCGTGTACCCCTTTTCAAACGTCTTCTTCTTCTTGGTAATCCTAACCCTATCACCAACAGTAACTTTTGGTTCTGAGTGAACCATCGTATCATCGTACAGATTTCTATACACACGACTCTCATTCTTTTTCATACTAGCTTCTACAGGAGCCATTTTGATTGAATAATGCTTTGTGCTGTTATATTGATCTACAATACCATTTAATATATCAATGTACTTCCTGGTGGAAAGAGCGCTGAAGTACTTCCACATCTTTTCCTTCATTGTTCTGTTCCATCTCTCAACCACAGATGATTTATCTTCATTCTCCGTACTGTAGTGCTCAACAAGGCCCTGTACATTCCTGTTATAGAACTCTTTACCCTTATCCACCCACATCTTTTTTTCTGGTCGCCGTTCCTTTAAGATCGGCTTTAATGCATCTGCAACAGACTTCCCAGTCTTATCTTTTATAGGTATCATCCAACCATACTTTCAGAAGATGTCAATTACAGTCAACAAGAACTTGAAGTTCTTGTTTTCTCTGGAAAAGCTTTGCATGTCCACTAAATCAGCGGCCCAAATCTCATCTATGCCATTAACGTAGACTCTTCTCCTATGAAACTTTGTAGTGACTGGCTTGTGTAGTTCTTCAGCTAATTGGTCATTCCAAACTACTTGAGCTTTTTTTTAAGACCCATCCCAAATTTCATCTTAGTTCCCATTATTTTTCGAACGATGCTTCGGTCTATTTTTTCACGTAAAGATGGATTGTAAATTCCATCCAACTTGTTAATCATGCTCTTATCACACACATTATTTCGTGTGTCGGTATCTTTATTTTTAGCATAACATACATCGTGATGGTATGCTGCTTTATCTACGCGGTTTATTGGAATGCTCCAAGGCTTAGGAGTAAAGTCATTCTTCAACATTTTGTTAAGCTTTGTTCCAGGGCCAGTAAAGTTATGCCTAGGTAGATGCATTTCAAAAGGCAGCTTGTTGATTAGGTTGTTTACAAATCCTTTACCCTCAGTGTTAGATGTGGATTGAGTTTTTGTAGAACCACAAACATTACATTTACCTTTTTTCATGTTCTTCCCATTTTTTGTGAGAACAACCTCCAAACCACTTATATCAGTAACCTTTCGACACTTGACACAATACATTTTATAATATAATTTTTTATTTTTAATATAAAAAGGAAGCTGCTAACCAATATTCCATTTACAGTACTCTTTTCACGCATTTAATTGAGGGATACCGGGATAACTCTTAATAATTTTAGTTTCTATGTCGACAGCCCCCGAAAAAAGAATTGTATGGCTGTATAGATGAAGCAAAGGTCTAAGATCATTGTGGAAGTAAATCTGACTATCCTCCCCGTATGTTCTATAACTTACTAACCTATAAATCTTATTCTTCTTTATTACAGTTAACTTGGGTTGTAATACAAAAGGTATAAATCGGGTAGTGTTTGATATTTATCCTATAAAAGGATAATATTGATATTCGGGGGATTTATAATTTTTTACATTCTTCCCACTCACTGACGTAATAGTTGATTGTCCTATACCTATGAATTCTAAATTACACGTTTCGAGGAAGTCAAAACACTTACACTCTTCGGCTTCCGGATGCTGCTCACAATGTTTTCTTAGTTGATCCATTTTATTTTCTTTTTTCTTTTTTAATATATAAAAATCTACCATATTAAAAAAAATGGAAGTATAAGATCTCTCATGGAATGGAATGCAGTCAAAGAGGTTTAATCATCCTCTACTACCCAAGTCAATACGTGGAGTCATTATTGGGAAGTCAGGTTGTGGAAAGACTACCTTGCTACTCAATCTACTACTAAGCCCAGGTTGGTTAGATTACAATAGTTTGTTCATGTTTGGTAAGAGCTTGTTCCAACCAGAGTACAGGATATTGAAAAAGGCTTTTGAGGAAAAGCTCCCAAAAAAATCAATTCTCAGGTTATTCAACAATCAAAAGGAGATCATGAAACTGAATGCTTCTCCATTAGTATTAGTTGAGGAGATGGGGATATACTGCATATTGGATCGAATGACATCGAATGACATCGAATGCAGTTTTTACGAGACGTCAGAGGATGTACCAGATCCACGGGAGCTTAATCCAGACAACAAGAACCTCATGATCTTTGATGACCTGTTGCTTGAAAAGCAGAACAAATGTGAGTCATATTACATTCGTGGAAGACACTCAAACGTGGACTGCTTCTATATATCACACAACTACTTTAAGCTCCATAGACAGACTATTCGCGAAAATGCAAACTTTATCTGCTTATTTTCACAAGATCTCGAGAACATTAACCACATCTACAACGATCATGTCGGCAGAGATATGACAAAAGACGAGTTTAGAAATTTATGTAAAAAGACATGGGAGAAACCACATGGTGTTGTTGTGATTGACTTGACCAGTAAGAAGGACAATGAAAAGTATAGTATAGGAGTGGACTGGATACATTTTACATCCCACTGATATAACAAAACAAGTCATATATAAAATGACAAGCGCTATTGATATATTAGAAAAGATTGAGAAGAATGCAGAGCCTAAAAACGTTTTTTCATATAGTTGTGAGTGGTAAAAACACAATCAAAACTAGGTTTAATCCACCATTAGATTTTGATAATAGTAAGAAGTATGAAATAGCTCTAGTCGGCCTAGAGACGTACTACACAATTGGGTCTTCACAAATAGTATCAGCTTGGAGCTACATACAGTAAAATATGAACCACTACGAGGTAACTCATATATTCCTCTTCCACCAAAGCTAGCAAAGAAAGACATATTCATAAAAAACTTGGGTAAAAAGGAGGATAAGATTAACTGCATCCCTAACAATGAGGAGAAGTACATTTCATTTACAAAGGAGATTGTAATTAACAGTTTTACTAACAAAGACGGAGAGAAAAAGGAAGTGAAGCATGAGCTGCGGTTTATTGACAGCTTCAAGGTCATGGCTTCTAGTCTAGATAAACTGGTAGGTAACCTTCAGAAAGATCAATTCGTAGACTTGGAAAGTGAGTATCAAGGTGAGCAGTTGAGTTTGCTAACACGTAAGGTTGTCTATCCATATGGTTATGTTGATGGTCTTGAGAGGCTGGATGAGGTTCTACTACCTCCAAAGGAAGAGTTCTATTCTAAGTTGAGTAGTGATGACATTTCAGATGAAGACTATGTACATGCACAATTTTCTGGAAAGAGTTTAAATGTAAGACGATGAGAGACTACCACAATCTGTATCTCACGTCAGATGTATTGCTTCTGGCAGACGTATGTGAGACCTTCCGTGTCTGCTTGACAAACTATAACCTAGACCCAGCCTGGTGTTATACAGCACCATGTTTGGCGTGGGATGCTGCGTTGAGCAACCTCTATGGATGGGCTATGTGTAAACCACTACCTACACATGGATTTAAATGTATGACTGAATTGAATATCTGGGAAAACCATTCCTGTATCCTAGAGGTTGACTTGGATTATTCTAAAGAACTGCACAATTTACATAACGAATATCCTCTAGCTCCCGGAAGGGGCGTTGTGAATAAGGTTGAACAGCTTATACCTAATCTAAACGACAAGACAAAGTATGTCGTTCACTACGAGAACCTCAAGATGTATGCGAGTTTTGGACTAAAGATCACCAAGATACATAGAGGTATCAAGTCCGAGGAGAGCTATTGGCTTAAAGTACATTGATCTAAACACTTCATTAAGATCCAAGGCAAATAATTACTTTGAAAAATACTTTTTCATGCTCATGAACAACTCCGTCTTTGGAAAGACTATGGAAAACATCCGAAACAGGGTTGACATTCAGCTGGTGAATAATGAAGGAAAGGCTATGAAGCTGGCAGCAAAGCCTAACTACAAACACTGTACCAGATTCGATGAAAACCTAGTAGCCATTCTCATGAAGAAGACCAAAATTAGGTTTAACAAACCTGTTTACCTGGGTATGTCTATCCTAGACTTGAGCAAAACTTTGATGTACGACTTCCACTACAACTACATCAATGGGAATAAAGCTAAGCTATTGTTCACTGACACTGACAGTTTAGCATACGAGATTGAAAATGAGGACTTTTATAAGGACATCAACGGATATGTAAAAAAAGCACCTTCAACACAAGTGGAATACCAAAAAATCATACTTCAGGTATACAAACTGACATTAACAAGAAGGTCATCGGTATGATGAAGGATGAATGTGGCGGAAAGATTATGCAAGAGTTTGTTGGACTAAGAGCTAAGCTGTACAGCTATAAGATGTATGAAGGTTAGGAAGAAAAACTATGCAAAGGTGTAAAGCAGAATGTGGTCAAAAAGAATATTAGATTCGATGACTACAAGACCTGTCTGTTTAGTAGAAAGGATCCTTTAAGGAAGATGAACGTAATCAGAAGCCATGGACTTGAAATATACACGGAGGAGGTAAACAAGGTAGCACTGTCTTCAGACGATGACAAGCGGGTCATTATGGAGGATGGGGTGAACACGTTGGCATATGGATATTGTCGATTGGCTTAAAGAAATTGGTTTAATAATAAAAAATGGCTGTTGATATATTTGGTCGTAAGCATAGTGAAAATAATCAAACATTCTCTGGAGTAACAGTTAGTTCCATAAACAAAATATTTTTAAGAAAGGATGGAACGACGTTACGAGTGAACTAACTGGTCCACTAAATACGAATATAAACAGAATCTCTAATGTCGTTGATCCTACTGGTGCGCAAGATGTGGCAACCAAGCATTATGTAGATGAGATGGACGAAGTATTTAATATATGTCTTAATAAATTCAACAAGAACTTAACTGCTCTTGAAAATGATGCGGCAACCAAGCATTATGTAGATGAAAAAAGCGAAATTACTAAAATGAAAATGACTCAATTGATCAAGAAATTAAATAGTCAAGACAACGAAATAGAAGTTTTAAAAGATAAAGAAAAGAGACTCAAAAAGGCCAATCAGAAGTCAGTTATTTCTATTCGCGCTGAGGAGCGCGGTCCACTAGAACCTGGAAAATATGAGTGGTCATTTGGTAGCAACGCCACAAACAATCAATATACAGGACACACCATGGCAGCGTCCGGGACGATCCTCCGAATATTAATCTCCTCGGTGAACGCGAAGGGTAATGCTACCGGTGAAGTCCGAGTTAACCTTGTTTTAAATGGAATTGAACAGGAGTCTGGTATAACGAAGCATGCTGGACATAGGTCGGGATTTACGACATTCGACACCACACCTATTGATGTTCAAGCCGGGACCGTGATAAACTTCGTAACCAAGACTGGAGACGCCGGATGCTTCTCCAGCGTCGTGACCTTGGTGATTCAAATAGATTTGCAGGGCCGCCCGGAAATCACGAAAATGAAAAAGTTGATTTTTTATTAAAAATCAATTTTTGGATTTATGAGACCCCCTATCTAAATGTGCTCGACCCAGTATTGTCCTCGTATCTAGACATAATCGTATCTACACCCTTGTCCTCGTATCTAGCTCAAAACCAAATCACGCAAAACTAAATCACGGAAATGTGCTCGGATCGTCGTTCAAAACCAAATCACGCAAAACCAAATCACGGAAATGTGTTCGGATCGTCGTTTCTCTACTACTTACATGTTCAAATGTGGGGGGGGGGGATCCTAACATTAGAACTGAATATTTACAATTAAAAAAATATATATCCAGCCCTGAAATCAGAATAATCCTGATCTGATGTCAGGCCTCGCCACACCAGAATCACTTGGCCCCCTCTCAAAAGCAATACAATCAGTAATAATCTTACTACTTTTATAATGGGCAATAACCCAATTCAACTCCCAGATAACAAAACAGCCAAAGATAAAAACGTACCCGAGAGCCAAACCAGGCAAATCGTGATTTCTATAAGGAGGAACCCATACCGTTAATTTACGCCTTCACGTTCACCCGACCAACCACCCACATGGGACTGGGTTAGAAATAAACACAACACGCGCGTTAATAGTTTAGTTTTTATGTTATCAATGAAGCAAAGATATAAATAGGGTTTGATAGTAAAATGGAAATAACATGTGTTAAATTAATTTCAATGCAAATAACGAAATCACAGTAACCGGTTCATCATATACACATAATTGGTTCCCACTTCGCGGGAGCTAATGAACACATATATAAAGACGCTGGTAAACAAAATGGACCTTATACCTGCTTGCACAACCAGCGTATGCCCAGATCAGGCTGCGCATCCGCGCAATGCCCAGATCAGGCTGCGCATCCGCGCAGTCTGATCAGGGCATACGTGGTTCGCTATTCAAACACTAGCGTCGCATTTACGTCGTCAGGAAAATAGTTGTAGACTAGTATGAGACACGCTATGTGTTTTTGTACATAAGAACATGCACGATATCTCGTAAAAAATATTTGCAAATTTTACGATATTTTCCGTAAATGACGTCGAACATTTCAACGAACTTTCACACCAAGTGTGGATATATAATTAATTCCGCATTTGCTATGAAAATGTCGTCATCTGTTGACGTCATTTTCAGAAAATATCACATCTATATTTCAATAAAAATCGCACATGTTCGTAGGTACAAAATCACGTGGTGTGTCTTAATTATGATGAGACAAGCCATGTGATTTTGTACCTAAGAAGATGTCTAAAATATCTACAATATGTACGATAGCTTCCGGAAATGATGTCGAAATGATCAGCGGAACTGTGCAATGGAATTCCGCATTTGCTATGAATATCTCGTCCACTTTCGACGTAATTTACAGAAAATATCAGAGTTTCTGTAAACGTTTTTCATGAAAAATCGCACACAGGTTTAACCCTTTGAACCCGAATTCCCGCTATAGCGGTTTATGCAAACCGTGCAGATCCAGATGAGCCGGCTCGTAAGAAGCCGTCTCATCCGGATTTGCACTTTTTGCAATAATTTTCATATTTTTTTAGAACAAAAAACACCTCCTTTTCATAAATGGATTAATCTGAAAATTATTTTCTGACGATTGGATTGGTCGGAAACCAATTAGCATAATATCACAGTCCATTCCAGTTACTTAGGGGTGAAAGGGTTAAAGATCAAATGACTCGTCTCATTTGCGCAAAAGGTTGTACACGTGTATGTATAAAGTGGTTGCGATGCAATAAGGTCCATTTTGTCAGGAGCTGGCTCATTTAAAACATCAACAGTCATCAGATAAAATGTACAACGTGAGACGGTGATGGAAATATTTCTGTGAATATAGTCTAAATTGATTTACAATACAAGATAAAATGTGCCCCTCCGTAATATATTGGGAGTTTAATGCATTTAATTGCGTCAACGGCTACGGTTACTGTCTCTTTCATGAAACCTGCCCAAATTTTACGGCCATATAATCAATGGAAAAACAATATTGTTTTCTATAATATTAAATTTTATCAAAATTTAAGAATGAGCCTACTTTTTACTTCGTGACATTTTGTCAAATATTGATTTTATTACGAAAAAATGATTTGTCTGGGATTTTAACATGGAGGTGGTGGAGTTGTGGAGGAGTTGGACGAGTTGGTCGAGTTGTGGGGGAGTAAACAAGCGAAATATTCGGTCAAGTAATACTGAATTCTAAAAACATTTCCCCATGTTAAATCCCCATAGATATCTTCACTCTGTGAAGATGTCTATGGGGATTTAACATGGGGAATTTCTTTTTCGCAATAAAAGTCAATATTTGACAAAATTTCACTAGATAAAAAGAAGGCTTATTCTTAAATTTTGCTTTAATTTAATATTATCATACAAAATATTGTTTTTGAATTGTTTATATGGACGTAAAAATTGGGCAGGTTTCGTGAAACAGACAGTAGTTTAGACCGGATTAACAAGGAAGTCAGCATTTCACTTGTCATAGCTATTCACTTTAGCCCTTAGAATGCGGGAACCGAAAATTGTCGTCTGCTGATAATTCATATTTTGTCATTTCTCTCAGTAAAAACATGGTTTGGCAGCATTTTAGAATCATTTCCATTGGAAATGATTCTAAAGTGCTTCCAAACCAAGTTTTTGATAAGAAAAATGGAAAAATAAAAAATATTCAGCAGACGACACAAATTAATTCAACATTGTAAGGGTTAAATAACAATGACGATTTTGTGTTAATCATTCAACACAAGTGACTAAAAATTGTAAAAAATATACCCTTAACAAAAATGAATATGCACATTTCAGTTGAAAACTATGAGAGTACACAGAACATGCAGAATTTCTTTTTCAACCCCTTGTTGGAGGTGTACATTAATCATATAAAGGGCACAGGGCCCGTTTCACTAAACTTCGTAAACCAAAATGTTCATAAGGCAAATTTAGGATAGTTTGGAAAAGTCAATTCATGGATTTACTTTTATTGAATACAGGCTGCATATGCAGCCTATGCCCAAGAAAACATTATTAATGTGAAATTTGCAGGCTATCATAATTTTGCACTTACGAACAGTTTAGTCGTACCAAGTTTAGTGAAACGGCCACCCAGATGTTTGAACAGAATGTTGGTGTCATATGGGTATTTGGCTGGATTTTGGGTAGTTTTTTGGTGGATTTCGTTGGTTTTGGGTAATTTACATAGTCTTGTGCAACTATTAATGCCCAATCATTACACACGACAGAAATCGTCAATTATCTACACATTCGCCGTTCCAAACGTTCTGGCCCCTTTTATACTGTCAACATAACCCAAAGTGCCGTACCTATACGTGTAATTAACGGGAGGTGACGTAAATTGTATGTTGGTAGCAATGCACCCAAACCACCAGATACCGTAATAACCCATAACACACCGAAATATGAACCGTTTAAAGAACCTGTGGTGCGACAAGCGTAGACCCTGATCAGACTGCGCATCCGCGCAGTCTGATCAGGGTCTAAGCTAGTCGCCATTCAGTTAATCTAATGATGGTTATTCCTTTGAATAGCATATTTTGGTGGATTTTGTGTAGATTTTGGTAGATTTCGTTGGCTTTGGGTAATGTACACAGTTTTGTGCAACTACTACTGTCAACTGATACGTGTAACTCACGGCAGGTTACGTAAATTGTACGTTGCTAACAATGCATATGATATACCGAAATAAACCTATACAAACCGAAATATGAACCGTTCTTCAAGAACCCATGATAAAGGGTACGGTATTCTTAAAATATCTTTAAAATGTTGACGAACACTGCAGATCCCGATGAGACGGCTTGTGACAAGCCGGCTCATCTGGATCTACAGTGTTTGTCGCAGATGTTCGCTTTATGCAGTCTGTTGGGTGGAAAGGGTCATTTTTACTTTCTATTAAATTAATAATTAAATGTTCAGCCGCTATGTTTAGAACTGATTTTACGCCATTCATGTATGCGGTTCCAGCATTCACAATCATATACATATAATACATATAAACTAGGGACGTTTTGAAAACGGCATACATTCTGGTTCTGCCATCCATGCCGGCGTAAAATGTTTCACGTCGAAATAGGCGCCGGAATCCTGACAAATTCCCATTCAACTACATGGAGAAGATATGTTTTACAGACACATTTTAGTCTAGTAACCGGAGCAAGGGTTTGCACCGGTTGCTAGACGAAAATGCGTTTATGGCATACCTCTAAGTAGAGTTGAGTGGTGTCTCGTCAGGAAACAGTGCAGTTTTCGACGTGAACCATTTTACGACGGTACGGAGTGCAGCGTTGGTGATACATTTTGTGACAAATAACAAAACGTTGAGCCCGGCTCCAGCGTTATCTCCCTTATCGCTTCGCCTATTTTTCGCCGATATTAATTTATTACGTTGGAATGCAGAGAGTTCATACGGAATTCAATTCAATTCCGCATGAACTCCGAATCTTGTGTAAATGTATGTGAAATTTGAATTTGTTTTCGATATCAACGAAAATCAAGTATGTGATACGGTAGCTAACGCCAGAGCCTGGCTTATATGTGGCTGTGACTGAAGAAAAGCGGATAATGCGTTTTGTGACCAGTGTAGATCCAGATCAGACTGTGCATCCGCACAGTCTGATCAGGATCTGCACTGTTCGCCATTCTGTCAGTGATACGCCTGGCATGCTTCTAACAAGCAATATAGATCGTTACACGACCGTCAACGCTATTATTTACAATATTTGTCAATTTCTTTATTTAAAATGATTGATTATTGTGCTTGAAATCAAGCAGTTTGATTGGCTAAGCCTGAGCCGTGCTACAACGCAGGCTCAGACAATCAAATTGATTGCGAGTTGGCATTGTTAATAGATAGTCGACATCGTCGATCATCTGGGCAACATTAACGCTGACATCTGTGTGTGTATCAGGCTTTATCCCGTCAACACAGTGCATACGTGCCGTGAAACACGGTGCCGTGAAACATTTTTGATATCCTGTCAATTCGATTTGGAGATGCGGCTGGGGTTAGTTTTTTGCATTTTATAGCTATTTGTAATGTTGACGGGATAAATAGAATAGTAGGTTAGTGCCGTGAATTGAAAACAATATCTGGCGCGGCACGGAAACGGGATGTGCTCGGCAGAGCCTCGCCCATCCCGTATCCTAAGCCTTGCCAGATATTTTTCCCATTCACGGCACTAACCTACTATTCTCTATCTATTTTCCTTATTTCTGAACCAAAGTATATGTTGTGACCACTCACTTGAACCGTCTCGGCGAGACGGTTCAAATGAGTGGTCACAACATATACTTCTGATGAGAAATAAAGAAATTCTTGAGCCTTGCCGGATACTTTTTCCCATTCACGGCACTAACCTACTATTCTCTATACCCACGTCTCCAGTCACGGCCACACAAGACATGCTAACACAATAAATGAGCAACTGCGTAACGCGGAAATATGAATTTTAAAGGTACATGCCCACTCAGCAGGCACATAATGTTCTTTCAGAGAGACATCATCGCACACATTTTCTGACAAAATAAACATGCATTCACCGTTACCCCACTTATTGATTGGCATTATTATTTATTTTATATCAGACGTCAATTGCCACACTGATATCAGGGGGGAATAACTGTGTTTCCTTAAAATGTTAACAGCCATTACTATATATTCTCTGTATTTATTTTTTGATGTACAATGATCATACTTTATAGTCTGTCGAAAATATTATTTTGTTCAGGTGACGCATTTAATTAGTATAAATAATTTAAAACTATCATGCCTCATTTGTATATGAAAATAGCTTGATACCACCGCGAGTCACTATCAGTAACATAAATGATTATATCTGTATAGCGGGCACTCGTAATTTTTAGAACTGGCGGAATAGTGACACGACACAATTATACACTTATTTAATTCCTATAAAGAACAGTTTGTGCCTACTGAGTGGGCATGTACCTTTAACAATGTATATCTGCAATATGATACATGTAGCAATGTCATATATTAATAGACACAAGTCATGCAATTTTGTAAGTAAGAAGGTGTGCGATTTTGAAGTTGACGACATTTTCATAGTACAGTCGAACCTCCCCGAAAGGCCACCTCTCTACAACAACAACCTCTCTGTAACAGCCGCTATTTTATATCCCAAATGGATGATTTCCTCTATATCTAACCCTTAGACTTCTGAGCATGAAAAGTGTCGTCTGATGTTGATTTTGCCTTCTTTCTCAATAAAAACATGTTTTGACAGCACTTTAGAATCATTTCCATTGGAAATGATTCTAAAATGCTGTCAAAACATGTTTTTATTGAGAATTATTGAATAAAATAAATGAACATCAGACGATAACATTTAATTCAACATAAACCTCCCTACAACAGCCACCTCTCTACAACAGCCAATTTTGCGTCTTCCCATGGGTGGCTGTTGTAGAGGGGTTGCACTGTACATGCAGAATTGTATTCCACATTTGTTCTCAACATTTCCTCAACTTTCGAATTTCGACTACATTTACGGAAAATATCGTAAAATTGTAAATATTGTTCATGAGCTATCGCACAGTTTCATAGGTAAGAAAATCACATGGCTCTTTTGTAACGGACTGTAGATATGGGGCTTATGACATTTAGTAGAGGAAAGAAAGGCACAAAAGTGCATTATGTAAGGAGTTATGCTGCCATCTTGTATCATAAGACGTATTATACCGGTGTAGCTCCTGATCAAATAGCTCTCATACTGCCTAATAACGGTCTATATTGCTTGCTAGAAGCATGACGGGTGTTTCATTGATGGAATGGCGAACAGTGCAGGACCTCATCAGACTGTGCGGATGCACAGGCTGATCTGGATTTTCACTGGTCGCAAAACCGGTAAGCCCCATTTCTCCATTCACAGCCACATATTAATTGTAGATCAGCTGATCCTGAACTACAATGCACATTATGGTAATTAGATTCAGGTACTCTGACGCATTCCATTGTAATACATGGTTAAATGTAACTGAATGGGTCAGTGAAAGAAGGGGGATAACTCAATGAGGGAGTTAGCCCCCTTCTTCCACTTACCCCCTACGGTGATACATACAGATTGTACGTTTCTGTGAAGCACACTTACACTTATTGTTTACCCTATATCTATTAAATTAATCATTAAATGTTCAGCCGCTATATTTGGAACTGATTTTACGCCTTGTTGTCATCAGTTCACGATACGCAACACATGTTACCGCCCACACACGCGCTCACTTCGTGTCACACGACCAATCACATGCTAGCATAGCGATTCAAAATCACGTTTAGGGGCGGAGTTTCGCGAGCTGGCTGGTAAACAATAAGTACGTTCTAGTTCACATATTGAATTTTTAATAAATTAATTTCTCGCTCGCTAGCGCTCGCTACGAAATTAATTTATTAAAAATTCAATATATGAACTATAACTGTTACATAATGGACATTACAAATATATGCACAGCATTTATTAAGAAACGTTACGTTATGGCTACTAAAAATGTGTGTGGTATTTCATGAAATGAACAAGTCGCGCATAATGTCACACAGAACGCCGAAGCATAAGCATTCACAGATCGACTAGACACTAGACATACACTCAAAACGTTTGATCAGGGTCAGTTCAGGTAAGAAAACGTTAGCTATATTGAATTTAGAATACTTGGCATTTCGGGTTGACCGACTACTGACTCTGATACAGGTGATTTAGGGTCTGTAATGTGTCTCCGCTTATAATTATTATGATGCACCATATGTTGTTATATTACTCCAGAAAACCTAATTCGTAACCACGCTTTCACGCAAGCTCGATTGTTTGTATAATTTCAGGAATGTGTGCATTTATATATTCTATAACACGAGCAGACATTACCATCGGAGATAGATGGAAACGAACTACATAAAACTTAAGCACAACAAACTCGTTTCTGTGCTCGGTTTAGAGAGCGACTGTAATAATATACGGTACTCCAACATCATGCGTGCTCAAGACTGTTATTTGTTTGTTTATTGGGGCTTAACGGCCTATCAAAAGCTAATGTCATGTAAGGCCGGGCAAACCGTTTCGATCCCGTTTTAACCTGCTGCATTTGGGGGGGGGGGAGGGGGGGGGGGGATCCCCAAATCAGAACTGAATATTTACATCGAGAACAAATATAATCAGCCCTGAAATTAGAATAACCTGACCTGGTGTCAGGTCCATACCACACCAAAGTCAATTGGCCCCTTCCCCTAAAATACGATTACAAATAATCGTAATACTCACAAAAGGGGCTGACTGTATAAGACTATTGGTCATCAGGGCTCCAGATAAGGAATTAGTAATTGGGTATTTTCACTCCATCATATCTGAAGCAATTGGGTATTTCAATATTTTAGTTGGGTAAAATCAAATCACACTACTGTTTACACATCAACAGACAGAAACTATTGAATAGTTTGCTTCGAAATGAAAACATGTCTTGGCATTTCATTATAATTGTCTCCTTGGAGACAATTCTAATGAAATATCAAGATGTGTTTTCATGAAAAATAAGAAAAATATGCTATATTTGTGGTCTGTTTATTGTTTTCTGTAGCATGATAAAGGTACCACAAATTTGTTATTGCTTTTTGATACTCGCTACTTCTGATTTCAATTGGGTTTTTGGCAATTTTAATTGGGTATTTACGCAAATACGCAGCTTATCTGGAGTTCTGGGTCATGTTGATAACAATGAACATTTGTAGACTTTGACAGTTATAAATATATGTACAAAGTGAGTCAACCAATCTAATTTTTGACGTCATTTTCCACGAAAATAAAATGCTGATTTCTTGACCCGGCTCCGACATTAATTATCTTGCTTATCACATCACCGTTTTCTTCCAAGATATAGATTCGAAAATACATAAATACATAGATACATTTTATGTAAATTACTGGAAAATTGAAAAATAGACAAGAGCATACGTAGAGTGCAAATGCTAAATGTTTTGACACAAAAGTGTGGCCTTTACAGGCAGGTGATTGCTATTCGGAGGTGGTCTTTAGCACAGGTTCGACTGTACATGTAAAAGGCTTTGACATTCTACCAGAAAAAAGTGAATTTATTTCCAAGTGAATATCGTCGAAAACGTGATACAATAAGTGAGATTATGATGGAGTCTGTTTCAATTTTGTGTCACCCCTCCTTCCCAAAATGTACGCCATACTGTATCAGCCTCCCGTTAAAATTTACCCGGGTTAGTTTTCTAGAAACTACAAAACCGCCTGGGTTAATATGTTTTCAGGACCGTTTTGGCAATCTCAACTCACAATCACATAGTTTAATATAGCTGTAGTACCACTCAGGCTCGGCCAAGCAAGCTGCTTTTTTTTTCACCAAAATACGAGATAAGAAAATTAAATACTGACAAGATACCTGGGGCCCGTTTCACTAAACTTCGTTCAACTAAAATGTTCGTAAGTGCCAAATTATGATAGTCTGATAGTCCGTCAATTTCACAATAAAAATGTTTTCTTGTAAACAATTATTGGATTTACATTTATTGAGCATAGGCTGCATATGCAGCCTATGCTCAATAAATGTAAATCCATCAATTGACATTTCCACACGATCCTAAATTTGAACCTACGAACATTTTAGTCGTACGAAGTTTAGTGAAATTCTCCCCAGCTGTCCAAAGGGATCTATCGCGGTTTGAACCAGCATAGGCCCAAACCATACTGTTGTGTACTGTCTGACCACGGATTACGCTGGTTGACATTTTGTTACTGGGGTTATTACCGTAAAGAAGACGGTTAGATGGTGACAGACCTGTACGGAATGTGTAAGACAATCACATTTACATTTAGTGAAACTGTATTACGTCCATTTCGTCCGCTAGATGGCGACGGTATTATAAGCAAACAAGTCCGCATTGTTTTCAGGGAAAACCAAACTATACATGTTCATTTGTGCAAAAAAAAGGCCGGTTTTCAGATACATAGAGATCCAGGAAAGTGTATTTTGATATCAAACAAATCAGGTACGGCACGGAAACACGTTTATTTCAAATAAAACAATTATATTAAACTTGCGTAGTGTCTTTTGATTTCAGTTTTATCAGAATCGGCTCGGAAACGATAAAAATTCCTCGGCGAGCCTCGAAATTCCTACGCGTTTCCTAGCCTCGCCTGATGAAATTTATATACAAAGACACTAACCTGGTATTATCTATATACACACAATCACACACGATCATTATATCGGACCTGTCTACATAATGGCGCCAAAATATGTGACCGAGTTGCTAGTCATGTGACGTGAGTATCCACATTTGATTGGCCAGTTTGACTGGCAATAGATGGCGCCCCGTGCTTCACCAGCTCTGTGTTTGCGGCATGGCCACCAGAGTAATTAAAATACCCTTGTAGTACAGTACAGTATAGAACCGTGTGTAGTTCTACAGAACCGCCTGCGTTAATCTTGCACAGATTATCAACGTTTCTGAACATCTCTTGGCAATGCCAACTCGCAATCAAGCAATTTGATTGTCTGAGCCTGAGCTGTAGCACAGCTCAGCCAATGAAGATGCTTCAGTTCGAGTAAGATGACTACCACGCATCCAACCAACGAAGCTGCCTGATTTCTATCATATTGTCGAAGGTTTTTGAAATAAGGCAATTGACTAATATTGGCAAAATTAGCGCAGGCGATAATGTACTGTACTTAGACCACGCGCTCGGCACAGCTTCACACAACCGTAGCCATGCCAGTTGCAGAGCTGGCGTAGACGACATCGCCCAAGTCACGTGGACCCGCCACACTATATCACGTCACCCGTCTCCTCAGGTCACGTGAACCGTCGCAGGCAACTGGGTGAGTATGCAGATAATTTATTTAATTTATCTAAATTCCAGAAATGCTAACACCAATCGTCGTCATCTTCGTCTGAGTCGCGAGTCAATGGGGTATTGCTATCACTTCTTAGTTCCATTTTCTCCTTTTTCTGTCTGTCCGCTCGCTTGTAGCCGTTTGGAACGTTTGCACGTGACCTGTGCGCCATCGGTGGGCTGGAAGGGTCAGGGCGGCGCCCCGGACTCGTCACTACGTTGTCACGTGCGGCACCGCGCCCACGCACAATCCCCCTATCACCGCGTCCTACGTCTTCGATAGCACCCATTGGTGGAACAGATTCGCGTGGATCCTCAGCCCGTCGCGATATATTTCTAGTCCGCTCGCCGCTACTCCCGCGTAATCTACTTAAATCCGGTGAATGAACAGGCCGTCTGAACCTGTCGTCTGGCGGGAGATTGTCTTGCAAGTTACCCCGCCTCCCGTATCCAGGCAACGACCTGGTTTGCATACTATCACGCGGTTCACTGATTTTGTTCAAATTGTTTCTTTCAGTTGGACTGTACGGCTCGGGACGCCCGAGTTTACCCGGCGCCATGACTTTAATCGGCGCTGGAACTACATTGTGTTTAGGTTTGTGTGACGGGGAGGGGTTTAACCGCGGGAAGTTAATGCTTCCCGGGCTCTTGGAAGGCTGTTTGATTGTGGGCGAGGGAATCATTCGCGGCATATTCTCCTTGAGCTTTGGTTGAGCAAGATTCAATGTTGATGGCTTCGCCGGTTGCGGATGTGGTGCAATCGGTAACTTCCGGGCCGGCCGCTTAGTGGGCGTATTCACAGGGCTACTAATGCTAGAGGGACTGGGGCTCCGCGAACGGTCCGTCAAGTTCGACGTGCCGTAGTATTCGTTCATGGGGGTCGAACTGGGCGTCGCGTTGGGCGAAGGGCTCCGGGATCGAGTCTCTAGCGACGTTGACCTATATATCTCGTGTTTGATTGGAGGATGCGGGCTTGGGAGTGGTGAGCCCATGACGTTGGGTTGTGTGGTGAGGGGCGGGCGCCGAACACGGGGGCGTCCTCTCTGCTTGGGCGAATTTGGGTTGCTCAAGCTCTCCTCGTGTTTTCCTACAAAGGAAAGTGATAGTATAGTAGAAATATGACTTTCACATTTTATGCAATAAAATTAATTTTCAAAGTTTCAGATTAATTAACCCAGTTCCAATCTATGAACTGCATGATTTTGAAATGCATACACAACCGCTTGCGTTAATGTGCCAATATTACAATGCAACACTGTTTCTAAACATATATTTGCACTAATAACGCATCATCAAGCAATTTGATTGTCTGAGCCTGCGCTGTAACACAGCGCTGGCTCAGCCAATCAATATGCTTGATTTCAAGAATAATATTCAAGTATTTTGAAATAAAGAAATGAAAACATATTGGCAAGATTAGTACAAGCGATAGTGTAAGGAAACACGGTGACTCGTTGTGTTGTGAATATGGTGCATACACGGGTTTGTGATCAGTCCATTTAAATATTTAATTCGGTTATTGATGCATATAAAATGGTCTATAATAGCTATATGATCAATAAATGTAAATCCATCAATTGAAATTTCCAGACGATCATAAATGCGCTCACGAACATTTTTTTTTTACAAAATGGTTTATTTTCAATTTTGAAATACATCATGTATCATGTACATATTGTATAACAAAACATAGTTGAAATCACATGGCATGTTTCTATAAAAGAGCATACATAATGTATTGAGAAAGTGCGCTTATTTAAGAAGAGTTTTTCAGAAGGAAAGAGAACAAGATAAAGAGGTCTGCCTTCTGTTCTCGTAATACAAGTAATTAGTAATACATGTGATTTATAACGTGTATGTCAATAATATAATATAGTTGACATATATTGTTCATAAGCATGTAATTAACTTTGCTACGCTTGGTACCTTGTACATATTGATCGTCTTTTTATTTTATTAATAATTCTTTCGTTAAAAGTTGAAATTACCCCATTTTATTATATAATATTAATATTATGTAGATCTAGCTTGTCGTTCATTGTGGCTATTTCTTTTTCAATATCAATTCGTCTTTTCAAATATTTTATGAACAAATTGAATGGAAATTCTTTTTTTTTTCACATTTACATTTAATCAAGAAATAATTTGCAATTATGATAATGAAATTAAATTGTTTAGCGATAAGATTTGTTTGGTTTACACCAAATAAAATCGTATTAAAATTCACTCCGTAAACCACACCTCTTTCATTTAAGAATGTTCTTCGTTGTGACCATACATGTTGTACGATTGGGTATTCCCAGAATATATGTTTTATATTTTCCACATTCATGCTGCAAAAATCACATAAACTACTTGGTACCATGCCACAATTAAATAATAATTTATTTGTGCCTATGATTCTCATTAAATATTTATACTGAAAATTCCGTAGTGTGGTATCTATTGTAAATTGCATACAAGTTGTGTATATATTTTTCCATTCGAAATTAAAATCGGGAAATTCGTTCGTTCATTTCTGCTCTGATTTTATTGATTCTATGTTTTGTTTATTTGTTTATAAACAACAGGGTGAGAAAAATGTGCTCCGGCCCGGGGCTCGAACCCGGGACCTCTGGTTTACCGTACCATCGCTCTAACCGACTGAGCTAGCCGGGCATGAATACACACTTCCTCCCCTCAGTGAGATACGTACCGTGACATACCTCCCCGCCAAATTGGAATTCGTCCCCGAATTCTATATTTAATTCGTCTCTGAATTCCATATTTTTGGTACACTTTGGGTAGTATTTATCAGTCACGGCCCCACGTTGGGCGCCAAATGTCACAGGGTCAGAAAAATGTGCTCCGGCCCGGGGCTGGAACCCGGGACCTCTGGTTTACCGTACCATCGCTCTAACCGACTGAGCTAGCCGGGCACGAATACACACTTCCTCCCCACAGTGAGTTACGTACCGCGACATACTTCCCCGCCAAATTGGAATTCGTCCCCGAATTCCATATTTAATTCGTCTCTGAATTCCATATATTTGGTACATTTTGGGTAGTATATATATCACTCACGGTCCCTCGTTGGGCGCCAAATGTCACAGGGTCTGTACCTTTTGTAAAATAAGTTTCAGAGTTTGTACGGTTACCGTATTTATGTTTTCTGTTTTAATTTGTTCTTTCCACTGCGGATTAATATTATTTACCAAACCTTGGTATTTGATAAAATCATCTACCCTTATATTATACATTTCCACAAAATAAATAAAACCGATAAATCTGTTTACTCTATAATTATATAACTTTTCTATAAATTTGATACCCCTTTCGTGCCAAGATTTGATGTATATTGTTTTGTTTTGATACTTTATATTATAATTATTCCATGTAATTTATTTTGATATACTTTCGTTTTTTTCTGAGAAATTGATGTTAGCCCATGATGTCAAAACATTGAATAGGAACGTATGTTCTTTACATATGTGTTTTTTATCCTGTGGTTTTACATTGCATTCGAAAATTAGTTTCCCACCAAATGGTTCAAGTTTCTGTGTGTATATCAGTTTCCACTGATTATGGTTTTTATCATCACATATTATTATTATTACCCATGATGCTTTTATCGCTTTTATAAAACTGTCTATATCAACTATCTTTAAACCCCCGTGTTCATATGTTTGAATTATTGTGTTCCGCTTTATTTTATCGGGCTTGCCATCCCAGAGAAAATCAAATAATTTATGTTTAATTGTTTTAATTATGCTGTCTGGTGGGTCAGGTAAGACTGTTAATGGATATATCAGTTTCGGAAGAGCAAATGTTTTTATCACAGTAACTTTACCTAATAAACTTATTTTTATTTTTATCCATGTCTCAAGACCTTTGACGAACTCTTTATATTTGGAGTAAGGTTTAGTTCGTGCATATTTTTATTATCATTTGAAAATGAAATGCCTAATGTTTTTGCACTTATTGATGTCCATATAAAATTATGTGTAGGGCAAACAATTAGTGTTGTATTTTTTAGGGAACCCATCCGAAGTGCTGTAGTCTTTTTGTATTGAGTTTGAGGTCTGACATTTTACTGAATTCATCTACAAGGTATATTAATGTTTCGAATGATTTCTGTGTACCATCTAATATAAATGTAGCATCAGCAGCAAACATTGTCTTTTTAAGTTCTATGTTACTCATTTTAACCACAGTTATATCTTTTTCATTGTCTATTGCTTTTGATAATAATTCTATTGCAATTATGAATTCATATGGTGGTAATGGACAGCCTTGACGGACACTTCGGATTATTGAGAAAAAGTCTGATAAGTAACCGTTATTTGTAACGCAACTTTTTACATCTGAATAAAAAAAGTTTAATCCATTTAATAATGTCGTTGCCGAAACTAAAATATTGCATGACCTTTAGAAGGTATTCGTGTTCAACTGTATCAAAGGCTTTTTCAAAATCTGCAAAGAATAATAAACCCGGATAATTACTTTCATTCAAAAAGTCTACCGATTCGCATACTGTTCTGATGTTTTCTCCAATGTATCTCCCCTTAATGAATCCAGTTTGTGAATGATCTATCATTGATGCTAATACTTTTTCAGCCTGTTTGAAATAGCTTTTGTAGCAATTTTATAATCGACATTAAGAAGGGATATCGGTCTCCAGTTTGTAAGAATGGATGAATCACTGTCTTTTTTTGGTATTAATGTTATTACTCCCTGTTTTTGTAATTCGCTCAAGTTTCCGGTCTCTAATGAATAATTCATGGAATTTATAAAATAATCTTTGATAACATATGTTCATTATATTTCGTGAAAAAAAATCATGATTAGTTGCTTGCATGTCTTTTTTTGCATATAACTTTTTATAATATTCTTGCTGCTCATGTAGTATTTCGTTGTCATGTGTAATAATATTGTTATTTATATTCAGTCTAGTTATAGTTTTATTTTCTGCCCATTTATTTTCGAGATTAGAAAAGTATTTTGTATTCATTTCTCCACCCTCTATCCATTCGGCTTTGACTCTTAATATTATTCCTCTAACCCTTTCTTCGTGTATATTATTTAGTTGGTCTTTCTTATTATTTAGATCTGTTAAAAGGTCTTCCTCTGTAGTATTAGAGTATTCTGATTCTAATTTATTGATTTCATCCGTTAACTTTTTTCTATATTTACTGTTTGTTTCTTTTCTATTGAAGCAAATTGTATAGTTTCGTTTCTAATCGTTCCTTTTATTATCTCCCATAATGTATTAGGATTTGCAACTTCATTCGTTTCAGCAACTAAAGAAATATTCGGCAATTAACAGTAAGCTATTATTTAATTTAAAGTAACCTGGACCTCTTTTATTAGATTGTGTATGACGGGAGAACAATACCGTTGAATGATCCGACTTATATCCTGTGGTAATCTTACTATTTGCTACGCGATTTATTATGTTTTCAGAAATTAAAAATAATCTAATCTACAAAATATTGGCGGCTTAGTATTTGAATGACATGTATATTTTCTTGAATTAGTGTTAAGAATTCTCCAAATATCGAGTAGTTGTATTTATTCATGATAGATAATAATTTGTCTCGTGTCTTTTTATTTGTATCTTTTCTTCAATTTTTCTTGTCAATATCCGGGTCTAAAATTGTGTTGGAATCTCCACCTACTATTAATGTATCAGTTTCGAAAGATTCCATATAATCATCCTTTTTTTTGTAAAAGTTAAAGCTGTTTTAATTCGGACCATATACCTTAATTAGTGTATAATCATTTTCTGATATACTTATTTTTAGAACTTGCATTCTGCCGGTTAATGCTTAGATATATTGTTTTATTTTATACTGAAAAATTGGTGATATTAGAATACCCAACCCTTCTTTATTACTAAAATTCCCACTGAAATAATCATCGCCGTCCCATTAATTTTCCCATTGTGTTTTATCATTTGCGGTAAAATATGCTTCTTGAATAAAACAAATAGCAAAATCATTTTCTTTAATCCATTACATTAGTTGTAAGCGTTTGCTTTTTGACACCATACCATTTACATTAAAAGTTCCTATTTTAATATCCATGTCGTTGTGCTGTGAAATTGCTTAAATCTGGAACCAAGCTTACGAACAATTTAATCGTACGAAGTTTAGTGAAACGGGCCCCAGGATATATTTCCGGAAACTTACCAACATCTTCGATACACCTGTATTCAAATCATGGCAAGACATCGGGGCTCAATAATTCAGAAGATACAGCCTCAGTAACGGAAGTTTTTGAACGGCCCTCGTACATGTACAGGTATCACATATGTTTCAGTAGCCAGCTCCATACCTGTTTTGTATTTCCGCCTCTCGTGCTGCGCAATGTCGTGCGCCTGTTCACATATATTGGTGACGGCGGCCGCGAAGCCCACGTCTATCAGGCGCCGCGGTGACATGGAGCGACTGAACGGACCCGGCGACGCGCATGGGGACCCGAACGGACTCCGGTGGTTGAGGAGCGGGGAGCGTGGGGAAACGGGGGTGGTGGGAATGGAAGGCGGGTTCGTCAGCTGGCTCGACTCAGACGCCGTTCGCGTCAATGCTAGGCCGCCCTTCGCGTGTTCTGGCTTCAGACCTCTGGAGAAATCTCGCTTGTCCATGGACTGAAGAGAAAATGGTACGATGCAATATTATAGGAATGAATGTCCTTTTTGTGGAATTTATCGGGGTATGAACTTGGAAAGCCTCGTCCAGTATTCCCGCGACTTTTCCAAGTTTATATCCCCGATAAATTCCACAAAAAGGCCATTCATTCCTTATAATTCCAGCATTTGAAATAAATGCATCAAGAAAATGTGTTTATTTTCCGTTTTCTTAAGAATTATTTTAACTGCGCCTGACGGTTACGGAAATTAGTTCGGCATGGGAGTTTACTGGGATATAAATTTTGGACAGAGACTTGCTACGGGCCAATCAAATGTTAGGGAATTGTGTAAATATTTTTGTGCTGGAATTATGTGGCTGTGACTGGAGAAATGGGGATTATGGGTTTTGCGACCAGTATAGATCCAGATCAGACTGTGCATCCGCACAGTCTGATCAGGATCTGCACTGTTCGCCATTCCGTCAATGAAACATATGTGATGCTGCTAGCAAGCAATATAGATCGCTATCAGGCTCATGCAGTGTGCTATGTGCTCATGAGTTACACTGGCCACACATCCCATAAGCCCCATTTCTACAGTCACGGCCATATATGTGTCATAGTTCTAAATGGTTTACCTAAAATGAAAAGATGTAGTATGAATGTTTATTATGGTATAGCTAATATATAACAAATAATGCCAATCAGTACGTGGGGTAATGGTGAATGAATGTTTATTTTGCCAGAAAATGTCTCAGATGATGTCTCTGATATGAAGAACATTTTGTGCCTACTGAGTGGGCATGTACCTTTAATCGGTTATAAAGGAATGGAATGGTACTCAACGGCCCACGAACACAAAATAGTATCACTTAGGGCCAATGTTATAACGGAAACATAAGCCGTAAGCATGTTAACATTGAAACGCTCGTTGCTACGTTCTTTCCTACGGAGTCCCGCAGGGGACGTATACTTTTTGTTTATTAATTCGTTCCCATGAAATAACAATTCGTTCCGACGAAATAACAATTCACGAAATAACAATTCGTTCCCACGAAATAACAATTCGTTTCTTAAATTTAACGAATTGTTAATTCGTGGGAACGAATTGTTATATCGATGGAACGAATTGTTAAAATGAGGGAACGAATTGCTATTTCGTGGGAACGAATTAATATAAAAACAATTCATGTCCCCTGCGGGGGGCTCCGTACTTTCCAGCCGAAAAACACATTTATCAGATATTACTTAATTATTGAATCCGTTATGCCAGGAAAGTACGGTGGCACAGAGGGGACATGGAAATATCTTTTACTTTCGCGTACCTATTGCGTGCGCACGCTATAGAGATTTGCGTGCGCACGCGATAGGTTTTGCGTGTGGTTTTCTGGTTAATGCAGAATAGTCAGAATATTGACAGTGAAGTGCCAGGCATTCTGCATATACAGTAGGAGAAAACCTTCACCAAACTAATTGGACGAAACAAAACAACCACCTCCTGAAAACAACGACTGAAACATAAATACTACATAGTTACGTAATGTATCTTGGTTATTAAAGAAACAAAATTAATAATGAGAGACGAAGATAAAGAGTATGGACATAATACACCTGCATGTTCTCGTACTGCCTTCTGTATAATCAAATGTAAATTTAATACCAAGTAGTAGATATTTTTCTTTGTTTGAAAACCGTACATTCCTGCATTTACGAGTTAAGGAACAACTATATACTTGATCATCGTCTGATTAAAAGATAATTGCTTCGTAAATGTGATGGAATATATGTATAACATATATGTGAACACTGCCACGTTACTGTATCCTATACGGCACATGGGGTGGCCAAGTCGGCCAAGTGGGCCATCTTTGTGTGTTCCAGCCATCAGCCAGTTCTACCTGTTCTGCCGTTTGACAATGAACTCAAAATGTGAAGTAGAACATATGATATAATGTAGCTAATCACATGTAGAAAAGCCAGGACAACGGACTCCTATCCTATATCTTACACCAAAATGTAACATACGTCAGTTTTCTGGACAGGTTTGTGCCTGTGTTTTTAACAACATAAAACACCATTATACATAACATCATACACAGAAAATCGCACAGTGTATCACTTTTACCTAGCAAACCACACAACACATACCATATATACCCACTACTGTACTCTGTTATTAGCTATCAAATCAAGTGACATCTAAGAAGTTATCTGAGTGTATTGACACTGATGTCTACTCACCTACTATGCAGTAAATATGGCTTTACCTACGGGTAACGTGTACAGTAACATAGGCTGTGCATCATATTGGAAAGTTTACACGTTGAAATTTATTTTGAGATTGATGGGAGAAATGCTCAGATGTTATATTCATATATCACACCGCTCTTATGAAGGAATTATCATTGAAGTCAAGTGTATCTACATATCATGCGGGAACCAATAATGGTCTTTGTTGTGTCTTCATTTTTTCTGTTCGCATAGTAAGATATGGTTTGGCAGCATTTTACAATCATTTACACAATTTAATTCATCATGGTATAGTAAGTGTTAAGCAGACCAACAGCTGCATGTAAGTTTGAATGCAGTCAATGCAACATATAGCTGCTAATTTTAATGAATGCAGTTGATGAAACAGGCAGAGAATAATGACAAAATGATGAACGCAGTGGTTTTAACATGTCACATGATATAACTTCCGCGTCCAGCAGCGAGAGTCCAAAAGCGGAAGCACGTACATTTTCGCCTGCGCTAATCTTGTCAATATTTCTCTATTTCAAAATACCAGAGTAATTTGCTTGAAATCAAGCAGCTTGATTGACTGAGCCTGAGCTGTGTTACAGCTAAGGCTCAGAAAGTAAAATCGCTTGGCTGCGAGTTGGCATTGCCAGTAGATGTTCAGAAAGGTTAGACAATCAAATTGCTTGATTGCGAGTTGGCATTGTCGATCTATATGTTCAGAAACGTTGATAATCTGGACAAAATTAACGTAGGCGGTTGTGCACTATACAAAAACAAATTAACACCAGAAGCATAATATAAACCTTAAAGGGGCATAATTATCAGAAATACTATAAAAACAAAAAACGTGTTTCATCATGCCCTGTGTAAGGTGGTTTAGTTGAAGATATATGACGATATCAAGGTATCACGTGGTTACAACAACAACAACAAGTACTGAAACTTCCAGAAGCCCTCCGATTCAAAGTACGTATTCTGTTCTGTTGTCCTTATTATGTAACGGATTTTAATGAAATATGGCGCATCAAACGCGTCTTGTTACGCTGCATGGTATCGGTACTTTGACCAAAAGGTATGTCGTTTCTGCGAAGAATCGATTTCCGTGTCTACTGACACGGAAATCGATTCTTCGCAAAAACGACATACGTATGTGCCGAACTCCCGAGACCACCGAATGCAGCTCACGAAGACCCGTTTGTTGCGCCATATTTCATCAAAATCCATTAAGGAAACTATCAAATAATACTTACTTTGGAGTCGGCACTGGTTGAAAGTGTTGTTTTTGTTGTAACCACGTGATCATGCACGTTGGATACTAGGACCGCTGAGTTGTTTCCATTTCCTATCTTATTGCATCAGAAAATCTGATACTTATGTACCGATATGGGTTAAAATTGAAACAACACAGGGCCATGAAGAATACACGTTTTCATTTTTGTTAGTTTTGTTTAAAATAAAAATCATGATATTCCCCTTTAATGAGTCTTCAAGAGAGGCAAAGATATTCCTCTACCAGAAAGGGGATAACGAGAGAGAAACTTAGGGGATATCCAATATTCCTCTACCAAAAGGGGTAACTGCGCTGGTAACCACGCCGGTTGGAGATAGCCACCACCAGGGTCCCGTTTCACTAAACTTCGTACGACTAAATTGTTCGTAAGTGCAAATTTAGGATCGTCTGTAAATTTCAATTGATGGATATACATGTATTGAGCATAGGTTGCAGCCTGTGCTCAATACATGTAAATCCAATACTTGTTTACAAAAAAACATTGTTCATGTGAAACTTACAGAATATCATAAATTTGCACTTACGAACATTTTAGTCGTACGAAGTTTTGTGACACAGCCCCAGTATACCTGATAATGGTCAGACACGATATAAACCGCGGGCGACCCACGGCTAGTGGGCGGACTATCCTCCTCGTCGTTTGAGAATGAGTCATTTACGATCCCACCGTACCTAGTCTGGCGAACCTGTTACATTATGATCACGATCACTATGATGAGATTGTTTTTAATAACTAGTGTATCAGGATGTGTGTGTGCGTGCGTGCGTGCGTGCGTGCGTGCGTGCGTGCGTGTGTGCGTGCGTGCGTGTGTGTGTGTGTGTGCGTGCGTGCGTGTGTGAACCTGCTCGGAGTGAAGCGTGTGAAGTTACGTTATGATCAAGATCATAACTATAAGAAGATTTTTCTTTTTTATAGCCAGTGTGTCGGAGATTCGGTGGTGGTGGGGTGGGAGGGGGGTGGGGCGGAACATGTGTAACCCGTATATACTATAATGAGGTTGTTTTAAAGTCACGTTTTTTATTAAATTTTCGACCACATCAACTTTGTGAAAGACCATGTGGTCGAAAATATAATAAAACAAGAGCTGTAGGAGAACAGCATAGCTCGACTACGAGGGTTGTCGATGTACACATAGCTTGACAAACAAGGTGGCCGCGGCCTGCATAAAAACCTTAACCAAGGTTGACTAAAAACCTTAACCAAGGGAAATTAAGTAAGTAATTCAAGGTTAAATGTAGGTCAATGTGGCCGCGGCCTGCATAAAAACCTTAACCCAGGTTGACTAAAAACCTTAACGAAGGGAAATTAAGTAAGTAATTCAAGGTTAAGTGTAGGTCAATGTCAGCTATAGGTCAGTGGTTATTGATGTACATCACTAGGAGATGACGTTTTCCAAGTATGGTTGCTGTAGGCCCAGGAATATTCCATATACAAGCTTGACTAAAAACCTTAACCAAGGGGAAATAAGAAAGTAATCCAAGGATAAAAGTAGGTCAAGGTCAAATATAGGTCAGGGATTATTGATGGACATCACTAGAGATGAAGTTGTCCAAGTATGGTTGGTGTAGGGCCAGGAGTATTGCATCTACAAGCTAGACTAAAAACCTTAACCAAGGAGAATTAAGTAAGTAATTCAAGAGGAAATGTAGGTCAAGGTCAAATATAGATCAGGGGTTATTGATGTACATCGCTATGAGAAAAGGTTGTCCAAGTATGGTGTTAGTATGCACAATAGTATTCCATGTACATGCTTGACTAAAAACCTTAACCAAGGGGAATTAAGTAAGTAATTCAAAGTTAAATGTAGGTCAAGGTCAAATATAGGTCAGTGCTTGTTGATGTACATCACTAGGAGATGAAGTTGTCCAAGTATGGTGGGTGTAGGGTCAGGAATATTCCATATACAAGCTAGACTAAAAACCTTAAACAAGGGGAATTAACTAAGTAATTTAAGAGGAAATGTAGGTCAATGTCAAATATAGATCAGGGGTTATTGATGTACATCCCTATGAGAAAAGGTTGTCCAAGTATGGTGTCTGTATGCACTCTAGTATTCCATGTACAAGCTTGACTAAAAACTTAACCAAGGTTGACTAAAAACCTTAACCAAGGGGAATTAACTATGTAATTCAAGGTTAAATGTAGGTCAATGTGAAATATAGGTCAGGGGTTGTTGATGTACATCACTAGGAGATGAAGTTGTCCAAGTATGGAGGGTGTAGGGCCAGGAGTATTCCATATACAAGCTTGACTAAAAACCTTAACCAATGGGAATTAACTAAGTAATTCAAGAGGAAATGTAGGTCAAGGTCAAATATAGATCAGGGGTTATTGATGTACATCCCTATGATAAAAGGTTGTCCAAGTATGGTGTCTGTATGCACAATATTATTGCATGTACAAGCTTGACTAAAAACCTTAACCAAGGTTGACTAAAAACCTTAACCAAGGGGAATTAACTAAGTGATTCAAGGTTAAATGTAGGTGAAGGTCAAATATAGGTCAGTGGTTTTTGATGTACATCACTAGGAGATGAAGTTGTCCAAGTATGGTGGGTGTAGGGACAGGAATATTCCATATACAAGCTTAACTAAAAACCTTAACCAAGGGGAATAATTAACTAAGTAATTCAAGAGGAAATGTAGGTCAAGGTCAAATATAGATCAGGGGTTATTGATGTACATCCCTATGAGAAAAGGTTGTCCAAGTATGGTCTGTATGCACACTAGTATTCCATGTACAAGCTTGATTAAAAACCTTAAACAAGGTTGACTTAAAAACCTTAACCAAGGGGAATTAACTATGTAATTAAAGGTTAAATGTAGGTCAAGGTCAAATATAGGTCAGGGATTGTTGATATATATCACTAGGAGATGAAGTTGTTCAAGTATGGTGGGTGTAGGGCCAGGAGTATTCCATATACAAGCTTAACTAAAAACCTTAACCAAGGGGAATTAACTAAGTAATTCAAGAGGAAAAGTAGGTCAATGTCAAATATAGATCAGGGGTTATTGATGTACATCCCTATGAGAAAAGGTTGTCGAAGTATGGTGTCTGTATGCACAATAATATTCCATGTACAAGCTTGACTAAAAACCTTAACCAAGGTTGACTAAAAACCTTAACCAAGGGGAATTAACTAAGTAATTCAAGAGGAAATGTAGGTCAAGGTCAATTATAGATCAGGGTTTATTGATGTACATCACTAGGAGATGAAGTTTTGCAAGTATGGTGGGTGTAGGGCCAGTAGTATTCCATATACAAGGTTGACTAAAAACCTTAACCAAGGCGTGACGGTGACGCCGACGCCGACGCTGACGCCGACGCCGGGGTGACAACATAAGCTCCACTTATTCTTCGAATAGTCGAGCTAAAAAGTGACTTTAAAATAATGTGTATTAAATTTGCTTCCCTTCAGAGGTTATTGGAAATCACTATAATATGATTGTTTTTAATAACAAGTGTGGCGCGGGTTGTGAGTGTGTATCGGGTGGGGCGGGGCGGGGTTGAGGGTATATGTCCTTTGTAACCCGCCACAACAGACAATAACTATAATATGAGTGTCTTTTATAGCCAGTGTGGCTGGGAATGGGTGGTGGAATCATCTGTAAGCCGCCACAACAGACCATGGCGTATTGCTGCGTACACTAGTGCATCTCTGCGAACTTACTCGGAGTGAGGCGGTGGGAAATGTGAACAATATGTGATATAAACGGTGTAGGAGGGATGGTCGAAAAGTAAAAGTAATTACCACATTTTGTTTTCTCGTAAAATTAAGACAGTATGACACAGAGACATACATATTACTGACGCTAAATCCTTGATTAGCACAACTTAACTATCACGTTACCAGGTTATGTGGATGGCGGCAATCTGCTAAGACTCGGTAGAACACATTAATGTGGCTCATGTAGTTAATACGACTTTACAATATGTAAGACATTGAGAATAGTAGGTTAGTCCCGTGAATGGGAAAACTACCTGGCAAGGCTTAGGAAACGGGATGGGCGAGGCTCTGCTGAGCCAATCCGGTTTCCGTGCCGCGCCAGATATTTTTCCCATTCACGACACTAACCTACTATTCTATTTATCCCGTCAACATTACACATCGCTTTAAAATGCCAAAAAATAACCCAAGCCGCATCCTCAAAATCTGAGAATCGACTAATATGACAACCGCACATATTCACCATATGCAGTGATTCGGATGTATTGCCAGTATTTCAAAACTGTTTCACGGCACCTTGTTTCACGGCACATAAACACTGTGTTGACGGGATCAAACGTAACTATTACGTTACCACGTTAAGTAGATGACATAAATATGCCACCATACGGTAAACACACTATTGTTCGCATACATGTATTTGATTTTTAAGGAATTAAAGGCAAAGGATCGTTAGCGACCGCTTCATTTAGCTCCTTCAAAATCAAATATGTGAACAATAACTTGCTTATAATTAGCCAGATTTATTATTCAGTCTCCCGTGCGAGTATTGATTGTCCATTTCCTGTCGAATATGTAGTCATTACATCTGGTAATATGTAACTTATTTGGGTTAAATCTTGCAATATGTGACTGGAGCTCGATGTTGACCAGCGATTGGCTTAGAAAGGAGGGCGAATTATAAGCCACCTTATAGTTCGCCCTACTTTCTAAGCCAATCGTTGCGCAGCATTGTGCTCCACTTATTTCACATATTGCAACGTTTAACCCGAATAAGTTACAGTTAACAAGATTTAATGATTAACTGTTCAACAGGAAATGGAAAATTAATACTCCAATGGGGCATTGCATTTTACACTTAGCTGAAATATAATTATTTTATTTTTCACATAATTATTGGATTTTTCACGAACTAAATGCTGCGGTCGCTAGCGCTCCCTCGCATTTAATTCCTTAAATATCCAATATGTGAACAATAACTTATACTAATAACGTGGGGTAAGAAGCCATTACCTGCACGCTGACGGTGTCGTCATTATACTGGGCGGCCCGTCGTCGTTTACTGCTTGAGCGCCGTAGGAAGCTGAAAGATCGATGTCTCGGAGATTTGTCATTGTCGCTGCAACAAGACAACATGGTCACACAACATGCAGAACGGCATGCAAAACAGAGTACAGGAAACAACCGTAAATGTCCGGCGTTTGAACAGGTGTGGTTACTCATGCATAAAGTACAAACACGTCTGGTTAAACAAGTAGCTGTAATTGATCATGTTAATGGAAAGTTCCCAATTAATATTAGCCAAGTGTGGTATCAGACATTGATACATGATTTCCGTTGTTTGCACATATGTGCAATGCTCATTCCGGGGCCGCGCGTAATGGAAGTGCCTTCATGACGTCACTACGCGGAAGTGCCTTCATGACGTCACTACTTCATGAAGTTCATGACGTTCATGACGCGGCCCCGGAATATGCATACCGAAAATTATCTACGTGAATGGGACGATTTTATAAAAGTACTGAAAATACTGAATATAATGCTCAAATTACATCAGTTTTTTGTTGGAAATGTAACAATAACGTTTGATCATGTCCAGCCGTGTGCAAACGTTTGCTGTGGCCCTCGGGAACTGTTTGAACCAGCGGCCTGCGGCCTTGTGGTTCAAACAGTTCCCGAGGGCCACATCAAACGTTTGCACACGGCTGGACATGATCACACCTTATATTGACGTATGTTTATAGGTCCATTATGGTCAATCCTTATAGACATATGTTTGCCGATTTTTGGTAGATGTTGTTGGACATGATATAATAATTCCTATGCTGTTATATGTGGATGTTACTGGAGATATTTCCTTATGCTTTGCGACCATTGTATATCTAGATCAGCATTTGCATCAGCCTAGTCTCATAATGATCTGCACTGTTCGCCATTCCATCAATGGAGCACCCGTCGTGCAACATATACGTTATCTGGTTACGGAAGTATGCTATTTGATCGACAGCTAAACTGGTCACAAATCCCATAAACCCCATTTGTCTAGTCCAAGCCACAATTATACCCGTGACACATTCGGACAGTGTAATGCCCATTTAGACTGAAGACAGACGGAGACAATAAGCATGCTTAATGGACATAATAACGACACATGAATTATACCAGACTGACTGAGATCAGAACGCGAACAAAGACAATCATGCTAATTTGACTGAGTAACACAACGTGGTGACGATGGTTCAATATAATGATAACGGGTGATTTAGAAGTACATGTAGATCCATTCACATGACCTTTCAGTATGGAACTAATAACATGTACACTATATGGAATGTCTACATAAATGAGACATTGTATGCACATGCAATGTTGTTAACATACAGTTACACAAAATACGTCAGGAACATATGACACAATGTCAAAAATATATTATAATTCTAATTTAGTATTCATCTTTATTCGGACCGTACATCGCTAGTCGCATAGAGCCTGTTGAAGACTGTCACTACACGTATTTGTTTTATATTCCCTTACATAGTTATATTCTCGTTTTCCTTGGCTCTTCTGTGTCCGTTGTCCTTTGGAAAAATACCTGTCTTGGTGCGGAGTTTGACGATTTAAGGTCACGTTGTTTAGTTCAAACTAAGCAGACACAGACACATTCCATCGACTGTCCCAAAAGTTGTTCTAAGGAAAGTTACTTTCCCCAAATTCGATGTCCTATTTGTAAGTTAATTTATTCAGCTTGCGGAACTTACCTAGGGTTATCTTCATCTCCGGAATGGTCCGAGTCTATACTCTGGCTTGACCGTGCCGATGGGGTCCTCATTACTCCCATTAGGCGTCGGATAAGGGACCGCGGCCGCTTTAAATATACATCCAAAATGTTGGTTATACTATCGACTATATTGTACCGTAAAGTTCAGCAAGATATACAAACTATGAATTCCACGTCAACATTTCGATGTATGATCATTGTATATTCCAGTTCTATATATATATATATACAACCAAAAAGTCTGAATACTGAATATAATAGCCTCTATATTATATCGTCCGTACAGTAATGGATACTAAAATTGAATGCAGGTAATCGAACTAAACATTTAAATGTGT
>CM055271.1:36716891-36746391 GCA_029237695.1 Conchocele bisecta
AAACATTTAAATGTGTACGTCTAGGCAATTTCAACAGAATAGTACAGAGCGTAGAGTTGCTTAAAGTCAGGTTACTCAATAGGAACATCATGACATAATTTTATCAGATATGTACATGTGCATTGTTGATCGCATTCAGTCGATGTGTTGTTGTTCAATTTCAACATGTGCATGTATATATACATGGACTACATAATGCACTTCGTTTTTTCATTTAACTATCACCATGCAATTGCATAGACTAAGTTAAATTGATGTTGATTGTTGCGCAGTGATACTATTTACTATATCCGTGTATAATACATGATACACAAAACTGAAACACATTGCATCTCACAGCATGATATCGACATTATCATAACACATGAGGAACTACAATACAATCAGTAACGGAACTTTTATTTTCTAAGTATTTATATAAATGTGCATGTAAATATTAAACAAATGGTATAATACAACTATGTTTAGACATAGGAAAACAATAACTGCAACATCGCAAGTGCGATAAAGGCAAGTGTGATGATATTGGTGAATATGCATGTACAAGTCCATATAATTGGCAGACTAGTGGATAGTACAACTATCAGTTAAGTGATCAGGTGATAGTGATCTAATGTATTTCAGAACACTGAGTAGATCTAACATTGATCACACAAGACATTATAAATAATAATGATAACTGAAAGTTTGTAGAATCAATCACAAAAAAAATAAAAGCACATTATGAAGCTATGATAATGGACTATGCATTATGGAATGGTCAGAAATTACACAAAAACCGTAATAATATTTGCTAACATGTCATTAAAAAAGAGAAGTCCATAATGAAATGACACTACAATGCACATTTATTTCCGATAGTCGTTATCGACGATTATCATGGACGTTTCGTGTTATATAAAACTTATTGCATTCAAATATTTATATTATTGACAAATTTGAACAACCGAAACGTTTACGTGATATGTCAAGGCATGCTATTGACACTACATATACCACATCCTACACAACTAAAATATATCTCATGCACTCAAACTCAGCCCTTTTCACGGTCTGACATACCGGCATAGTGCAATAGGAGAATGAACTAGCTAGGTTAAATTAACCGCCACATCGCCTCCTTCACGTAATACACATATTTCGACTGTATCGCACATATTAGTAAATTCGAAAACAAACGCGTCAACGGCCGTTTGCCTGACAATATTTCGGGCTCATCTGTTAGTAGCTACAATAATTCGCCTCCGATATGTTATCTACGGCTACAAGTTGACCCATTCAAAAAATGTGAACAACCGAACTAGTAAATTGTCAAAAATAATAGAACAGGGAAATAAGTTTCCCATGGAAGCCATCTTTTCTCTCCTTGTTGTTCAACATTCAACATAACGAAATGAAGCTTTCGAATTTACAAATTATACATGTAAATGTCAGATAAACACATTTACACGGTAAGCTAACCAATTTCTGCATGTGTATGTTCTGTATTAATACTTTATTGTTACAGTTTTGACAGTTTTATATCGCTAACATATCAAACACGCCGGATAACCGATTGCAAAAATCACTCTTCCATGAGTTACATTAAAGAGCTGGGGTTAAATTGCTACCCTCGCGAGAGGAATGGAGCGGGGTAGCAATTTTGTTTCTAAACTGCTAGGTCTTCAAGCCAATTATGACACTTAACTATAAGTTAAAAAAAAAACTGAAATATAATTTGCATTTTACTAATGAATATTATCAAATTTCATAATATAAGTACAATGTATCATACATTTCTGACTCATTTATTCACTCGCATAGCGATGTGCAGCCTGAGTGATGCGGATTTACAATCAGTGTTTGTAGTAACGTTATTTGTTTGTATTGAACACTACTAGTGTACTGTGTGATACATGAGTCGTATTCAACGATAGTTTATTACGAGGAGGGAATTATCAAGCCATACAGAAACAAAATGTAAAGTCTTCATCACCATACGCTAAGATCAGCAACGATATGGTGGATAGGCTGCTAAGGTGAGGACATAGAAGCTACTACTAAGACAGTAAACTTATTTCACACGGCGCTAATATATATCATCAGAGACTATGTTCGACTTTATTGACTACACAACGAACACTCGTCAAACACACAAGCGGAATTCAACATGCGCAAGTAAGAATGAGTGGGAGATCTGTTTTCTATGATAGACTTGCTAAATAATTAGTGTTTAAAAGCAAAAATGACATGCAATCATTTGGCAGATGATACACAATTATCAACAATCTAAGTTCACAAACATGGTGTACGATAGTAAATGGACGCTGAAATAAGTAGTGATGGTAAAGAATTGAGAACGTTGTCAGTTACATACTGTTGACATATATTCATGCATATCCGCCCACCTCGAACAATATAGTGAATCTAACATTACAATATGACATATACATTGTAATTGTGTTCATGGTTATACTTTTGACGAGAAATGCAAGGCCATGGAGCGCGTAAGAAGTGATTGGCTAATTGAGCAACAGCTATATCAGGTGTGCTATAATTGTTGTACATTGTATTTGTTGGATTAAGAGTAGATGAAAATAAAACCCATGACAACATAACTAATATAGACTTATGTAGAAACAAATAACGGCGTAACACAGAACAGATTTGCACATGTAATGGATGTGACGATTTTCCCTACAAAATACAATATTATACGCATTTTCATTTATTACATAAATATATGATTAAGTGATGCAACTGACACTCGTCCCCCCTATGGCATGCATACATGGAAACAAATCGTGCGAGATGAACGTAATATAGCTTTACCTCGTCAAACTCTTGTGGAGGCTAATAAAGGAATAACAACATTGTATAAATAGGTGGAGAAATATCATAGAATATCGGAATCGACCATGTGATGATAATCATCAGCACATTCAAAAGACATTTTCTCAGAATAGAATAGATGTTCAAAACCGTTTTATTTTCGCATTTGTCATACATTAAATGGAAGTTCGACATAATTTCGTATTCATGCCTAATGACTATGTTCGATGAAATGAAGCAAACTATATGATTCATTCGTACAATAGGGAAATGTGACATTTCACAAAACCCCAAAATCTGTTCCAATCTAATGACATATCACTGATGACAATGAACCTAAGCGAATGAATGATAATATCACTTTCCAGTCCGTTAATATAAAGATAAAAATGTTAATAATACTTAACTTAAAATAATGTACATATTAACAACATAAGCGCACACTTAAACATTCGCAAAATAACACTCGTGATATATACAGCTGAAACATGTCCTTGTTCAAATATGCATCATCTCGATGGCACAATCTATCAATTGCATTCATTTGGTGTTGCTATAGCAATATACTGACAGTTTAATGTATGAATTGCATGGTTGCTATTGTCATGGACATTAGTGTGTACATAATATTATGTTACTGTTAAAATATGGATATGCCCCGTTGGCATACTTGACGTAGCAAAATAACAAAGTGTCTCAGCGACATTTCGAAGGTGAAAAAGGGGGTACTCCGTGTGTTCTAAGCAAGATAAGATTGCCAATTGAGACATAGTAAACTACATTAAGATTATAATGTGAATAAAGATAGCTAAATAGCATGCATCAACACTGACAAATATTCGTGACTCTATGTATGCATTATTGCCATTATTACTTTACTGAATGCTTTTAAATAACGATGCAATGTAGCCTATACAAGATTTTCAGTAAAAACACATTAAAGCAACAAGGCAAATTACAGCTATATTTGTCTTACGGAGAGGCTGAAATCCGTTAATCTTTTCCGTACATCGAATACTGATAGCAAAGAAGAACCAAGGCAATTGAATGGAATAATAAAAAAATCAGGAATAATTGGCAACCGAAAAAACATAAATCCCGGAAACTTGAGCTATGAGGTCACAATTTGACACGACGCAAAGTCAAAAGCTCCATGGTACATATGGTACATGCTGTACAGAGTCAGTCATACATGTGTTTCCAATAACGGCATAGATATAGTCGAACATTTATCGAAAGGAATTAGAATAATTGCAACTAGACATTATGTTTGTAAAATATGGATAAGCCCCGTTGGCATACTTGACGTAGCAAAATAACTAAGTGTCTCAGCGACATTTCGAAGGTGACAAAGGTCAAGACCGTGTTAATCATGGTGGCGCGAGCGTGTGACAAATATTCAGGTGATTCAATTGTCCGAGTAATGAAGCAATCATTCGCGTACTATTGAAGATATTACATGTTGGATAAACTGTTACAAACTTCACAGCGACTTTTCGAAGGTGACACATGTCAAGGTCGTGTTAATGGCTGTGCGAGTGTGTGATAAATATTCAGCTGATTCAAGTGTCCACGTATTGAAGCAATCGTTCGCGTAATATTGAACTCTTACAAACTTTTCGACGCAAATGTACCTGGACGGACGGACGGGCGGATGGACAGACGGAACGTCAAGAGCAACGCAACATGCCCCCTTGCTATCGCACAGCGGGCATAATAAAGTAGCATTGGCAAATATAAGTAGATCGATAGTATCACAGCTACACATGCATGCAATATGAAATGAAGGTTTGCTTAAAGTTATCAAAAAATTATCTTTCGAAGGACAGGGAAGATGTAGCTTTCGATATCATTATTTCATCAGGGTTTCAATTCTAATTAGTAGACACTAATTCAAAGTTATACACACCACCATAAAACTGTTTATGTTAATGATAAGTAGTATGTAACATAGCACACGATTTATACATTATGTGTGAAGATTTAAGAACCGATAATGTATGCAATCGTAAAATTCACAATGGAGTATTACATATTCCTTATATGGTATTACATTTTGTGACGGTTCCACGTAAGAACCTCCGCCGTATAAAAAGCATACATGCCTTTAATAAACTCAATTTCGGACATAAACTGTAAGTGACAGCAAGTCATATGTATCAAAAGTTAAAGCGCTGATTGCGTGATTCACATCATCTGAATATAATATTTTTCTCCAGACGGTAGAAAACATCTC
Source organism: Conchocele bisecta (assembly GCA_029237695.1). Lineage (NCBI taxonomy): Eukaryota > Metazoa > Mollusca > Bivalvia > Lucinida > Thyasiridae > Conchocele > Conchocele bisecta. The sequence goes on from CM055271.1 coordinate 36,721,939, forward strand.
TCGTGTTTACATTGTATATATTTTCACGCCAGCGAAACTCGGCAAGCATGTGCTACTGTAAAAACAGATAATCATGCGTTTTAACACTAACTGATCTAAACACTAATCATTTACTCTATATGCATAACCATACTATGATTGACGTTGATAATTAACATACGCAGCCAAGTGATTACTAGCTTTATTAAATCGCCATAATATATGCCAGGAAACAATGTTATATAATTGCTTAACTTCTTTCTCACTGGCTTCATATTTTAGTGCACAAACATATATTATATAAAATTGAAAAGGTTCATGGAACCGAATAGAAAATCACGTGCTTAAAATAACTAAATAAATAAAACAGTGACATAATAAAACCTCGCAAATTAAAACATGTGAGTTATGCATATACTGTTAGAAAGAAGCTTTGATGTATAAAATATTACCTCATCTTTATCTCCCTACAAAACAAAGACAGACAGTTGACGTATGTCTAAAATTTCTTATTTCGCCACAACACCAAATATACATGTATAGAAATAATACCAGTCTAGTGTATTTTGATATCAAGTTTATCAGAAAAGCCTAGGAAATGCGTAGCAAATTCCTCGTCTCGCTGAGGAATTCCTATCAAGTCTGGACGAGATTGTTAAAGAAACATATCGTAGTTGTATGTATTACGGTTATCATAGATCTCTTAACTTTATCTGGTAACATTTGATATGAAAAGACACTGACATGGTATGCACTTTATCAACTAATATCTTATGCTGCAAAATGAGTAAATATGACGGGTTTCGTTGAAATAAAACAAGTTGTTTACGTTGCATGATTTCACTGACTATATATGTACCGTCGTTCGACCAATGAAAGGTCAGCGAAATGAGTTTTAAATCTGCTGTGACCAGAATGTGCGTATGTAGTCATGCAAGATACGGCAAATTATTATCAGTCAGTATGTATTAGGTCAATATACAAAGCACGTTACTGATAAAATTGTATTTTATTAAATATAGGAATCAAATAGTACTTGTTGATATATCAAAATAATATTTTATATGATACACTAAATATGTAGGCCCTGTAATCGAATGTGTTCGTCTGCATGTTATCATTTACTCTATGTTTTTGCTTATATATTGGTGCATAATCTGCATATTCTGTATAGGCATATGTTTAATATGCATTCAAAATGCGTGCTCGAACAAGATGAAACTAAAACAGATGTCAACCCGAAAAATGTGTGGTATGGACTTGAAATAAGCATCAAGTTCATGGTGAAATCAGAATAAACACAATGTATATGCCAATATACGAGTACACACCTGGTTTCAATAATCTACATACATATATGCGACATACATAGAAACAATGGCGACGTGCGTAAGCAAGTATACAAAAAAAAAAATATAAACACCCCATATAAGTTTATTACTAGCAACAAGCGTAGATGTTCTGAATATATGCTTTCATTTTATTTGTGGAAAACAAAGTGATATTTATGCATTTCAATATAGTATAGGCCACTGGCTCATATCTAGCAAGAGTAACAGAAGAAATAATTAGAAACGCTGTCAGTTTCACTTAACGTGACAAATTGTTTGTTACAGCAATTGCATTGAAGATTTAGTTAGTCTATATGTGCTAGTATAATGTTTGACTTACGTCACATATCATTTTGTGAGTCTATTTACAGGACAAAGCAATTAACACTTGACTAACCTGTAGCCTATTTCACCAACATTGCAAAGTATACTTTTCTAGCAAAGTATACTTTGAGGGAGTAATCATTTAGTTTTCCTGAAATGCATTATTTCATATAAAACTAACGACTGCATATATTTCATGATTAAAAGTAAGCAGAATTCACTGAATTTATTACATTATCACAGCCAAAATGGCTGTGATAATGTAATAAATTCAGTATAATAAAAATTAATAAATTTATCCTTAAATTGAAAATGTCTCCCTCAAAGTATACTTTGCTAGATAAATATACTTTGCAATGTTGATGGAATCGGCTACTGGGCGACATTGTGCTTAGGAAGTACATCTTCTATTGGAGGCGTTTTATTTTTCTGTGTGTATACTTCATATAACGGAACGACAATTTAATCTATTACTGGATGAACAGACATTCTCTAATGGTTTATACACGCTAAATATGGAAACATAATACTTACAGTGGGACTAGCTTTGTGGTTAGGGAAGGGGAATCCGATCTGTTTTGGATATTGTGTACAGTTATTTTCACAATGTAGACATAACACATTGTTCAACTGGTGCCACTGGCTATAACATTCGTTATCATCATGTTCAAATAGCTTATGCCATGGAACGATCGATTAAACACATTTGTTTTTGCATTCGGTAATCCTGTTCGTCAATGGATTGACACTTGAGTGTCATCATGAAAGTAGCCACACGTTTAAGGCAATTGTACGTTGTGAATAAATGTACATACTAATTGCAGGTAAGTAAAACAGTCAGAATTCGTTAGACACTTTTGTTTGACAAAATAGTCATTACACTTTTCGTGATATGAACATTATCATATTTGTTTATATATGTGCAGTAAACAAGTCTAGGTAACTGAGAATATTTATTTGAGTACATGTATACCGAAAGGAGATCGAAGCGCCCGGGAAGAATACAAAGAGACAATTGTAAGATCATACAAAATCCTAACCATATATACTACAGTACTAGCGCGTTCACAAAACACCTGGTTGCAGTTAGCGGAATAACATCCACATTGAGAAAATCAACACGCACACAATATATAAGGTGTATACTTAATACAAATTATCATTGGATATTTCATCATATGTGGGTATATCTTCTGTCAAACACACTATTTGTCATATTCTAAGCAAATTATTAGATCTGTTCTGTAAAAAATAAATTGATGAAGTAATTAACTAGCTGCAATGTGTTTGCTCATGTTTCAAATGCCATTCACATTGCTTTAAATAATCACGTCACTTAATTGCCTGATGCGGGTTCATAAAGAAGCATAAGCAATTATAGCATACACACATCAAGCCGGTACAACTTATAAACCACATTATATGAACAAAGTATAAACAATATACACAAGCAAACCATTATTGCTGTCTAACACTATTTTGAATAGTAGAGCTTGTGTGTAAAATATACTATTTAACTACATGGTGTGTTCATAAAACATAAAAACATATCATGAGACACGGCTGCTACAGACTTAAGTATTAAATTGATACATGCATGCCATACACAGATAATAATTTGTAATCATGGCAGCTTAAATTCATATATTCGCTTCTAGTATTGGACACATTGAAATCCAACATTCTTTAACGAATAATTAATATGTAAAATCCGATATAGTTGTTTGGTTATCATAGAATACGAATCGTATCAGCAAACAAAACGTAACCATTGGCTGTGATACGTAACAACATTAGAAATATGGGTATTAAGCAACATGACTCAAATATAACTATTTTATCCCGTCAACGCAGTGCGTATGTGCCGTGCAACACGGTGCCGTGAAACATTTGTGAAATCCTGTCAATACTAAATAATCACTGCGTATGAACAGGTGCGGTGGCTGGGGTTATTTTTGTGCATTTTAAAGCCATTTGTATGTGTTAACGAGATAAATAGAATAGTAGGTTAGTGCCGTGAATGGAAATAAATATCTGGCGCGGTACGGAAACGGGATGTGCTCGGCAGAATCTCGCCCATCCCGTTTCCTAAGCCTTGCCAGATATTTGTTCCCATTCACGGCACTAACCTACTATTCTCTATTTACAGATAATATAATCAATACCAGCAGTACCCATGCGGTACATTAGTTTTCGCGGTTTGTTCAACTGTTGGCATATTTAAAACAATATTAAATATTTAAAACAACACTTAGACGGTGTAATGCCATTTATAGTTGTATACATGCTGTTGGTGTACAGAATTTAGAGTACATACGAACCAATAACACCACTAGTAACTTGTTCAAAGGGAGGAATAGTTGATATTTGAGTCCAAGCGTATACATACATAGCTGGTACTGGTACTTAACTAGTTAATATATTGCCACGAATAGGAAAAACGCATTTACATGATTTGATAGACACCGCCTGTTTTAATATTGCTAAGAGTATCAACGGCAACGGCAAGATTAGTGCAGGCAGTAGTGTACAGGGCAGGGCACTGTCAACACATACAGGCGTAGGCAAATGCCCATGTATTCATATAGCAACATAAACAGGATACTACGTTGTACATACATGTACATACACCATCGCCTGCTGTAACCTGGCAATATTTGTCTTTTTTTAATTGCAAGACATTTGAATGTTGTGCTTGAACGCAAGCAGCTTGATTAGCTCATGCGCCGACAATCAAATTGCTTGATTGCGAGTTGGCATTGCCAATATATGTTCATACATGCTGATACTTCTGGGACAGATTACGGAAGGCGAGTGTGTATACCAGTTAACGGGCCAGTGCATCCAGATATTTCGACAATTCTAGCAGCATCGAACAGGTACTGTACATTTGAACATCATTGCATTTATAATCGATATTCAGTTTTGCATAAGACCTCAAATTAAATGTGAAGCTACATATCAGTAACAAATTGAGATCAGCTTTAAAGCTGTGCGGAATATGGAATGCTTCCACAAACATACATACTTAGCGAGAAAACTGCATGGTTGTGCAGGCAGGCTGTTTGTTTAATGGTTAATACCGTTTAGACAAGACTAGGAAACGAACGTGAACGAATTCCAAAGTTTCCTAGCGGAGCATGTTGCACTTAGATATAGCAATACATTGGTCGGGTATTCTAGTTATCAGGTACCATTTTAATAATAATAAAACTAATACGTATAATATCATTTTCATTCAAACGACCGCGGACTTGTACATATACAGGCCCGCGTTCGTTTCAAAGAAAAGTGTATATACTGCATCATCAAATTGAAGTCACGTGCGGCCAATCAACGCGAAAATAGTTTTCAAATACAGATTGTCGCAGCTTCAATGCCTACTGCAGTTTTGTTTTCGGTGAGCGCGTATTTACTGTATGTTCCACGCTTTGCTGCCAACGAATTTTTGGCTATTACACCCATTAAATCTAAAAAATATTTAATAAATGATAATACTTTTTCATCAATAACAAAAATGTCACCCACCTCAAAAGATATTTGATGAAATTCCATAAAATATTGATTTTATTGTGAAAAAACTATTTTCCTATGGGAATTTAACATTGGACAAAAAGGAGCTTGGGAGTGATGGTAGATGTCGAAAAAGGAATAAAAAGGAAAATGACTCCGAAACCTGTCCAGATAGCTTGGCAAAGATGTACGGTAACTAAGAAAACAAAAGTTAGATTTTGAAAATCGGCCTACAAATTGTTTTACCACACATGTTAAATTCAGATAGAACTAGAAAATGTGTTCATAGAACACGGATGACCCACCTATCGCTTTGATAATAAACGAGGCAAAATTCCAAGTCCAGAAGCGGAGATAATCCATGACCCGGTGGTGTAATAAAAAATTAAAATAAACTTGGCGAATCTACTCCACATAAGGAAGCTACATACCAAGTTTCAGTTCTGTAGCTATTACGGTTTAAAAGTATTACGAGTTACAAGCCAAAATTGGAAAATTCTAAGTGGAAAAGGAGGAGATAATCCATGACCCTGCGGTCGAATAAAAAATCGAAATAAACTATCGTGGTGGGGCATACAAAGTGTAGTTTACCTATAAAATCAATATGTTATGAAATTGCACCAACTACATGGTCTGGGGGACGGCGATATCTTGTTGTTGATGAAAAAGTACTTACATTTGCACATTGTTTGGATTTAATGTGCTTAATAGCAACAAGTTCGTCGGCAGCAAAACCGTGGAACAGACAGTAGTCAATGTGAATCTCGGTACCTGATAAATGTACACATCAAAGTAAACATGGCTGCATGCACTGGCCCACTATTGCTGTGGATAACGACATCCAAGTACCACGGGACCAATGCCGGGCTACATACCATTTTAATGCCGAAAGTGCTTGTCTGACTGGCCTTGTACGCCTTCCAGTTTTCGGCAATGATGAGTCCCACATACACCTTCCCCACAGTCAACCTTCCTTCATTCACTTCTATAGATCGAGACAAAGAGCAAGACAAACACATTTAAAATTTTAAATAAGTAGAAACAGAAAAGCCTAATACAGTGCAAGCTCTCTAAAACGGACACTCTGGGAGGTCCACAGGGTGTCCGGTTTAGAGATGTTTCACTGTAATTACGATGTAAGAGCACTGAAACACATGCATGTGCGAATTGCAATCACGAACACATATAAACATCTGCGATATTTGACAGTGAAATCGATCATAATTTAACACATCGATCTAGCCAGATTGTTCGGTTCAGAGAGCTTCCACCGTACACAGTAATTGTGACATAAGCAGGCGCACGAATAGATAGAGAATAGTAGGACAGTGCCGTGAACAGGTGAATGGAAACAATATTTGGCAAGGCTTAGGAAACGGGATGGGCGAGGCCATCCCATTTCCGTGCCGCGCCAGATTGTTTCCCATTCACGGCACTAACGTACTATTCTATTAATCCCGTCAACGCCTACACATAGCTTTAAATGCAAAAGAATAACCCCAGCCGCATCCTCAAAATCGGAGAATTGACTAGTATGACAACCACACATATTCATACGCAGTGATTATGTCGTATTGACAGGATATCAAAAATGTTAAACGGCACCGTGTTTCACGGCACATACGCACTGTGTTGACGGGATAGAACCCATTTCATGCTGAATATACGCAATTTGCGTGTTGGAAAATCTTCAATATTTTCTTTATGTATTGTTCGCATATTGGACTTTTAAGGAATTCAATGCGAGGGAGCGCCAGCGATTTAGTTTCTTAAAAGTCCAATATGTGAACAATAACAAATCTATTGTCCAGCCAAATGTTAATACGCATCTCCCATCCGAGTATTGATTTTCCATTTCATGTCGAACAATTAATAATTAAATATGGTAATAGGTAAGTTTATTGGGGTTAGATATTCCAATATGTGAAATAAATATAGCTCGATACTGACCAGCGATTGGCTTAGAATGTAGGGTAGACTATACATGTAGAAGTGGTCACAACATAATTATGATTTCATTTAAAATCCTTCATACCCATAAAGGTGAATAGCATTTGTAACAGGTTAATGGATGAATGCATAGCATAGAACAGAATTATAAATCGGTATGCAAATACCTGAAAACGTAACAGTTCCTATGCAGAGATTTATGGGTAACTTCGATCGGACGTTACATACCTTCCTTAGGCGGCACGAGCAACTCTATCATCTTCTTAGCCTGCACTGGCCACAGACGCATGATCACCTCGTGCATCTCTATGTCCTTCTTGTCCATAATCTCCGCTAAAATATGAAAATACCAATATTAGCTTTCGAGTGTAGAACTTTTATGGCATATATAGATTGAGGGTCTTACACGAGTGATGATGCAATATGGTATTTAATGAACTAGTTTACTGACCTCATAGAAACGAGGTTATGCTGTGTTTCTTAAGAAATCAGTTAACATGTTTAAGAAATAATATATTAAATCAACAAAAATGTTAATTATATTAATTTCAATATACTTATGCACTGATCACTTAACATGTTTTCTGATTTGCATACTTGTATGTAATATACTGAGTGTATTATGATGGAAATTATTTGTATTATTATTGTTATTGCACTTAGAAAACCCATTTTGTTCAATGCTATAATATATTCCACATCGCTATATACGGTAATCGTAACAGATGTGAGTTATTGAACATTATTCAAATATAATACATGTAGTTCTGTAGTGAGTGTAAGCTCATCAACACTTACTGATATCCATTTTGATTCCCAGCGACTCTCGTATCAAGGCGAAGAGAGTGGTGGTGAAGTGGATCGTGCCGTCCATGGCGACGGGCATATTCATCCGGATCAGTTTTCTGTATGCCAGCCTACACGGACATTTCTTCCCGAAGCCAACTGGCGGCTCCATATTACGTAACATCTCGTACATGTCCGTGTATTGTATACGTCCACTGGAATACACAACCGCCTATCATGTATATACACTAATACATGCGTTAAACTTTAATATTAATATTATCAACGTTTATCAACATCTAATTGTAATAAGAACTCGCAATAAAGTCATTTGATTGGCCGCCGAAACTCGAACTTCACAAGATCTTGCAAAACAAGCCAGAGCTGTTTTGATGTAAACTAAGTTATCTTCTGTAGTTTCACATATTATCCGTGATTGTGACTGAACGAATACGGTATACTTCCGTTAACAAAGTACATGGCACGTTGCATGTTAATGTACGACTATTATATTAATAACACAAGTTCTATTATTTCAAAATCTTAAAAGAATAACAATCACAGCAGATCGTTACCTTCTCATTTGTAAAACATTCTCTTACAGTATGTAGGGTTGACATAGTTAATTAAATGTATACATGTACGTACGTCCTTATCATGCTGAATGAGTTACTTTCAGACAGGTACAGACTGATTATAATGTCATAATCCTGATTATACGACATAATCTCTGCGTATGAATATGTGCGGTGGCTGGGTTATATTTTTTGCATTTTAAAGCCATTTGTATGTGTTGACGATCTTGATCAAGCTGCATGAGTTGCTTTCAGACCAGTAGTGCAAACTGGTTACAAATGTTATAAGTCATCGCTCCAATCAAAGACTCGTTATAATATTGTAGTTGTTAACCAATACTGACCTGGCCCCGGGATCATATTCAGCCCACACCCGACGGTATTCTCCCAGGTGGTGAGGACCCAGTATGGAGCTGTCCCGGGTGAGATAATCAAAGTTGTCCATGATCACAGCTACAAACAAGTTCAGCATCTGGAAACGAACAGGTAGTATTGGTTAAGCAAAAAGTAGTGCATAGCTAGTACACCCAATTGCTATAACTATAAAATAAACATCTGCTTCACAAAGACATGCAAAACATGCATTTGGTTTCAATCGAATTGTAATTGAACTACTCACAGCACAATCGAACACTGTTAGCTGGAGATCAATTAGAAATGAATGCATCTCTGCTAAGCTTACAAGATGACACTCGTTAATTAAAATAATGACATTTATAGATATAAATTTCAGCACTGACAGCATTGGCCTCCATGGGAATTGACTTTTTCAATTTGAGGTTTATTTCAAATGGTGACATTTCACTGTCGAGTTGACAGAATAAAAATACAAACACACCATTGCAAATTGTATTATATTTCCATTAACATCACAACATTTCTTGAAACTTTATCAAACTATTTATTTTCGACTTCCTATAATTTTTGTTTGGCATTGAAGTCTATGGACATTGAAACATTATTCCATATATATGGCACGGTGGTCTGTAGTATATACAAACAAGTAAATAGTGAATATTAATTATCTAGTATTTGATAAACCATACCAAAGTTCCACCGATTATAGCAAATGTTTATAATATTACATTACCATCATGTATCGAATCACACGTCAAACCCATAATGAATACTATTTTTCTTTAATATACGTTACTGTCAGCTGACACGTATTATATGCATGGACATGATACGATCAAATAATTCCAGCACACAAATATTTACACAATTCCCTAACATTTGATTGCCCCGTAGCAAGTCTCTGTCCAAAATTTATATCCCAGTAAACTCCCACGTCGAACTACTTTCTACAGGTGCGCTGTCAGTGCTGTCAATGTAAACAAATGGCTGCCGTCTGTCAAAATGAACACATTTTCTTGATGAATTTATTTCAAATGCTGGAATTATAAGGAATGAATGGCCTTTTTGTGGGATATAAATCTTGGAAAAGTCGCGGGAATACTGGACGAGGCCTTCCAGCCTTCGTCCAGTATTCCCGCGACTTTTCCCAGTTTATACCCCGATAAATTCCACAAAAAGGCCATTCATTCCTATAATAAATGACACCAGAGAAGAGTTGTAAGTGGATATTATTAATGTTGACCACAGTATTGTTACATCAGTAGCCTATTTCACCAACATTGCAAAGTATATTTTTCTAGCAAAGTATATTTTGAGGGAGAAATGTTCAATGTTAGGATAAATTTATTAATTTTTATTATACTGAATTTATTACATTATCACAGCCATTTTGGCTGTGATAATGTAATAAATTCAGTATAATAATGCTGCATACGTTTAATCATCAAATATATGCAGTCGTTAGTTCTATATGAAATAATGCATTTCAGGAAAAATAAATGATTACTCCCTCAAAGTATACTTTTATAGCGAAGTATACTTTGAGGGAGAAATTTTCAATTTTAGGATACATTTATTAATTTTTATTATGCTGAATTTATTACATTATCACAGCCATTTTGGCTGTGATAATGTAATAAATTCAGTATAATAATGCTGCCTACTTTTAATCATCAAATATATGCAGTCGTTAGTTCTATATGAAATAATGCATTTCAGGAAAAATAAATGATTACTCCCTCAAAGTATACTTTTCTAGCGAAGTATACTTTGAGGGAGAAATTTTCAATTTTAGGATACATTTATTAATTTTTATTATACTGAATTTATTACATTATCACAGCCATTTTGGCTGTGATAATGTAATACATTCAGTATAATAATTCTGCATACTTTTAATCATCAAATGTATGCAGTCGTTAGTTATATATGAAATAATACATTTCAGGAAAAATAAATGTTGGTGATATGGGCTACTGAATATTTGTTTATTAATAGTTACTTTATGGACCACATTCACAGTAGAATGTCACTTTAAGACTTACGACCACATTTCATTAGTAATACTTACGAGAAATGAACACAAGAAAATGAAAGACATGAAGTATCCATAAGCGATATCTTGACCACACGAATTGGCGGGGTTTCCCGATTCCGGATCGCACTGCTGGCCCGACAGACAGGACAACATGATCTGTTGCCAATTCTCCCCAGTTGCACATCTGTAATAATAGATACGAACAGTATCGTTTTAATATTACATTCCTATATTACTACGTGTACATTATATGTATTCCTGCCACATAACTGGTAATTGATGAATTACTCAAGCAGGATAATTCACATAAGCTCATAATGAGATTGTTTTCTAATTGTTATTCACAATTTCTGTCCATGTATGTTGACGTAAACATCTATTCTATTTGAAATACATATTGTTTAAACTAATGTTACATTCGCAGTGTGCTATACAAGCTAATGGAATTTACATTGGCCTAATATATACCGATTAATAAGAAGGTGTCGTATCCTGCATTGACCAGATACGCACATCCAAGTCACAACATATCAAACACTACGTTTCATTGGTTGCACGATGTCACATTAAATTACCGAATGACGTCCGCGTAATGACCAAACGAAAACAAATCCGATTTAATTTAAACACATCTTAAGTTACTAGTTTAGCGTGTAAACCTTTTATTCACATTTCAAATCGAAAGTACTTGTGTTGACCATTAATTTATAAAACTCACCTTGGGTATATTTTGCTAAACCGATACCAAAGTTGACCATATAATTGACTAATAAAGACACTAACGTCTGTGATAGTCTTGTAAATATTTGTCTTTTTTTATTTCAAAGTACTTGAATATTATGCTTGAAATCAAGCAGCTTGATTGGCTGTGCCTGAACTTTGCAACAGCTCAGGCTCAGGCAATCACATTGTTTGATTGCCGGTTGACATTGCCAATATATATTTATATATTTAGAAACGCGGTTGTGTATGCAAGGTATATGCCAATATATTACCTAAACAGAAGCATCAAAGCGTGGAAGAAGTTTCTGAAATTGTTGTGACGATTGATGGCGGTCTTGGAGTCGAGGCGAATGTTGCCGAATATCTGCATACCGATGATGGCGTAGATGAAGAACAGCATGAGGATGAGCAAGCAGACATAAGGTAATGCCTGAAATAGAATTAGAACATTCATTATTAGTTTGGTGACATCGTGGTGTTAGGAGTTGTTGTGCCAAACGATAGCAATTATGTAAACAGAGTATCTTACATGATGATGATTTACGAGTTTACTGATTTAATAAGAAACTAGGCATAGCGTAGCCTCGATTCTCATGATCTTAGTTAACACCTTTTAGATTCACATCACCATGCATGGGGGCTGTACTGGCCGCCTAACATGATTTCTATAGCGATATAATTTAAATATTTATTACCCAAGTGCGTAATTACACGGCGACTCCCTTTCAACGCAGTAAAGCATTTTAACTAGTAAATACGTTTAACATTACAATGTTTGTACGTATGCTGTTAAAATTGGAATTATTGGACACTTACTTTAAATGACTGTAGAAAGGTCCATAGGAGCAGTCGTATCGTGTATCCTTGTCGGAGCAACTTAACAAGACGGGCGGCACGGAACAGTCGAAAAAGGCCAACGTTAAAGTTGAAGAATGAATTCTGGAATAAATAACACTAACATAGCGGATGTATCTTACACAAGCGCATGCGTTAATCTTGCCCAGAGTATAAACGTTTGTTAACATATAATTCCAGCACAAAAATATTTACACAATTCCCTAACATATGATTGGTCCGTAGCAAGTTCTGTCCAAAATTTATATTCCAGTAAACTCCCATGCCGAACTACTTTCCGTAACCGTGAGGCGCAGTTAAAATAATTCTAAAGAAAACGGAAAATAAACACATTTTCTTGATGAATTTATTTCAAATGCTGGAATTATAAGGAATGAATGGCCTTTTTGTGGAATTTATCGGGGATATAAACTTGGAAAAGTTGCGGGAATACTGGACGAGGCCTTTCGGCCTTCGTCCAGTATTCCCGCGACTTTTCCAAGTTTATACCCCGATAAATTCCACAAAAAGGCCATTCATTCCTATAATGTTGGAAATGTTAACTCGCGATCAATCAATTTGATCGTATGAGCCTCAGCTGTAGAACAGCACCGGCTTAGTCAATCACACTGTTTGGTTTCCAGCACAGTATTCAAGTGTTTTGAAAGAATGAAATTAACACATATTGGCAAGATTAATGCAGGCGGTAGTGTGCATTCATCACTAGGTATATTGTTTATATTCAAATAAAATCAGACTATCAGATAAATATCCACTGAAATTGCTTTATTATTGCACATGAAAACTTGTACCAAGGACTGTGTCAGTCGCAGTATATGACTCTGACGCGTTCTAGCATCGGCTAGACGTTTCTCGAAAGAGAAGGTCAATGATAAGATAAGGTCAATGAGCACATGATCAGCATAACAGATTATGCACCTGATACACGTACATGTATACTTATGTGTTAGTGGAGAAGACATTACGTTAAAAGAGAGCTTAATTTTAACATTTCTTGATCAAATAAATCATCTTACCGCAAATTCGTTGATAAGTACATCTAGGATACTTCCAAGAACGGTAACAAAGTCAAATATATTCCAGGGGTCCTTGAAGTAGTTCTGTGAAAGAAAATGTGCAAGAAATGTCATCATATTGTATGTTGAATTTTTCTGTAGTTATTACATGCAGATTTTATTTGAATTGTAAAGGAACATTTTAGGAAATATACAAAGCATATTTAGTTCTATCCCGAAAATACATAAATGCTCCAAATGTATGACGTAATTAAGTTTTAGAATCATAAAAGGCGGTAAATGTAAATTGTCGTCTGCTGCTGTTTTATATTTTGTCTACATTCTCAGTAACAACATGGTTTGACAGCACGTGAGAATCATGTCCGGTTGAAACGATACTAAAGTGTTGTCAAACCATGCATTTGATGAGAAAAATGAAAAATAAAACAGCAGACGAGAAACATTAATTAAACATGTATTTAAATCAACCAAAACCTAAATGATTAAATTAAGAGATACGTAATACATGGCTACCTTATGGAAGGGAGAAAGTCGTGATTAATGCGTACGATATCAAGACGATTATAATGTTGCCTGATTTATTATACATGTTCTTAAAAGCTATTTTAATACAAATCACAATGAATTGATCAGTAAAATATAGAGTAGGTATTTTTGGTTAGAATTGCATGGTTGAGGAATATAAATACAGCAATGATGTAATCAGGTTAGAATTGCATGGTTGAGGAATATAAATACAGCAATGATGTAAGCTGCTTACATCATTGCTGTATTTATATTCCTCAACCATGCAATTCTAACAAAAATATCTGCTCTTTATTTTACCTAACTGAACATGCCAGGGATTTCGCTGGCGATTTTTTTATTTTCCCCAGCGGAATCCCTGCATGCATATCATCACTAGGCCTACTCATGAAATTGAAAAACAGTTTTGAGCAAAGAATTGAATATCAATCTGGAATTGCCTAATTTTTATTCGATGATTTAGGCAGAATAAACCGTCACGGTTGGACTCGTTTACCATGCTTAATAAAGAGTGTGCATACTTTCATCCCTGCCATAGTGTGCATTGTCTTTGTGTTGGTCCTTTTATGCACAGCGGTCCGAAGTCGTGCCAGGACGAATCACTCGGCCAGGAACAAAACGCAACATACAGCAACAATATCTATAAAGTGTTGTTATAGGTGACGTTTCGTTCCAGGCCGAATGATTACAACAACAATACCTGGATATTGCTGTTGTATGTGGTGTTTTGACCCATGTCGAATAATTCCTCCCAGCTCTACTTCGGATCATGTGATTTAATGGACTCACATGAAGCGTTCTGTCGGCTAAGATCTAAATATGTGATAATCAAACACATGAAGATGTGCAAAATTTAGTAACTGTAGTCTGGATAACGGAGTCTGATAATGGAGAATGTCTGCTTGATAAGAGTCTCAATTCCAAGGCTTTGCTCAAAACAGTTTATATATTATGTCTAGTAGTGTCGTTACTGCATGCAAGTTCAACTGTGCTTGTAATTTATGTTGGCACAATGCAAACGTAAATTAATATCAGCTGTACATATTGGATCTAATTATATTCTTTTCGTACGACTGAGCACACTCGATTAAAGAAAACAGGTCAAAACGGATAGAACACACGGATAATGTCACACATAGTCAGATACCATATGGTAAATAATGCACACAAACTAAACAATAATATACAGTGGAATCTCTCTAAACCGTCAACATGACGTCCAAAGTGGATATCTTTTACTGTACTGTAATAAGTATTCCAATACATGTTTGTGAGCCTTGCAATACATCAGATAGGGATACAAAGTATGCATACAATGCCGGGTGTCCGGTTTAAAGGGGTTATATTGTAATGTAGTATATCAATTTAGCATGACATTATGTCAGTATAACATACGCACAACAAACAGAATACAAAAACTAACACATCGAATGGTATTTACCCAGCAATGATATTGGATAGTGTAAATTAAACAGTTGTAATCTCTTCGAGACAATACAAGTATTTTACTTATTCAATAATTCCGGCAGATGTACACTGCGATTGTATCCGACTTATCATTAACATAATATTTACACTGTCCTTAAATTCATAATGGAAACGCCCGTTCAACGTATTGCGTTTATAGCCCAGTACATTGTACATTAGCCCCACGTGACGTCGCAATGTAAATATAAGGAATACAATCATGGGCTGTTGCGTTTACTTGGGTGAATACAATAGTTGGCCTTCGGACTCCACAAACTTTAAACAGACCAAATGTATTGTCATCCGAATAAACGCAACATCCCATAGTTTTATTCCTTAATTGCAAGACGTCCTCCTAATGAAATGTGTTTAATCAATAGGCCATATATAATACAATCAATTGCAATAAGTAATACATGTAGAGAATAGCTTGTCGAGTAGTAAACACGCTTTTACTTTCAAATTGTATATATAAATATAATGTAATAGCAATGTAACCTATTAGCGAACAACTTCAGACGAAATAATTGTGATTGGGTATGTAAAAGACGTTTGATGGATTACGTCACATAGATATAACATAAATTGTATCTGGATAACATGACCTACATTAATACTGTTTATATGAGTATATAAATTACATGATGATGATATATACATATATACATGTACACTAGTGTTTAAAGGAGTGTTAGACATCGACGATACAATGACAATAGACAGACATTGGCAGTAGCCCGTATATCACATTTTCCAAAGTTTACTGAACATGGCAAATAGTTTATGTAAATTATGTAAATCTTGTAAAACACAGAGTTGAATTTCATACAAATGTATACATATGTTATTCGCCGATATTGATTGTGAAAAATCCGTAATCAATAACAGACGTTAAAGTTCGGAGATTTATTCATCATGTTACTGGATTATTAAAAACAACACACACAGTCTTTTCTGTAATTGAAACTATGTCAGACATACTTCATGTAGAGTTATAATGGCAAATGTGATCATATTGGGCGTCATTATTTGTTAGCTTTCACATACAACAGCAAATACAACAGGGCAGCAGAAATGTGTTTACAGTTGTGAAACAAATGTCTTTGATTAGCATGTTTTCTTTCTCTCTAAACTAAGTAAATGTTCACAGAAATGCTGTATGAGGCGAAGAACATAATATGCCTAGCAATTATGAATTAAAAAAAACCAGTGATATGGACATGTGTATGACGAAATAAGATACATCAATTTACACACAAACTCGATGTCAATAAAACAGTACACATTCTGTCACCTTGAGGCGGTACAATATCAGATGAAAAGATATACGACATTGGGGAAAGCGGACGCACAACAACTGATATACTATGACATAATTAGGCATTATGTTAAGGTTAGTGGCGTTATCCGATACGATATAATGGAGTAAATAATATGTACACACTGTGCATGTGATAAAGTATATGTAATGCGTAATGTGATACACGTTTCGTCACACAATATGTATACACCATGTTAGGTGACGAATCGACATGTATGTGAATAACGTAACATATATCCACAGATAAAGTGACACAGTTATTCTTCATTACATACTTATACTTATTCGATTGCGTCACATACGTTAATGTAGTGGTCGTAAATGAAATATGCAATGGATACATATATATATACATTTAACTTCGTAGTGTTGTAAACACTGATATAAATGTTGTATATGAAAAAGCCAAGAAGGCAAGTTTGTTCGTTGGCCGTTCCATTTTGGTTTTCTCCTCGTAGCAAAATCAGTTCATTTCTATTGATCTTGGAATCGTGTTTTTTTCTTGGCGATTATTTGTTTTCTATATTTTACCTTCTTTATGGAATAACTATAATCTAACACTTGTGATAACTGAATATGACATAGCCTCGTTTCCAATAAACTCATAAAATAGCATATGAAAATATGAAATTAAAACTCATGTATGTTTCTCTATATAGTGTAATGTGTGTAAATAGCAAGAAGTACACATACTATTTCTCTAATAAATGCAATGTAATAGCCGAAATATATAGGCACCACTACGTCGCTTCATATATTATTAAACATATAAAAATCCAATACCAAACTACTTGCATGTCACGTGGCTGTATACTGTTATCGCACTGTATAAGTGTAACGGAATATCAGATGATATAGTTTATACATTTTCGTAGCATACATCAAGGCGCAGACACCAAATGATTGCATCGAAGTATTTGTAGTCGATGTGAGTTACTAGGGAGAGGTGTATATACCATTCACATTACGATCCGTCTCAGTAGTAATAAGCTATTTCGTATGCACAATGATTTAAAAACATATGTATCGCTATTCGACCTTTCAGAATATCATGGAACTGTCGATAACATCGCACATTCGATACTTATTACATCTTTGACGGAGATGTCATGCTATTCAGGAAATTGAATAAACCATGCGAATATCACATACATGTAT
Organism: Conchocele bisecta; assembly: GCA_029237695.1. NCBI lineage: Eukaryota > Metazoa > Mollusca > Bivalvia > Lucinida > Thyasiridae > Conchocele > Conchocele bisecta. The sequence goes on from CM055271.1 coordinate 36,739,857, forward strand.
CTTTACCGGTCGGTGGATATCATACTTTTGAAGTAACTGTTATGTAATTACGAGTTGACCGTTTAATTTAACGGATTTAACCTTTTGAACCGTACAGATCATAAAACCAATTTGTGCAAAAACTATAGATCCAGAGGAAACGACTCCTGAGGAGCCGTCTCATCAAGAATGTGTTAGTATTATTCACATCTAAAAATAACTCTGCATTTTCTCATTAATGTAATAGTAAAACAATTAACATGGAAACAGCCAATGTTTGATATACGAAATGAAAGGGTTAAGTAACAAAACTGCTGATTTCATATTGAACATGCCTTCAGAACCCCATGTTTATGTTTTGCATCTGGATTGTTTAATAAACAGGAAAGGATGAGAGATAAACGTAATAATGTTGACGGGATAAAAGCCGCGTGTATCATTTTCATGTTGTCAGTTGTCAGTGCAACCGGAAGCTGAGTGGCTACAAGTGATGGTGAGCTGAAAATAGCGCATAAAGTTCACCCATATATAGTTTAATTTTTGTGCCGAAACTAGGTCCTACATACTCCTTTAATTATGATGGAAATTGGTGAGCGAAGTCCATTTTACTTTTTTGACATTTCCATCATTATAATGACGTGTATGCAAGAGATTGAAATATTTCCCCTTTATGTTTTTGACAAAATTCAGGGAAAATGCAACTGCATTTTGAAAACAAAACAGTGACACTTATTAAACAGACTGGTATGCTTTGGTAAGCAAGTGTAACCAAGCATACCATATTAAGAAATTATAACGCTAGTGCACATGCAGTTGTAGTTCACTACCGCTCATAATGTTATCATACTATTAACATACCTTAATTAACCCAGTGATAAAACAACATTAATTAAGATAGTATTGCATACGTCTCCAAATGATACGTGTTATTGCTAATTTTTGACAATTTACAATATATGTATTATTTCTGTGTTAGTAGTTCGGACAATGCGTACACATACATGCACTATATCTACGATTTACTTGTATATAGATGTACACATTACAGTCTATAAGCAGGTGAACAACGTGTACGTTGTAAGCTAATGGTTCGCGTGAATTGTAAAAACGTGCTGGGGGGATTAAAACTAATCGTGAGCTTAGACACATGAAAATGACACACATAGCTTGGATGTGAGTGTACTTTGCGGCTATGTAAATATCTGGCAATCGTCTAGCAGTATCTATCTCCCAGTCTTCTATTTGTGTAACACAGAGAGCTGACATAAAAAACACAAAAACAATCGACAGGTTGTGTATGTTTGGAAAAGTACGCATACTTATGTTCATCATATATTGACAAATGATGCGCTGTTCGAGCCTATTTGCTAAATTAAGAATAATATGCTGGTTATATGTATAAATATTATCACTATAAATAGATGTTTCAGGGATATAATAATACACCATGAACACGAACCCAGACATGATGATGAACACTTGTAACATGAATGTTTGTACGGCATGCACATAGTAAATGTTACATATTGACGTCAACAATTTGGCATATCGCTTAGGAGATATTCGCTTAATTATCTGCCAAAAAACACGGTAATTCACGCGGCAGAGTGTACTGTGCATCATTACTATTATTACAATCGTGTACATTGTACGTATTGTAATACGAGACCAGCTATGTGACGTTGTACCTAAGAATATGTGCGATATGTCATGAAAAGTATTTAAACAATTTACGATATTGTTCTGTCAACGAAGTCAAACTTTCGCATTCGCTCTGTACATTTTGTCAACATCCGACGTCATTTAAAGAAAATATCACGGTTTCTGTAAATATTTGTTATGAAAATCGCACATCCTCAGGTACAAAATCGCATGTCCCATATGTCATGCACAAACATCGGCACATCTACAGTTTCTTATAAGTTGATATATTATTCTTGATATTACTTGCGGATTGTCATCAGTGTTCAAATAAATGACGACATTGCCGTTTTCTTGATGTATGTATATTATGGAATACACATTTGTCTTGTTAATACTAATGGTTTTGCAGTGCAAATGCATGGTAGTGACTGATACTGGAGAAATGGAGCAGGTGTCATTTGCGACCAGATCGCTGGATTTACATTATCGGAATGAATGGCCTTTCTGTTGAATTTATCGGGGTATAAACTTGGAAAAGTCGCGGGAATACTGGATGAAGGCCGGCCTCGTCCAGTATTCCCGCGACTTTTCCAAGTTTATATCCCCGATAAATTCCACAAAAATGCCATTCATTCCTTATAATTCCAGCATTTGAAATAAATTCATCAAGAAAATGTGTTTATTTTGACAGACGGCAGCCATTTGTTTACATTGACAGCACTGACAGCGCACCTGTAGAAAGTAGATCGGCGTGGCAGTTTACTGGGATATAAATTTTGGACAGAGATTTGCTACGGGCCAATCAAATGTTAGGGAATTGTGTAAATATTTGTGTGCTGGAATTATTATCCAGTAACAGTCACATATAATATTCACATGACACACAAGTATCAAAATAGCATACGTGTTTAGATATGAATATACCATATATCACATGACCGCAATTACACATTTCAAAATAATTTTGTTTCTAAATAATAGTACCACACAGCGAATATAACGTACAGCTATGGAGGGGACATACAGAGGCCACATACGCACATCGAATTATGACGTAAAGACATAGCAAACCTTAATTCCGAATGCCAATAGCTTAAGTATGCACTCTATTGTAAATAGGACCGTGAAGGCTATGTTTATTGATATCAGGACCCGCTCATAGTAGGACCCTTGCTGTTCGTATTGGCCCTCCGCACTGGAGTTTTCTCGAAAGTTTTTCTCAAATTCCCGCTGGTTATTAAACTGATGTTATCAAAAGAAATAAAAATATATAATATTAGAAAAGACATGACGTATGCATACAATCACACTTCAATACACATTGCATTACTGTGAGAGCGACGGGGCAATAAACTCATTGAATGATGAAACATTCTGGTTTGGTATCTTATATGTATTAAAACACACGTTCTGTTTTTCATATAATAAATTAAATATGCCCCCTATTTAAATTACAAATGTGACCATCCATATATTGTACGCACATAAGAAATGAAAGCATCAAATCATGATTGTTATCATGGTGCAATGGTTAATTGATTCGAATGACCTCATTGGTCAACTTCAGGTATATTGCCTCATAGTGTAACCTGTATATATTTGAATATACACAGTTTATACCGAAGCGGCTACACAGTAATGCAAGAATTATTACACTGAATTTATTACATTATCACAGCCAAATTGGCTGTGATAATGTAATAAATTCAGTATAATAAAAATTAATAAATTTATCATAAAATTGAAAATTTCTCCCTCAAAGTATACTTTGCTACTAAAGTATACTTTGCAATGTTGATGAAATAGGCTACTGGTATATTGCCTCATAGTGTAACCTGTATATATTTGAATATACACAGTTTATACCGAAGCGACTACACAGTAATGCAATGTACGGTAAATAATGAGCTACACTATGTAATAAGGACCTTCACCAGTTGCCATAGTAATGTGCCCCGGATCAAGCCTTCAGATTGTGATACTTCCATGGCAACATTCTCAAACTATACATCATATCTCATTGAAATAAACATTCATATATATGCATTAGTGATGTTCTAGAATAACATTTTACAGACAATTTAAAATAAATATGCATGAAAGGTGAAATAAGTCGTATAATTACACATTATACGTTAATTTACATTACATTATACTTAACACAGCATACAATAACATCAGCTATTTACAGCTACTTAGAGACTCTAAACGCCCATATATTTATATTATTTGGAGAATGTTGCCATGAAAAGTTGTGCACTGAAAATGAAAGTGTAAGACAAGAACACTATGACCCAAATGCACCGTGTACCATATATGCAATATTACGGAGCTTCACGCAGCCAGATACACGGTATGTTCATGTTACATGTTGGTAAGTGTTAACTAGCATACATTGGACATAACTTTTGAGCGATAAATGTTAGTAATCGTTTGCAAATATTTATCAGTCCATGCTAAATGAGAATATTTAAATTTGAAAACATTAAAAAATAAGATTATGTTTTATTGTTAAATATTTAAACTAGCGAAAGCAAAAATTAAAAACACACATTTCGTGAGAAAAAGTGTGCATAATATGTACATAAATTATTCGATGGAATTGCGGTTATCGGTGCAAGTCAAGCAATATAAATTAAATGTAAGATAAACAAACCGCTTATGTGTATACGAAGCTCTTATGGCAGCCAGCATATCATCTTACCCTTCCAAATCCTAGCAGTTTTAAAAAGCACTCTATGAGGAACATTGCAAGCAAGCCGTAGTTGACGAGCTTTAGGAAATCACTGTACTGCTGCGTCTCTCCATAGTACTAAGAATAATGATTAACAAAATTAGTTAGTTTCAGTTGCACCACTTGAACAGAAAACAAACAATGCATTTGCGAATAAGCAGTTTACAATCGTCAAAATGGAAGACATGGAATACAGAGGAGATACTATTGCTGAAAGAAATACACATTAAAGTTACTTCAGTTCAGTTGCATGGTAGCGAGCCATCGTACTACACTAAACATTTATGGTCTTGCATAAGTGAATAATACACATTGGAATGATGACAAACATGATCTTTCATTTATAATTAAACAGTCTGAAAATGGTTGTCAAGCAGCATAAATATTTCAACAAAAACGTATAGATATGCATTTAATGGGTATATTCGAAATAATATTTCGTCCGCATTTGCATTGTTTCGACATGTTATCAACTAACCATTGGACATAAGTATGTATTATGTGAATGATTCCATTACATGGTCACCAACAATCTTCCACAGTAAGACGTACCATTATATAAATATATAGACACATTACAAGTTAAGAAGATGTTAATATAATTACAAGTCCAGAAAGGGGGAGATACTACATGGCTCAGTATCAAAGCAAATATATACAGCATCTACACATCATGAATAAAACATTGAAATAAATGTTGCGCATATACCCATCATAGGGAAGCTACATGTTAAGATTTAGGTCTACAGCTATTACGGTTTAAAAGGTTTTACGACTTACAAACCAAAATTGGACAATTATAAGTCGAAACAGGGGAGATAATCCATGACCCCGGGGTGGAATCAAAAATCATAATAGACAGTGCGCATCGATTCACCATACGGAAGCTACATACCAAATTTCAGGTCTGTAGCTAGTACAGTTTAAAAGTATTACGACTTACACGGTTGGACGGACGGACGGACGGACCGGACGGACGGACACTAAATGCCCCCTCGACTAGCGTGGCGGGGCATAAAACAATTTAAGTAAATTCACACGATTTAAGATAATTAATTCCAGGTGTATTCCAGTCAAGGAAAGCATCGTGACTAAATATAACATGTCTATTTTATGTCGTGTAACCGGTTTCAATGCTTTAGCAGATCACCACAGACTTTCCCTGGTAATTTGCAAAAGCAGTGAAACTGGTCAAAGGAAATGCAATATTTAATGGTTACATACAGATGTAAACTATATTGGAATCAGACATGTTGTGTATTTTCAATACAATTAGAATACGTTTTTTCAACAATCAATTTGAAATACCGCATTCGTTACCCTGAGAAATGTGTCAATTCTATTTGGAAATAAAGACACCAGTGCGTATGACGAGTATGTTTATGCTATGTATAACATCAAGGGAAACGGATGCAGTATTTCAAAGCCATATGTGAATAACGTATATATTACACACATTAGATATAAGGGTTTATTAATTTGGAGTGCTATTATAGTACTATCATGTAATATTTTCCCTTTTATCCAGTGTGTAAATAGAAAAACCCGGGGTTATTGCATGACAATCGCCTTAAAAATATGACATCAACAAAATGACGTAAATAACGTCAAGTGGCCTGGGAAGAATTATTTCCTCTAGGCAAATAAAGCTTCAAAAATGACATAACGTCTCATTGTATTAGATACAGAAAGAAGGACAGGATTTTCCATTCTCCCGATGAATAACATTCTATGGAATCAAGGTAACTCAGAGTCAATTGCAGATAGAGAACAAGATACCGAAAGGAGACATAAAGAAGTAGATAACGCAATACACAGGTGGCACGAGCTTGCACTTAATTACAACATGTGGTGTATGCGCTGATAAATGAGCTACGGTCTGACACAAATATATTGGTCACATTTGCAAATGAATAGAAAATCAACATGTAGTAAGCGTTGATGATAATGGACGCTATTGGTGGGTTGCATTGTTCAGTTTGAGTATTGCAATTATCAAATACAATGAGCACGAATTTGTCACATCGAATATAATAACATGTTAAACATTAGAATCCGTAAATGACATCGACATTATTTCTTCTCGCTTATGTACATGTTGTTAAAGTATATAGATAATAGTAGGTTAGTGCTGTGAATGGGAAAACATATATGTCAAGGCTTAGGAAACGGGATGAG
>CM055271.1:37412093-37766457 GCA_029237695.1 Conchocele bisecta
CAATTTTGGACTGTAAAAATGGTTACGGACACTACATTTTCACCAAATAAGCAAAATCATTGTTTCCGGAGCATTTACAGTTGAACTGTAAGTAGTATGGTAAATTAACATAATTGGATGCATACACAATTAAAATTAAGAGTTTAATAAAATAAATAATCAACAAAATATTGCGAAATGCCCATATTTTTTCAAAACAATTAATAAAACTCACTTTGCAGTTATGTAAATTCAGCAATACTAATGTAAATATACATGCGATACTGACAATAGTTCAGTTCCAACACATATGGAATGATAACATAGCTAACATAGCTAACATAGCTCAGAGTTCATAAAAAAAATGAATGTATTGTTACTTTCCAAAAAGGTTACGGACACTACACTATTATCAAATTTAACAAAAGCATATTTTATATTAAATATTTGCAGTTAGACTGTCATCACTTGGAAATTACCAGTTGTGGATTCATGAAATCAACGAGGTTCTTTGAAACATTCAACAAAATATCATTATTTGGAATAATGTAAATAATTACGACGATTATCAATCTCTTGGATTGTTATATTAGAACATTATAAAGTAACTATTGAATTGATACTGAGAAAAATGTTACGGACACTACATCAACAATTAATTACAATATTCTTGTCTCAGGTGTGATTAACTAGCTTTAAGTGCAATAGTCTATACACTACTTAAAGAACACCTGCTTGTGTATTTTCAGTTGTTGAGATTTTAAATTGATTGTGCTGAGCTCAACTTTACAAAATTTAAATTGTCCCCTCTCATTAATGAGTTCTGGCGCGGTGAGAGTCGCAACTAGATGTTGCATTGGCTCCAATGACATGTCCTGATCATCTGGCCAGGTGTAAACGCTCCCTTTTTTTTTTTTTTCTTATGTTTAACGGCGGCACTGGCTCTAGGACCTTGCATGCCGTCTCCCAAGAATGGGAGAAAGAACGGAGGTAGAGATTTTTTGAGAGAAGCCGGTAATTCGTATTTACAGAGCAACTACGAATTATCGGTACCCATTCACAGCTGGGTGAACTGGAGCAGTGTGGATAAAGTGTCTTGCTCAAGGACACAACGCAGCGCCTCCGGTGAGGCTCGAACCCACGACCTTTAGATCAGCAGTCTGACGCTCTAACCACTAGGCCACTGCGCTCCACATTTTAAACACTCCCAGATTTCTTCATGTAACTCACTTGGCATTCAGTGCCCTCGACACTGACAATTTCAGCCAGAAAATGTCTCCGGTACTTTTTGTCGACAGACAGACAGCAACAAATTCACCCGGCTTTAGTGTGGATACTGTGTCGTCTGCAGCTATAGAGAATGTGGTTAAGGATCAACATGATGTTATGCCTTTCATAATTATATCCAGTCAAATAATTAAAAAAAAGTTTGGTTCTTGGATTTATAATTGTCCTACAGACCTCACATAACCATACTGTATTATGTATGCAACTGTATTGTATGGATATGTTGATCGGTTCACAGAATAGCAAATCGTGTAAACCATGATACGTAGGCAGATATGTGCAAGCAGATATAGAGCTATCCCGGTAACCAATTACAATTGTTAAGATACCTTTTAAATTTGTCAGCTAGCCCCTATATTTTGGAAGTTTGTAATTATATATATATATATATATATTAAATGTTTAAGGATACGGATTGTGTTCTCACTGTTCTGCTCATTACTATGTGGTCCTTGAGTGCCCTCCTCGTCTTCGTCAAGCTGTGTTCCTTGTTTGTCTTTCTTGTCCTCCTCTTTGTAACTAAATGTTCTTTGTTCGTCTAACTGATCTTTCTGTTTCTGTTTCTTTAATGTTCTTTTCTCCCATCCGGTCACGTACCCTTCATTTTCACACTTTTCTGAGGTTTCGTATATTCAACTGATAGTCAATTCCTACTGCTTTTACAGCATGTAGTTTCCGGATGCCTGCCAATGTAGATACATTTGATTCTGATCTGTTTCTTTTGATGTCTTTGACCATAACAAATTCTCGCTTCGACATGAGCTGTTTCTTTGTCTCACTGTCTGTTGTCTGGCTTGTCAGTTTTTTCTTACAAAAGTTAAATACATCTTGCGCATTCCCGATGACATTTTGATTACTTACAACTGCTCGGTAACATGCATTTTTAACAGTTGCCCCTAATCCGTCACATACGTTTTTGCCGTGACTTGTTTCAAAGTAATTCCTTATCACGTTTGGTTTTTTCCTAAGGCTTATTATATCTGCAAATGATTTCTTTCCCATACACTTTGTCATCTGATTTTGCTGCCAGCTGGCTCTAAATGTATGTTGAGGATACACCTGCAGATCTTTCTTCACCTCACAACGAAACTGGTCAAATGTTCCTTCTTTTGGTACACACGACACACAACGCTTCACACATTCATCTTTTGCAATGTCTACAGTTTCCCAATGGTACCATGACACGTTTACATTTTTGCTTTTGTCCATTATTGGCTGTAGAAGTTATTCTGAATGTCTGGATGATTCACCATTTATAATAGCTGTTGATGTATACCATTTATACTTACATGTATTTGTTTAGTAGATGTTAGATATCATTATGCAGACGATGTCTTCATTGTTGTTCCAGGAAATCGCGATATACATACGTGTATGGGACAATATAACATTATATTCAATAGTATTATTATTATTATTATTATTAATATTATTGTTTATGTACTGTATCCAAATTCACAATATAACATTGTTAGCTTTGTATTATTATTTTTATTATTAATAGAATGTACTTTATCCAAATGCACACTATAACATGGTCAGCTTTGTAGTGTCCGTAACCACGTACTTTGCATAACTCTGACATTTTGTTTGTTGAGTGTATTTGAAGATGGGTTTATGTATCAAGACTTGATGGTATAGATTCTACACGCATACATTAGTACAAGGGTATGACAATCACTCATAATGTAGATGACATTTGAGGTACACTCATACATTTTCGCATTTTCAGTGCGAACGACATTAGCTTTTTGATGCATGGATTCAATTTCATGGCTAACATGATAAATTGAACATATTACATTAATAATAGAAGTAGGAACTTAATATCCTAACAAATCAATGATATTTAAATATTTATGCTAATACCCTATGATATGCCATAAGGCTCTGATGGGTTACGGACACTACACCAAATGATCGGTCCAGCAACTCGCTAATTTAAAACACAAACACCTGATTGGAACACAAACTCCTTGTCTGCAGCATCAGTAAGTGTTCCTTCTGTCATTTAATATAATCCAAACATAAATTATCATCACCGGGATGTACTATTCACAAAAAAAATCCAAGTGATAATTTTCACAAATAGCAATGGCAATCTATAAGCTATATGCAACATAGTATGTGAAGGCTATTGTACAATTACAGCGATCAACAAACTGTGCTATAGGTATTTTATGTTTATAAAACTGAACATCAGATAATATGTCGATATAATTATTGAAATGCAGACAGGGAAATATAGCACATTTTAAGGGTTACGGACACTACATGCTTTTTGTAGTGTCCGTAACCACATTTTGTTGCTCAGAGACGTGTTAGTATGAAATAATTCTGCAATTCTTACATTTTTTAGGTTCCCAACAGTGCACCTATAAATCATCATATATAAGAGTGTATATTTTCTATTGGAAGTGGAAAATTCCTGACCTGGTTACGGACACTACAAACATTTTATGCATTTTTATTTTCTCATTCTTTACAGTGCAAAATATTAACGTGATTCTTTTGCTCTACATTTTTTAGTTTTTACATATCACACATCCATAACCAAATATTTAAAAGGAAAAGACAAAACTATCAATTGACAGTGTACCTTATTTTTATAAATATAACAATGTCAAGGTCACTGAAGCAAAAAAATGCATAACGAAGCACATGTTGGATACTTTTGTTAAAAAATAAACCATTTGTTGACCGACATCATTGATATATATATCATTTTTTTTCGTCTTGAAATAGTCTTCAAGTATAGCAAGATTTACTGGTTGTATTTTCATCCTGACGTACAACTGTTGCATTTTGCAAATTAGCATTTTTCAAAGTGCAACTACATAACGCTAAAAAAGACACTTATTGTTGAATACTTGTAGCCATTAAAAAAATATGCATGTAGCCAGAGCCTTGAAATTTTGGGTATATGTCAAGGATGAACCCCCCTTAGTTTCCCATAATAAGTATTACATCTGTGTTCGAAAATGTGTTTTCTAGGTCAATATAACATGCAAAATCAGGAAAAGGCGCTTTTACCGTGTTTTACCCGTCTGTTGCTGAATGGAACTGATTTGGTCACTAACAGAGCTAACATCCGGTGTTTTGGGTAATAGCTGTTGACAGGTGGTTGGTAATAGAGAACGTATCCTTCTACCATATAACAACTGTGCTGGACTGTGTTTCATACCCGTTATTGGGGTATTACGGTATTCCAGTATACCTATATATGGGTCAGTTCCTGCAGCCTTCGACTTTGTGAAAATATTTTTCACGATGCCGACCGTTCGTTCAGCAAAGGGAGATCTTCAATCCAGACTCCCAGACAAATCTTCGATATTTTCTGCGGAATTGAGGGCGATTTTACTTGCTCTTGATTTCGCGAAAATATCTTGGAGAAAGCAATTCATTTTATTTTCCGATTCATTATCTTCACTACAAGCTTTGTACAACATAAAGCTTGAACATCCACTTATCCGCCAAATCATGGGGCTACACCATATTTTACTTTCGTCTGGCAAGGACATTATTTTCTGTTGGCTACCCAGTCATACTGGTATCAAGGGCAATGACAGGGCAGATAGTGTACGCCGGGATGAAGTTGTCCTTAGTCGATTGCGCATTGGACATACACGACTAACGCATTCGTATATGCTCAAAGGTGAGCCGCGTCCATGGTGTATTCCATGCCACAGCACATTTACCGTGCAACACATCCTACTGGACTGTATCGATTTTCCAGGTGGAGAACATTGAAGGTTTGCTTCGCTTTCTCCATGAAACTAACTTGTATCGGAAGATTTAATTTTATCATTGCATACATGTCTCATATTTCTATAATTTTATATTTCTATACACGTTTTATATTTCTATATATATATTGTTCATCATATTAATATGTTTACCCTAATCACATATTGCATACTATTTTACTATTATTTTTATTCTTCATCTACATTGCTTGGCCCTAAATGATACTCTTTTGTGTTGATTGGCCGTTAAGCACCATTCCATTCGTTCAGCCAACCCGTTAGACCTGGGATATCTGGGGCTGGAGGTGAAATGTCGGAAATCCCATTGTTTCGCGAAATTTGTGAATTCCTGCGATACAAACTGAGGACCGCCGTCAGTGACGAGGTTGCTTGCTATGCCATGTCTGCAGAACAAGCTTTTCAATTTTGCAATGACAGCTTGGGATTTCAGACTATGTAACTGCTGTGTTTCGAAAAATCTACTGTAATAGTCGACAGTTACAAGAAAATCCTTGTCATTCCATGACAAAATGTCTGCTGCTACAGTCTGCCATGGTGGTCTGGGATATCATGATAAATCAGGGGCTCTTTGGCGTTTGAGTTTCTATGCTCTAGGCAGATTGAACAGCTTTCAACCATTTTGGTGATGTCGGCTGATATGTTTCGCCAGAACATGATATCTCGTGCTCGCCGTAGACATTTCTGAATACCCAGGTGACCGATATGTATGGCTTCTAGCATTTTGGGTCTCAAACCCGCGGGGATAATGAGCTTTGAGCCTTTCAGAATGATAGAATTTGCAATGGTCAGCTCATCTCTGTAATTCCAATATTCCGCAATTTCACGTGGATATTTCTTTTTGGAATTAGGCCATCCCTTAAGGATCGTTTGTCTGAGCAGTATAATCTTGGGGTCTTGCTCTGACATGCTGGCAATTTCTGTCAGTTTGCGATCACTGATAAGTAGATTTTGCTAATACAGCATGTACCTGGGCATCCATGCCGTCAATCAGGCTGGAATATGTGTCTGGGACTGATTTGCGAGATAGCGTGTCAGCAACAGGTATCTGTTTGCCAGGAACATGGTTCACTGACATATCGTACTGTTTCAGTTGTAACAAGATACGCTGTAATCTGTGCGGACAACTGTGTAACGGTTTTCTCATTATGGGGATTAATGGCAGATGATCAGTTTCAACTAGTACTCTGCGCCCATAAACATACTGATGAAAACGTTTCATGCCGAATAATATGCCGAACAATTCTAGTTATATCATGGCATATCGGGTTTCAGCGGGAGTCAGCGATTTGGAAGCATAAGCCACTGGCTTACCTTCCTGTAACAGAACACACCCAAGACCAGATTGGAGAAAGCAATTCATTTTGTTTTCCGATTCATTATCTTCACTACAAGCTTTGTACAACATGAAGCTTGAACATCCACTTATCCGCCAAAATCATGGAGCTACACCATATTTTACTTTCGTCTGGCAAGGACATTATTTTTGTTTTTTGGCTACCCAGTCATACTGGTATCAAGGGCAATGACAGGGCAGATAGTGCTGCCAAGGCCGCCCTGGATCTACCAACTTCTCATTTTCCTGTTTGCTATCATGATTTTAAATCATCCATCAACTCAACTTCATCTCCCGATACAATGCAGATCCAGTGGGTATGCTCACAGATAATAAACTTCATGCTGTGAAACCGACTCTGGCGAATGGACTCCTGGCTACAGACATGTACGCCGGGATGAAGTTGTCCTTAGTCGATTGCGCATTGGACATACACGACTAACGCATTCGTATATGCTCAAAGGTGAGCCGCGTCCATGGTGTATTCCATGCCACAGGCGCATTTACCGTGCAACACATCCTACTGGACTGTATCGATTTTGCCGATATTCGAGGCAAACACTTCAATGTTACTTCACTTGCGGAGCTATTCCAGGTGGAGAACATTGAAGGTTTGCTTCACTTTCTACATGAAACTAACTTGTATCGGAAAATTTAATTTTATCATTGTATACATGTTTCTCATTATTATACTTTTATAATTCTATACACGTTGTTCATTTATATTATTTATCATATTAATATTTTTACCTTATCATCTGATTGATTATTACATGTAACATACTATTTTACTATTCTTTTTTATTTCTTCATCTACATTGCTTGGCCCTAAATGATACTCTTTTGTGTTGATGGGCCGTTAAGCACCATTCCATTCCATTCCATTACACCCACAGCCGACCAAGATGGCCACTACTAGTGGACCACCCACGCCCAATTTTTTCGCGGGTGCGGACTTAGCCGTTTTACGGCCGAATGCCGCCCACGAAAATGGCAGGTACCACGCCTCACCGCGTGACGCTGCTGGGGGTATGTATCTAGGTAACACAGGTACCTCCTCCTCTGGAGACGCTGTGTTACAACCCAGACCGGATAACGGACAGTTGGTAGATCGAGTCGGCAGGTACCACGTACAGTTACGTGATGCTGCCGATTCTCGGACACCGAACACCGTTCGCCGTGCACATGACACGGATATAGTTGGGAGTGGTAGTTCTTATCACGGGCTTGCACGTGACGCTACAGACTACCCAACGATGTACACCGGACTTACGTCAGGTGACGGCAGGTACCACGTACTACCACGTGACGCTGCTGTGCACCGGACACCGGATACCGTCGCCCAGGCACCGGATAACCGACAGGTGACTGATTCCAGGTACCACGTGCCCCCACGTGACGCTGTTAGCCACTGGTCGCCAGTCACCGGACATGTCGGTTGGTGCTGGCCTTTACCCCGGGCGCCCAGCTCAGACTCCTAGAGTGAGTCAGGGACGCGATTGGGTTGACCATGACCAGTATGGTTTGGTTTCACAACCTAGTAGACCCTCTAGGGATCAGCTTGATGCTTCACCATGTGGAGATCACACTTCCCGTAAAAGGAAACATCAGATTTCCTTCAGCCACGCAGCTTCGTCTGCTCCTGGTCCGGGTCCCTCGGATCCCAAGAGGGCATGTGAGGACCCTCAGGGCCCTTCTGTTTCACATGTCCCCCCAGCCCCCTGTAGGGCTCACCCCCCAAATGTGTGCTGCACTACTCAGTGCAACCGGGACATGGAGCTTGTCTCCAATTCGTCCTCTGAGTCAGCGGACCTCGGCTTCGGGGGATTCTGGGGACGAGGCGGTTTCCTCCCCTTTGGGAGAGGTGCCACAGGGTCATCCACCGCGGGAAGACTTTGAGGATGTAGATCCTCAAGTACAGGATGACACCCTTTGCTTGAAGCGGGCTATGAATGAGGTGTACCGGCTACTGCCTAATGACCTCTGCCCGGAAGGTAGCCTTCCGGCACCTCGTACTTCAACGCTAAGGAGCACCTTGGAGTGTATGGAAGAACCTGTAGAGTTCCGGCAGGAATTCCGGGTGCTCCCACACTCCGTGTGCGTTAAGAGCGTGTTTCACTACCTACAGTCGTCGACTGAGGGTAGTCGGGCACAGCCAGTGTACCAAACCCCAGCTCTTGGCGTACGTAAACTGACCCAGAGTCAGTCTTATAAGGTGCACTCACCATATTTCCCCTCCGAGGCTCCTCAGTTGGACCCTGATGCAGTTCGGTGTGGTATTTCTGAGGGCTCCACTGTTAAGATTAAAGTGGAGCAACTCAGGAGGTGGGTGGGAATCGAGGCTGAGGGCCTTGGTCAACGTGTGTTCGCACATGGAGCTTTTCGCCGCCACCCAGTATAAGCTGGCGACGTCTGTGCGACAAGAGGACGATTTTTCCTCGTCTCTCCGTGGCCAAGGCCACAGGCAAGAGCCACCCGCCACGCTGTGGCAGGGAGTGTGTCACTAGTATCAGACCTCTTGCAGTCAGACGTGACTCTGCTCTGGCTACTTCCAAAGAGCTTCTGCCATCAAGCAGGGAGACCCTTCGGTCTGCCCCGCTTAACGCAGAGTCCCTCTTTGGTGGCCGAGTTCCTGACGTCCTTAAGCAGGATCGTCAAGAACATGAACGGCTAGCACTGCTTAGGAACTTGGCGCCCGCGGCGTCAAAGTTCAAAAAGCAGAAGTGAAGGAAGTGGCAGCCCCTGCATCCCAGAAGAAGCCTTCTGGTGGCAGGAGGAGGAAGCAGAAGGTTCGCAAGGCGGAATACTTCACTCCTTCCAACGCTCCTACCAACAGCTCGCGGTCGCGGCTCGTTTGGTCGTGGGTCAGCTCACTCTCGAGGCTCTTCGCAGTTTCGGGGTCGGGGTGCTACCCGATAGCGTTGTGCCACTTCCCACACTGCCCCCTCCACCTGCACCTCGCGTGCCGGTGGGGGGAAGACTGGCCTACTTTGTGGAGGAATGGGAAGGCATTACAGACGACACGTACGTGTTGTCAATAATAAATAACGGATATTCTATACCGTTCATTACGCCTCCCTGCTTAACTCCAAGGCCAGTCCATTTTCCAATAAAGGACGAAACCCTCGCTGCTATTCTACTTCAGATAGTAGAAGAGTTATTGGAAAAGAGGGCAGTGGAGGAGTTGAGAGACCACTCTTCACCGGGGTTTTACAGCCGTCTTTTTCTTGTTCAGAAAAAGAATGGCAAGTACAGACCGGTGATAGACCTGTCTCCGCTGAACAAAGGGATTCAGCTGGAACACTTCAAAATGGAAACCCAAAGGTCAGCTCGCAATATCATTGTGAACGGAACCTGGACAGTTTCCATTGATCTCCAGGACGCATATCTGCATGTTCCGGTACGCCCGTCGTGCAGGAAATACCCGAGATTCGCCATAGCTGGCAGAGTGTTTCAGTTCCGTACCCTTCCATTTGGCTTGTCAACAGCGCCAATGGTGTTCACGCGGCTGATGAAAGTCGTAGCGGCTTTTATCAGGCGGCAGGGGCCAAGTCTAGTCCAGTATCTAGACGACTGGCTGGTCCATCACCCCTCACGGGAAGTTCTCGTACATCACCTGTCACAGGTTTGGACTATAGTAACCCGCCTGGGGGTTACTGCCCAACCTGGAGAAATCAGAACTAGTACCGAGCCAGAGGTTCAGTTTCATAGGGATATACTTCCTGTCAGATCTTGGCATCGTGAGGGTACCACCAGACAGAACATGCAACCTTGTTGCACTCCTGTCAGAGTTTACAAGAAAAACTTGCACTACCGCGAGAACATTTCTTTCACTCCTGGGGTCCCTCAACGCGGCAGCGGATTTTGTCGAAATGGGCAGGTTACACCTTCGCCCATTGCAGTTAATTCTGCTCTCCCAGTGGAGATCGCAAACACAACGCTGCATGCCGAGATCAGCCTGGGCCACGTCTTTCACCACCATCTTCGTTCTCCCAATCATATCAATCTGTTGAGATGAATGGAAACAGAAATGGCGATTGGCTCTGCACTTGGCTAAACCTGCTTCCCCTGATAAAGGGCAAATGTGTATTGGTGGCGACGGACAACTCGACCGTCGTCTCATACATACGCAAGCAGGTGGGTACCCACTCTCTGTCCATGTTCAGAGAGACATGGGATCTGCTGACATTTTGCCAGGAAAAAGGCATCTCTCTAAGAGTTCGCCACATTCCTGGCAAATTGAACGTCATAGCGGACAGGCTTATCCCGCGGGACACCAATTCCCACAGAGTGGGAAATCAATCCGCTGATAACGCAGAGCTTGTTCAACCTGTGGGGCACTCCATATATGGATCTGTTCTCCACAAGGTACAACAACAAACTCCCACGCTTCGTGTCTCCTGTGCCAGATCACAGAGCACTAGCAGTGGACGCGTTCTCGATGGAATGGGAGAACCTGTTCATGTACGCATTTCCACCACCGAGGCTGTTACAACAGGTTCTCCGGAAGGTCAGGGCATCGAATGCTCGGGTCATTCTGATAGCCCCCAATTGGCCACAGATGTCGTGGTTCAACGACCTTCTCGATCTGCTGGTAGACTATCCCAGATCCATTCCATCAATACCAAGGTTGTTAACTCAGAACAACTTGTCGCACAGCAATCCAGACTATTCCACCTTCACGGTTGGATGTTGTCAAGGAATCCATTAGAAAGGGAAAATTTTCTTCGAAAGTTGCCCAGTACGTCTCCACAGCTAGACGTAAGTCCACCAACAAGGTGTATCAGGCAAAATGTAAAATTTTCACGGATTGGTGTGGTGCGCGATCATGCGATCCACTCAATCCCTCTATTCCACTCATAGCGGAATTTTTCACCTTTCTGTATGAATCACGGATCTTTGTCCAATTACCATTAAGGTTATAGGGCAATGCTGTCTAATACCTTACGGTTTAGACAGAACTGCGACATAGGCACTAACCATGTCTTGTCTGAGTTAATTCGCAGTTTTCAGTTACGAAAACCGATAACGAACTCACTCACACCAAGATGGAACTTATCATTGGTCCTTCTGGCCTTAACAAAGTCTCCATATGAACCATTGTCAGGAGCTACTTTGTTAAATGTGTCTATCAAGACGGCCTTTCTACTATCAATGGCCTCGTCCAGAAGAGTCGGTGAGATTCATGCATTATCAGTGGAAGAGGGCCATATTCGTTTTAATCAAAATGATGGTTCAGTTACCCTCCTTCCTCATACTGGTTTTCTGGCTAAAAACCAGTTTCCTTCTATGACCCCATCAGCTATCCATATTCCTTGCCTCACTTCTATAGTTGGTCCGCAGGATAAGGATAGGTTACTGTGCCCAGTTCGATCATTGCGGTTCTATCTGAGGGCAGTAAAAAATAAAAGGGGGGGTCAGAAACGCCTGTTTATACCATCCGTGGGCAATCAGGACGTTTCAAAGGACTCGGTTTCGAGATGGATCACCCGCAGGTCACCCCTGACCTTGACACGGTCTGCGGGCTTAATCTTGGAATTGCCATCGCAATTCCTAGGGATTGCGATTGCAATTCCCAGAGAACTAACAAGGGGTGGGTTTTCTAAGGACTAACTGGGTTATATGCATGCACTAGCTATTGGTGCATGCACATATTACCTAAACACCCCTTGGTGACTCGTAGGTACTCTATGCATTCCCGCACAAAGGTAAGTACACTTGCCTTTGGGCGTGTGTGTGTAGGGGAACCTGGCTGGCCGTTTGCTGTGGCCTGCGACCCGGACGTTTTTGAGGAAGGGATCCTGGTGGGTGAGTGTCTTGCGTGGCTGGCAGAATTTCTGGCCAAGATGTCACGCATTACTACAATACACCACTTCGGCCCTGACTTCAAGGCAAACGGGAGGTCCTTGGGTGAGCACGCCCAATGGGATCAATCGGCTTCTGTGGCACCCCCCGCAGGTCACCCCTGACCTTGACGCGGTCTGCGGGCTTAATCTTGGAATTGCCATCGCAATTCCTAGGGATTGCGGTTGCAATTCCCAGAGAACTAACAAGGGGTGGGTTTCCTAAGGACTAACTGGGTTATATGCATGCACTAGCTATTGGTGCATGCACATATTACCTAAACACCCCTTGGTGACTCGTAGGTACTCTATGCATTCCCGCACAAAGGTAGGTACACTTACCTTTGGGCGTGTGTGTGTAGGGGAACCTGGCTGGCCGTTTGCCGTGGCCTGCGACCCGGACGTTTTGGAGGAAGGGATCCTGGTGGGTGAGTGTCTTGCGTGGCTGGCAGAATTCCTGGCCAAGATGTCACGCATTACTACAATACACCACTTCGGCCCTGACTTCAAGGCAAACGGGAGGTCCTTGGGTGAGCACGCCCAATGGGATTAATCGGCTTCTGTGGCACCGGTGCTGGAGTCGTGACTGGAGCATATATATTTTTTATTTTTGCTTTGTTTTGTGATTATTTCATATATACGTGAGTACATTATTTTGTTCCCTTTTACATTGTGTGACCAGTCCGCGGCTCTAGTAGGTGTCACGGTTTAGTGCTACACGAGTGAGTTATTTGTCTTGCTCGAGTATATCACTATGTATCCTCGGTGTGCGGTGCGGAGACCCGCACCATTAGCACATCCCCTTGTAGGGCTCCATGGAGGGTGGGGAACATAGTGATGAATATACCGGCCTACTGATATGAATCGCCAAAAAAACAAAAAACAAACCTCATCACAATTATCGATCAATCCAGTCGATTGGAAGGCTTCGGCTTACTTACAAAGTCGTCCAGCCAACCGTGTTCAGCTGGTCCGTCCAAGAAACGGACGCGACCTGCAGAATTCAATTTCCTACCAGATAACGAACCTGTTTTTCTAACACGACCAACCCAACAACAGTCGGAACAAGAACATGTAGCCACATGGCCTCGATTCCTTGTGGTCCATGCAACTGATTCAGACAAACCCCTCACCAAATTGTCTGTCTTTGTTTTGTCAAAGATCCTGAATAGTGTGGCAGGAGAGCCAAAGAATTTGAAGCGTTTACGCTCTGGTGACCTTCTCATAGAAGTTGAGAGGAAGAGCCATGCAGAGAATTTACTTCTCTGCAACAAATTCTTGGACACTCCTGTCGACATTCAGCCACATAAATCATTGAACAGTTGCAAGGGGGTTGTCCGATCACCGGAGTTTGCTCATGTAACTGAGCAAGAGGTGATCGAGCAACTCAAACCGCAAGGAGTCGCTGATGCCAGAAGGATTAGTAGAAAAGTCAATGGACAACTAGTCCCTACCAATACCTTCGTTCTGACTTTCAACCTCACTTTACTACCGAAAGAACTCAAACTCACCAGATGGTTACTGATTACAGTTGATCCATATATACCAAACCCGTTGCGATGTTACAACTGCCAATTGTACGGCCACCACAAAGACAGATGTAAGAGAGATCTTGCATGTGCACGCTGTGGCATTGCCAAGCACAGTAATGAAAACTGTGTGGAGGCCGAACATTGTGTCAACTGTAATGGTAACCATTCGGCATATTCGAAAGACTGCCCGAAGTGGAAGATCGAGAAGGAGATAGTTCGCGTGAAACATACACGCAACATATCATTCCCTGAAGCCAGGAAGATTGTTGAAATACCAACAACTCCTATCCCTGGCTTTTCTTACGCTTCGGCTGCAGTCTCTCGCAAGCCCAGCAGAAGTATTTCAACCCAAACGGACGTTTGTTCTTGGAAACCAGCTGAACACCCCACTATAACGTGGACCTATAATACGCCACACTACAAGCCTTCTACATCTAACTCATCTACACAATCTCCCCGAGACCGGAGCCCAAAGGCCTCAACATCAAAACCATCTTCGGAAGGCAAAACCTCAAAGGTCACGCCTTCCAAAAGCCCTAAAGGTCGGGCTAAAAAGACCTTAAAACAAATCACGGCCGTGTCTCCCTCTGCGATCACGGCAAGGGCCGGAAGACAGGTCGGCCTCTCCACTACCACTCAGGGGTAGGCCCACGGCCATGGAGAGGATCCCTACAAAACCGCCCAGGAAAGGGTCTGATGACCCTGGATCACAGAAAGGGTCTGATGACCCTGGATCGCAGAAGGGGGCAGACGGCCCCATTCCACTGAAGAACAGGTTTGAGTCGTTGGACTCGATGGAGACTGAAGAGTCTTCTGACACTCCAACTGCCAAACCTGTTCCACCCCGCAAACCCATACTTCCACTACATAAAACATGGATAATATTATCCAATGGAACTGTCGAGGAATTAAAGCAAATCGTGATGAATTAACAATTTTATTAACTCAACACAACCCCATTGCTGTTTGTCTTCAGGAAACATTCCTGAAAGGTTGACGATACATTTTCTTTTAAATAAATCACATGCATTATACAGTAAGTGTTCAGATAACGCTGAACGCGCATCTGGTGGGGTCTCAATCCTCGTTAATTGAGCACCCCACATAGTCTCGTGAATCTTGACACTAATCTTCAGGCTGTGGCCGTTAGTGTTACGATGCACAAGACTATTACGTTATGTTCTATCTACATTCCACCATCTGCAGTCCTGTTAAAATCAGAACTAGATAATCTTGTCTCTCAGCTCCCTTCACCTTTCATTCTCCTTGGCGATTTTAATGACATAACATGCTTTGGGTTGTAAAGACACCAACAAAAAGGGGAACTATTGAAATTTTTCTTTCCGATCACAATCTCAGCATTTTAATGATAAATCGAGCACATATTTACATCCCGCAACCGGTTCATATTCCTCTCTGGATTTAACTCTGTGTCATCCTTCTCTGTATTTGGACTTTACGTGGAAAGTTGGTGACGACCTATGTGGGAGTGACCACTTTCCTGTCTTCTTGCAGAGTAATGGACCACCATCCACTGACAGAGTCCAGAGGTGGAAATTACATAAAGCCGATTGGGACACATTTCGTAATATGTGCATAATTTGAACTAGATTTTGATCGCTTTCGAGATGCGGAAGATCCACTAGAACACTACGTTTCCCTTTTACACGATATTGCAGAAAAGACAATACCAAAAACCTCGGCAAAGCCCAAACGTGTCAATAAACCATGGTTTGACGAAGAATGCAAAGAGGCAATGACTGCTCGTAAGCAGTCTATTCGTCAAATCAATAACAATGCAACACCAGATAATTTAAATGCTCATAGAATTTTTAGAGCGAAAGCTCGACGCACAATTAAAGCTAGCAAGAGAAGGACTTGGAGATCTTTTGTCTCCAAGTTGAATTCGCGATCTAAAATGAAAACCACATGGGACATGATTCGTAAGATAAACGGTAAAGGTAAATCAACTTCTATCAATCACCTCAACAAAGCAGGACATAAAGTATCTTCCAAAACAGACATTTCAAACACATTAGCAGATACCTTCTCCAAGAACTCCTCATGTAATAACTATTCTGAGGAGTTCTTGAAGGTGAAATCTGAGCAAGAGAAAACTAAACTTAATTTTAATTCAGACAATTCAGAACATTACAACGCTCCTTTCTCGATGAGGGAATTAAAAGCTTCCCTCGAGAAAGCACATGATACATCAGCAGGCCCTGATGATATCCACTACCAACTGCTTAAACATTTACCTGAACACTCTTTAGACAACCTCCTTGAAATATTTAATACCATTTGGGAACAAGGCGTATTTCCGCCTTCATGGCGGGAAGCTACAATCATACCTGTTCCCAAACCGGGCAAGGATCACACCGACCCATCAAGTTACCGTCCCATCGCACTTACTAGCTGCGTCTGTAAAACCATGGAACGAATGATTAACGACAGGCTTGTCTGGTTTCTGGAGTCCAATGGACTGATATCTGAGTATCAGTCTGGATTCCGTCGCCAGAGAAGCACTGCCGATAATCTGATTAGACTCGAAGCATTCATTCGAGACGGGTTTGTTAACAATGAACATATAGTTGCCATATTTTTTGACCTAGAAAAGGCATATGACACGACGTGGAAGTATGGGATTATGAAGGACCTTCATGACCTCGGTCTGAAGGGTCATCTCCTGATTTTATTTCTAATTTTTTGAAAGACAGACAATTCCAAGTACGAGTCGGTACAAACCCTTTCTGATCCCCATGAACAGGAAATGGGTGTACCGCAGGGAAGTATATTGTCTGTTACCCTTTTTAGCATTAAACTGAATAATATTGTAAAATGCCTGCAACCAGGTGTTGACTGTTCTTTATATGTCGATGATTTTTTAATATGTTACAAATCAAAGAACATGCATACTATTGAGCGCCAATTACAACTGAGCCTCAATAGAATAAACAAGTGGACCACAGAAAACGGCTTTAAGTTTTCGAAATCTAAAACTAACTGCATGCATTTTTGCAAAAGACGCGGTCTTCACCCTGATCCCGAACTTAAACTGGGAACACATCCCATCCCAGTTGTTCGGGAGCAGAAGTTTCTTGGTCTTATCTTTGATCCTAAACTCACTTTTAAACCCCATTTACGATACTTGAAAGCTAAATGCCAGGAAAGCACTCAACTTAATGCGAGTGGTAGCAAATCATGACTGGGGTGCAGACCGAAAGGTGCTGCACCGCCTTTACATCGCACATGTGCGCTCAAAACTAGACTATGGATGCACTGTATATGGGTCTGCCAGTAAATCCGATCTTCGGGACGCTCGATCGATCCAATACATCACCAAGGCTTACGACTCTGCCTGGGTGCATTCCGTACGTCTAACGCACAGAGCTTATATGCCGAAGCAAATGAGCCTTCTCTCCACGACAGACGCACCAAATTATCTTTGCAATACGCCACTAAACTACATTCCAATCCATCTAATCCAGCTTATAACACTGTCTTTCATCGAACTACAGATGCTGTATTCGATAAGAAACCAAGCTTCAAGCCACCATTCGCAAGAGAATGGATCCTTTTATACACGATGCTGGCTTGGATCTGGATCACATTGCCAAATACGCTGTTCCAGATACTCCACCGTGGCAGTTGGAGCAGCCCAACAAGGTGATCTTCGATCTTAGTCAGCACACGAAAGCAACAACTGATCCATCCATTTTTAAATCACTTTTTCTTGAGATTAAAGACAGATACAATACGTACACTCCGATTTTTACTGATGGCTCAAAGATCGGGACCGGGTAGCATCTGCTGCCGCTGTCCCCGAGGGAGATCTTCAATCCAGACTCCCAGACAAATCTTCGATATTTTCTGCGGAATTGAGGGCGATTTTACTTGCTCTTGATTTCGCGAAAATATCTTGGAGAAAGCAATTCATTTTGTTTTCCGATTCATTATCTTCACTACAAGCTTTGTACAACATGAAGCTTGAACATCCACTTATCCGCCAAATCATGGAGCTACACCATATTTTACTTTCGTCTGGCAAGGACATTATTTTTTGTTGGCTACCCAGTCATACTGGTATCAAGGGCAATGACAGGGCAGATAGTGCTGCCAAGGCCGCCCTGGATCTACCAACTTCTCATTTTCCTGTTTGCTATCATGATTTTAAATCATCCATCAACTCATTCATCTCCGATACAATGCAGATCCAGTGGGATCTGCTCACAGATAATAAACTTCATGCTGTGAAACCGACTCTGGGCGAATGGACTCCTGGCTACAGACATGTACGCCGGGATGAAGTTGTCCTTAGTCGATTGCGCATTGGACATACACGACTAACGCATTCGTATATGCTCAAAGGTGAGCCGCGTCCATGGTGTATTCCATGCCACAGCGCATTTACCGTGCAACACATCCTACTGGACTGTATCGATTTTGCCGATATTCGAGGCAAACACTTCAATGTTACTTCACTTGCGGAGCTATTCCAGGTGGAGAACATTGAAGGTTTGCTTCACTTTCTACATGAAACTAACTTGTATCGGAAAATTTAATTTTATCATTGTATACATGTTTCTCATTATTATACTTTTATAATTCTATACACGTTGTTCATTTATATTATTTATCATATTAATATTTTTACCTTATCATCTGATTGATTATTACATGTAACATACTATTTTACTATTCTTTTTTATTTCTTCATCTACATTGCTTGGCCCTAAATGATACTCTTTTGTGTTGATGGGCCGTTAAGCACCATTCCATTCCATTCCATTCTGTGGCACCCGGTGCTGGAGTCGTGACTGGAGCATATATATTTTTTTATTTTTGCTTTGTTTTCTGATTATTTCATATATACGTGAGTACATTATCTTGTTCCCTTTTACATTGTGTGACCAGTCCGCGGCTCTAGTAGGTGTCACGGTTTAGTGCTACACGAGTGAGTTATTTG
The DNA here is from genome assembly GCA_029237695.1 of Conchocele bisecta. Classification (NCBI taxonomy): domain Eukaryota; kingdom Metazoa; phylum Mollusca; class Bivalvia; order Lucinida; family Thyasiridae; genus Conchocele; species Conchocele bisecta. The sequence goes on from CM055271.1 coordinate 37,430,801, forward strand.
TCTTGCTCGAGTATATCCACTATGTATCCTCGGTGTGCGGTGCGGAGACCCGCACCATTAGCACATCCCCTTGTAGGGCTCCATGGAGGGTGGGGAACATAGTGATGAATATACCGGCCTACTGATATGAATCGCCAAAAAAACAAAAAACAAACCTCATCCACAATCATCGATCAATCCAGTCGATTGGAAGGCTTTCGGACTTCACAAAGTCGTCCAGCCAACCGTGTTCAGCTGGTCCGTCCAAGAAACGGACGCGACCTGCAGAATTCAATTTCCTACCAGATAACGAACCTGTTTTTCTAACACGACCAACCCAACAACAGTCAGAACAAGAACATGTAGCCACATGGCCTCGATTCCTTGTGGTCCATGCAACTGATTCAGACAAACCACTCACCAAATTGTCTGTCTTTGTTTTGTCAAAGATTCTGAATAGTGTGGCAGGGGAGCCAAAGAATTTAAAGCGTTTACGCTCTGGTGACCTTCTCATAGAAGTTGAGAGGAAGAGCCATGCAGAGAATTTACTTCTCTGCAACAAATTCTTGGACACTCCTGTCGACATTCAGCCACATAAATCATTGAACAGTTAACAGTTGCAAGGGGGTTGTCCGATCACCGGAGTTTGCTCATGTAACTGAGCAAGAGGTGATCGAGCAACTCAAACCGCAAGGAGTCGCTGATGCCAGAAGGATTTGTAGAAAAGTAAATGGACAACTAGTCCCTACCAATACCTTCGTTCTGACTTTCAACCTCACTGTACTACCGAAAGAACTCAAACTCACCAGATGGTTACTGATTACAGTTGATCCATATATACCAAACCCGTTGCGATGTTACAACTGCCAATTGTACGGCCACCACAAAGACAGATGTAAGAGAGATTTTGCATGTGCACGCTGTGGCATTGCCAAGCACAGTAATGACAACTGTGTGGAGGCCGAACATTGTGTCAACTGTAATGGTAACCATTCGGCTTATTCGAAAGACTGCCCGAAGTGGAAAATCGAGAAGGAGGATAGTTCGCGTGAAACATACACGCAACATATCATTCCCTGAAGCCAGGAAGATTGTTGAAATACCAACAACTCCTATCCCTGGCTTTTCTTACGCTTCGGCTGCAGTCTCTCGCAAGCCCAGCAGAAGTATTTCAACCCAAACGGACGTTTCTTGGAAACCAGCTGAACACCCCACTATAACGTGGACCTATAATACGCCACACTACAAGCCTTCCACATCTAACTCATCTACACAATCTCCCCGAGGCCGGAGCCCAAAGGCCTCAACATCAAAACCTTCTTCGGAAGGCAAAACCTCAAAGGTCACGCCTTCCAAAAGCCCTAAAGGTCGGGCTAAAAAGACCTTCAAACAAATCACGGCCGTGTCTCTCTGCGATCACGGCAAGGGCCGGATGACAGGTCGGCCTCTCCACTACCACTCAGGGGTAGGCCCCACGGCCATGGAGAGGATCCCTACAAAACCGCCCAGGAAAGGGTCTGATGACCCTGGATCACAGAAAGGGTCTGATGACCCTGGATCGCAGAAGGGGGCAGACGGCCCCATTCCACTGAAGAACAGGTTTGAGTCGTTGGACTCGATGGAGACTGAAGAGTCTTCTGACACTCCAAACTGCCAAACCTGTTCCACCCCGCAAACCCATACTGCCACCTACATAAAACATGGATAATATTATCCAATGGAACTGTCGAGGAATTAAAGCAAATCGTGATGAATTAACAATTTTATTAACTCAACACAACCCCATTGCTGTTTGTCTTCAGAAACATTCCTGAAAGTTGACGATACATTTTCTTTTAAATCACATGCATTATACAGTAAGTGTTCAGATAACGCTGAACGCGCATCTGGTGGAGTCTCAATCCTCGTTAATTTGAGCACCCCACATAGTCTCGTGAATCTTGACACTAATCTCAGGCTGTGGCCGTTATTGTTACAGAATGCACAAGACTATTACGTTATGTTCTATCTACATTCCACCATCTGCAGTCCTGTTAAAATCAGAACTAGATAATCTTGTCTCTCAGCTCCCTTCACCTTTCATTCTCCTTGGTCGATTTTAATGGACATAACATGCTTTGGGGTTGTAAAGAAGACAAACCAACAAAAAGGGGTAGGGGGAACTTATTGAAAATTTTCTTTCCGATCACAATGTCAGCATTTTTAATGATAAATCGAGCACATATTTACATCCCGCAACCGGTTCATATTCCTCTCTGGATTTAACTCTGTGTCATCCTTCTCTGTATTTAGACTTTACGTGGAAAGTTGGTGACGACCTATGTGGGAGTGACCACTTTCCTGTCTTCTTGCAGAGTAATGGACCACCATCCCACTGACAGAGTCCAGAGGTGGAAATTACATAAAGCCGATTGGGACACATTTCGTAATATGTGCATGATTGAACTAGATTTTGATCGCTTTCGAGATGCGGAAGATCCACTAGAAACACTACGTTTCCCTTTTACACAACGATATTGCAGAAAAGACAATACCTAAAACCTCGGCAAGCAAGCCCAATCGTGTCAATAAACCATGGTTTGACGAAGAATGCAAAGAGGCAATGACTGCTCGTAAGCTAGTCTATTCGTCAAATCAATAACAACGCAACACCAGATAATTTAAATGCTCATAGAATTTTTTAGAGCGAAAGCTCGACGCACAATTAAAGCTAGCAATGAGAAGGACTTGGAGATCTTTTGTCTCCAAGTTGAATTCGCGATCTAAAATGAAAACCACATGGGACATGATTCGTAAGATAAACGGTAAAGGTAAATCAACTTCTATCAATCACCTCAACAAAGCAGGACATAAAGTATCTATCTTAAAACAGACATTTCAAACACATTAGCAGATACCTTCTCCAAGAACTCCTCATGTAATAACTATTCTGAGGAGTTCTTGAAGGTGAAATCTGAGCAAGAGAAAACTAAACTTAATTTTAATTCAGACAATTCAGAACATTACAACGCTCCTTTCTCTATGAGGGAATTAAAAGCTTCCCTCGATTAAGCACATGATACATCAGCAGGCCCTGATGATATCCACTACCAACTGCTTAAACATTTACCTGAACACTCTTTAGACAACCTCCTTGAAATATTTAATACCATTTGGGAACAAGGCGTATTTCCGCCTTCATGGCGGGAAGCTACAATCATACCTGTTCCCAAACCGGGCAAGGATCACACCGACCCATCAAGTTACCGTCCCATCGCACTTACTAGCTGCGTCTGTAAAACCATGGAACGAATGATTAACGACAGGCTTGTCTGGTTTCTGGAATCCAATGGACTGATATCTGAGTATCAGTCTGGATTCCGTCGCCAGAGAGGCACTGCCGATAATCTGATTAGACTCGAAGCATTCATTCGAGACGGGTTTGTTAACAATGAACATATAGTTGCCATATTTTTTTTACCTAGAAAAGGCATATGACACGACGTGGAAGTATGGGATTATGAAGGACCTTCATGACCTCGGTCCTGAAGGGTCATCTCCCTGATTTTAATTTCTAATTTTTGATAGACAGACAATTCCAAGTCCGAGTCGGTACAACCTTTCTGATCCCCTTGAGGAATGATGAACAGGAAATGGGTGTACCGCAGGGAAGTATATTGTCTGTTACCCTTTTTAGCATTAAACTGAATAATATTGTAAAATGCCTACAACCAGGTGTTGACTGTTCTTTATATGTCGATGATTTTTTTAATATGTTACAAATCAAAGAACATGCATACTATTGAGCGCCAATTACAACTGAGCCTCAATAGAATAAACAAGTGGACCACAGAAAACGGCTTAAAGTTTTCGAAATCTAAAACTAACTGGCATGCATTTTTGCAAAAGACGCGGTCTTATTCACCCTGATCCCGAACTTAAACTGGGAACACATCCCATCCCAGTTGTTCGGGAGCAGAAATTTCTTGGTCTATCTTTGATCCTAAACTCACTTTTAAACCCCATTTACGATACTTGAAAGCTAAATGCCAGAAAGCACTCAATTTAATGCGAGTGGTAGCAAATCATGACTGGGGTGCAGACCGAAAGGTGCTACACCGCCTTTACATCGCACATGTTCGCTCAAAACTAGACTACGGATGCACTGTATATGGGTCTGCCAGTAAATCCGATCTTCGGACGCTCGATCCAATACATCACCAAGGCTTACGACTCTGCCTGTGTGCATTCCGTACGTCTAACGCACAGAGCTTATATGCCGAAGCAAATGAACCTTCTCTCCACGACAGACGCACCAAATTATATTTGCAATACGCCACTAAACTACAATCCAATCCATCTAATCCAGCTTATAACACTGTCTTTCATCGAACTACAGATGCTGTATTCGATAAGAAACCAAGCTTCAAACCACCATTCGGCAAGAGAATGGATCCTTTGATACACGATGCTGGTTTGGATCTGGATCACATTGCCAAATACGCTGTTCCAGATACTCCACCGTGGCAGTTGGAGCAGCCCAAGGTGATCTTCGATCTTAGTCAGCACACGAAAGCAGCAACTGATCCATCCATTTTTAAATCACTTTTTCTTGAGGTAAAAGACAGATACAATACATACACTCCGCTTTTTACTGATGGCTCAAAGATCGGGGACCGGGTATCATCTGCTGCCGCTGTCCCTGAGGGAGATCTTCAATCCAGGCTCCCAGACAAATCTTCGATATTTTCTGCGGAATTGAGGGCGATTTTACTTGCTCTTGATTTCGCGAAAATATCTTGGAGAAAGCAATTCATTTTATTTTCCGATTCATTATCTTCACTACAAGCTTTGTACAACATGAAGCTTGAACATCCACTTATCCGCCAAATCATGGAGCTACACCATATTTTACTTTCGTCTGGCAAGGACATTATTTTTTGTTGGCTACCCAGTCATACTGGTATCAAGGGCAATTACAGGGCAGATAGTGCTGCCATGTAATACACCATGGACGCGGCTCACCTAAATGATACTCTTTTGTGTTGATGGGCGGTTAAGCACCATTCCATTCCATTCGAGATGGATCAAGCTATGTATTGCTAGATCGTATCAGGAGCTAACCAATAGAGACCTATCATTCATGAAGATTAAAGCTCATGAGGTTAGAGAGATCTCGTCTTCTCGCATTCTCTCGGAATGTTCCTCTACCGGATATAATGAGAGCTGCCTATTGGCATTCTCACTCAACCTTTTCTAACTTTTACCTTCGTTCACTGTCTAGACAGATGGACGAGGTATTAGCTCTGGGACCACTGGTAGCAGCCCAGAACGTGGTCAGGTAGAAGGTTTTCGTTCAGTAGGAACAGAGAGCTTGGATGTTGTACAGTATTACTTGTTTTGTTACATACACCGCTAGTGTCTGTCATCTGTTCGACGGTTGTCGGCAGTCTTACTCGTGACTACGGGAAGTATCCTATGGTCGCGGTATCTTATTGTAATACACTCATTTAGGTATATCTTACCATTTTTGTACACCATCTACCAAGCGTCTAGCAGGCTGCATTCTAAACTGTCCCCCTGACTAGTTTTTTATAAGACGCTTAGTGTGAGAGACTATATATATATATTACTCCGTGCCTCGGAATGCTGAGATGTACTGTTGATGAAAATCGGAAGCATCTCGGAACTACCGTACTGGTTTGACACCCAACAAGTTCTGAAGAGGTTTCTTTTAACCTCCCACCAGTCTGACAAATTCTGATGGCATAATGTAATATGGAATGAATGAAGTAGAAAATAATTTTTTTAGTAAAATATATTTCTACGAATGAAATTCCATATTACATTAGGGAGGCCCACCTCCCACCCCGCTTGAATGGGCTTTGACACACAGCTTGTTCAAGATGGCTATCGGACAGTCTGCGCATGTCCAACTAGGTAGCTAGGGGTGCCACCTGGCGGTGGCCTAAGGGAAGTAACTCCCGGGAGTAGGTTGTAAGGCACTAGTTATCTCTCTTTTGCTGCGGTTTTAAGACCAGTAGATCTATACTGAGCAAAACTAGAAACGTCCCTCCATGTTTAAGGAAAGATTCATCAAAAACCAAAAGGGTTACTTTTAAAAATCAAAATGGAAAAACAAGTTCATTCATTTCTGTATCAAAGCCAATAAATTGCATTTGGATATCTTGTTAAATATTCGAGAGATAACCGGCCAAGGGCGGTAGGGGTCAAAATCAAAAATCACAAAAACTCAGAAATGTGTTACTTAATGTTTAGAGATGGAATTTCAATAAGTAATGTGGCAAAATTCAGTAAATCTCGTTGGTACCGAGTGTGGCACCATTTGCATGAATGCATGCAATGATCCTACGCCGCATCGACGTGACGTAACGCAATACCAGTGCGTTGGGCAAATTCCTCCATTCCGTTGTAACGCCCGTGTAAGATCGCGAACATTGTCAATCTGATGGTTAGCTCGTGCTTTGCGGCCCAGCTCATCCCATATGTGCTCAATGGGATTGAGATCCGGGGAGACCGCGGGCCATGGCATGACGTCGACGTTGTTTTGCTGTAAGTATTAAGTGGTGACCCTGGCTACGTGAGGGCGGGGCATTGTCGTGCATTCAATGCGGGCATTGTCGTGTCAAATGTCACACCAGGACCATGCTGACGGATAAATGGTAAGGCATGTGCATTTAGCACATCTGCAACATAACGTTGTGCATTGATGTTGCCCTGTACAACAACCAAAATCTGTCTTCCGGTTTCCCATGATCCCACCCACCCCAGACCATTATGCTCCCTCCCCCAAACCTGTTCTTCTCAACAATGCAACAATCGGTGAATCAAGTCATTTTTACGCCTGTATACCGGTAATCTTCCGTCAGCATGACTAACTGTGAACCGAGATTCATCGGTGAACAAAACTCGGTTCCAGTCAGCCCTTCTCCAGTTCAGATGACGTCGCGCCCATAACAGTCTGGCAGCACGGTGACGTTGGGTCATTATCTGACCAGTGTACGGGCGGCGTGCCCGGATTGGTTGGGCGTTACGACGTAACCGGTTGCGAATGGTCTGCCCTGAGACACCGTATCGCCTAGCAGTGACTGTGGCTGCCAATCGACGTTGACGTAAGTGCGTCAACGTAATGTAACGATCGGCTCTAGCCGTCGTTACACGAGGCCTACCAGGTCGCTGCCGGTCGTAAACAGCCCCAGTCTGCTGGTACCGGGCTGCAAGACGATCAATCGTCTTCCGACAGCAACCAAACCGAGGCGCGACCGCCCTGGCGGCCATCCCACCCGCAAGCATCCCAGTTGCCTGATTTCGCTCGTTTTCGGAAAGCCGTGGCATATCGAAAACAGTGAAAAATTAAAAAAAGTATTTTAATTTTCCGAATAGCCCCTATCGCATGAATGGTACGACATGAACTGAATCACCTTATCGATGACAAGTATAGCGTGCACGTGCAAAAAGTGGAAATCAACGTTCCGGTCACTGGCCGCTATGTAAACCGTGTGTATCGGCTAAACTCTACACGATCGTATTCTGAACATCGCCACGGTTTAAAATACATGTACTTTGAACATGTGGTACATACATAGACAGAGCTACACCGGCTATAAAACAGGGACGTTTCTAGTTTTGTTGAGTATATATCATTGCCATGATTTCGTCTAAACGGGAATTTGGTATGACGGAGGCTGCTGTTGTGCTACCTATGTATATAAGTATTACGTGTTTGGTTGCAACCTTGGTTGCGCTTGTGCTGGGGGCCCTCCAGAGGGCGGGGTGGGCCCTAGGAGGAGGTGTCCCAGAAACCCCATCCTAGGGTGAGTCCTAACATTTTGTATTATTTTGTATATACATTTTACTTGTGTGTAATACTGCACATGCTGTAATATACTTGTGGTTGTAAGGTCAGAAATAGGGTTAGTCGGAACCGCGTCTGGTGCCAAGGACCTGAGCTTCCATGTCCGCGAACGCGCACCAGATAGTTTATGCAAGTCAGCTTTGTATACGTCATGGGTACCGAGTAACCTTCACATTGTAATTATTCAAATTACACACCCTCATTAAGCTAATTAGCCGGACATTATGAACGGTGTGGCAAAAGAGGCCCGTATACTACTCATGTATGTGCTCAATAGCTTTTGTATAACATTTAGTAGTAGAGTTAAAGTGAAAATGAATGAGTTTCACGTCCCATCAACAGACCTTATGTTACTAGACCATCGATATGGAGACGGTACATCGGTGTAAAGTCTCATCCGAAAGACCAGTGGGATGGAAATACACTACCGCCTGCACTAATCTTGCCAATATTTGCCAAAACTTAATTTCAAAGTACTTGAATATTGTGATTTAAATCAAGCAGCTTGCTCAGACAATCGAATTGCTTGATTGCGAGTAGGGATTGCCAATAGATGTTCAGGGGGCCGTTTCACTAAACTTCGTACGACTAAAATGTTCGTAAGTGCAAAATTATTATATTCTGTAAATCTCACATTAACAATGTTTTCTTGTAAACAATTATTGGATTAACATATTGCATATGCAGCCTATGCTTAATAAATGTAAATCCATCAATTGACATTTCCAGACGATCCTAAATTTGCACTTACGAACATTTTAGTCGTACGACGTTTAGTGAAACGGGCCCCTGAAACGTTGGTAATCTGGGCAAGATTAAAGCAGGCGGTTGTGTACTATGGAAGTGTCTGTTTGTGTATAGGTTGGGATCGCATCCAGAACATCCAGTACTGAAGGCCAATAGCCTACCACTATACCACAGCCCATGAACTGGCAATAAAGGAATACAAGGCAACGTAGTGATTCTTGGGGAATTTATTTAAAACAATACTCACATGTATGTACATGTACTTTGGTAGAAACATCTCGTAACAATACAAACTATTATAATGTGACGAACTTGCACTTATCGCATATCTCTTCATTATGGGTAAAGACAATTGTAACAAATTATTCAGATAATGAAAGAAGTGTTCATTACATAATTATATTATGTAAACGTCAAACGGTCTATTCAGAATCAGAAACACAAGGATTTGCTGTTACAAAATATTTTCCAAGGATACACTTGTACGCATGCGTACAAGTGTATCCTTGGACAATATTTGGTCTGTTTAAAGTTTGTGAGGAGTTCTCCGTCCGGAAGCCAAGTACTTTAAACATACCAAAAGTTTTCCATGGTACAGTAAACGCAACGGCCCATGTTTTTATTTCTTACATGGAATATAAATGTAATCATGTATAGCATATTGATTTGATTTATTTATTGGTGTTTAACGGCCTATCAACAGCTAAGGTAATTTAAGACCGTGCCAACGGGTTCGATCCCGCATTTAACATGCTACATTAGGGGGGAAATTCCAAATTCAGAACGGAATATTTACATCGAAATAAATATATATTCAGCCCTGAAACTAGAATAACCTGACCTGGTAAATTGGAAATATATTTGTGTACTGTGCAATCACGATCAGTATGGAACGCCAAATCTACATAACCTCAAATAAGTAATGCTAGATAATTGAGCTAGCATTAAATAGTTAGAGCTAGCTCTCAATCAGTTGAGCTCTCTAAATCAGTTGGAGCTAGCTCTCAATATAAAATGCTAGAATTATTATTTATAGCTAGCAATAATTATTTGAATAATACTACCACTAACTAATTAGAGCTACATGTAGCATTACATATTTAGAGCTATATCCAAATCATTAGAAAAGCTCTTTACATCATTTGGAGATAGATCTAAATATTTAATGCAAGCTCTAAATGGCCTTCCATAGAACAGAGATGGCCAGACAGCAATGGCAGCGAAAACATCGACATTCAAGACGCTAGCATTGTCTTCGTGCCAAGTTTAAAGAGGTTTCACTGTATTTGATATCAACTACTGAAACGCTTGTTTTTTGTTTGTTTGTTTGTTGGGGTTTAACGGCCTATCAACAGCTAAGGTCATTTAAGGCCGGGTCAATGGGTTTAGTACTAAATCCCATATATTACCTGTACAAGTACATGTACATGTTCAAGTACATGTACAAATGGGGGGAAAATCACAAAATCAGAACTGAATATGTACAATAACAAAACTATACATTCAGCCCTGAAATCAGAATAATCCTGATCTGATACCAGGTCCTCGCCACACCAGAATCACTTGGCCCATCCCAAAAGGAGTAGGATCAGTAATAATCTTACTACTTTTATAATGGGTAATAACCCAATTCAACTCCCAGGTAACTAAAGAGCCAAAGATAAAAACGTACCTGAGGGCCAAACCAGGCAAATCGTGATTCCTATAAGGAGGAACCCATACCGTTAATTTACGCCGTCTCATTCGCCCGACCACCACCCACTAAATGCTTGTTAGTTTAACATCATTTGCTTGGGTCGATATACCAGTAGCCTATTTCATCAACATGGCAAAGTATACTTATCTAGCAAAATATACTTTGAAGGAGAAATTTTCAATTTAGGATAAATTTATTAATATTTATTATACTGAATTTATTACATTATCACAGCCAAAATATGCATACTTTTAATCATCAAATATATGCATTCGTTAGTTCTATATGGAAAATAAATGATTACTCCATCAAAGTATACTTTGCAATTTTGATGAAATCGGCTACAGAGACCACAATTCCTGGTTCAGAACTTTAGGGCCATAAAAAGTGCTTTGGTTCTCAGATATCGCCGCGTCAGAAATATCACTCCGCGTCGAGCATTTTATCGTCATGGAGAAATAAAATCGTACTGTAAGTTCGCCACATGATAAACAAAACACACTAGGTACCATGCACAAATATGTTAAATCCAATCATGCCTGACGAAAATTTGGTGATAGGTCACGTGTACAGCGGTTATAGTAACTTTATACTGCATACTGTACATGAACCTGGCGACATGAAAATAAATCAGAGACGAACATCTGCAAACAAATCTTTTTCTTAATAAAATCCTCCCTCCCGCGTCACATTCCGCAAAAACCCGTGTCTGAAAACCAACGTACTTTTTTTGTATGGCCTTAAATACATGCATATAAAGTGATAAAGACAATAATCGTCGGTATAACATGCAAATGTAGAATCTTGCGATCGTTTATATCAGTGTGAGCCCGCATTTTATCATATACACAACCGCCTTCATTAATCTTGCCCATATTGTCAACATTGCCAACTCGCTGTGAAGCACAGCTCAGGCTCAGCCAATCAAGTTGCTTGATTTCGAGAACAACATTCAAGTGTTTCGGAATAAAGTAAGTGACACATATTGGCACAATTAGCGCGGGCGGTAGTGTGTCTGTTTGATTATGCAGCTACCATATACGTAGAGAATACCAGGCTAGTGTATTACGATATCAGTAGCCTATTTCATCAACATTATAAGAATGAAAGGCCTTTTTGTGGAATTTATCGGGGTATAAACTTGGAAAAGTCGCGGGAATACTGGACGAAGGCCGGAAGGCCTCGTCCAGTATTCCCGCGACTTTTCCAAGTTTATATCCCCGATAAATTCTACAAAAAGGCCATTCATTCCTTATAATTCCAGCATTTTAAATAAATTCATCAAGAAAATGTGTTTATTTTCCGTTTTCTTAATAATTATTTTAACTGCGCCTCACGGTTACGGAAAGTAGTTCGGCATGGGAGTTTACTGGGATATAAATTTTGGACAGAGACTTGCTACGGGCCAATCAAATGTTAGGGAATTGTGTAAATATTGTTGTGCTGGAATTATTAACATGTAAAAAGTGTATGACACATTGAACGTAAATTTGGCGTGGGGCGCGTTTACTGACCGATCTAAATTACGTTGAATGTTATGACGTAATCTGCGACAAAAATCATGACGTCATGGTGAATAGTTTTGACTATTGACCGAACACGCGGAACTATTGCCCGGGCACATCATAACCCAGGAAATTCGTCCAAAGTGTTTAATATCAACTTACATGTATATAGGGAGTTGGGTAATAAAACAAGTTGTTATAAGTAAGCGTTTATAAATGTGCAACCCCACCTTTAAACTTTATATCAACAATTCCGCATACATGAAAGCTGGAATTTCAGATCATAACATTTACACATGTAGATATACAGTTGGAATTTGGGGAAATAATGAATCACTATACACTACAGCTTGTACTACATGTAGTATTGCCAATACATGCATTTGTCAACTTCTTCATTTCAAAATATTTACACCTATAAATTCATAATGCAAATGCCCATTCGACGTACTGCTTTTACATCCCACTACAATTCATTAGAACCACGTGCCGTCGCGCCATGCTGTTGATTTGTTAAAGTTCGTTTGACGTCCGTACATTCCACGAGGTTGTCAATAACCGCACGCTATTGACCGGCAACGTCGGTGTTCCAGTAATTGTGACAAATTGACGTAAAACAATATTATTCTTCATTTTAACGCAATATTTGGTTATGTACATTTTTGAAACTATCAGAAAATGCAGTGTAAATATAAGTAATACAATCATGGGCTGTTGCTTTTACTGGGGTGTACAATACATTTGGTCTGTTTATAGTTTGCGGGGAGTCCTTCGGACTCCACGCACTTTAAACGGATCAAATGTATTGTACTCCCCAATAAACTCATCAGCCCATGGTTTTATTCCTTAAATACTTGGATAATGTGCTTGAAATCAAGCAGCTCTTTGGCTAAGCCTGAGCTTTGATACGGATCAGGCTCAGAAAATACATTGTTTGCGAGCTGTCAGTAGTCGTTCAGAAACGCTCAGTACTCTAGAGGCCGTGTCACTAAACTTCGTACGACTAAAATGTTCGTAAGTGCAAATTTAGGATCGTCTGGAAATGTCAATTGATGAGCTTACATTTATTGAGCATAGGCTGCCTATGCAGCCTATGCTCAATAAATGTAAGGTCAATAATTATTTACAAGAAAACATTGTTAATGTGAAATGTACAGACTATCAATATTTTGCACTTACGAACATTTTAGTTGTACGAAGTTTAGTGAAACGGGCCCCTGGTCAAGATTAACGCAGGTAGTTGTCAACGTGTACTATAGTAGACATGCATGATATACTGTGCATGTTAAAGGTACATGTACATGCCCACTCAGTAGGTACAAACTGTTATTTATAGGAATTAAATAAGTGTATAATTGTGTCACTATTCCACCAGTTCTAAAAAATACGAGTTCCCGCTATACAGATATAATCATTTAGTAATGTTAATTTTACTGATAGTGACGCGCGGTGGTATCGGGCTATTTTCATATGCAAATGAGGCATGATATTCTTTAATTATTTATACTAATTAAATGCGTCACGTGAACAAATTATATGTTCGACAAATTATAAAGTATGATCATTGCACATCAAGTAATAAATACAGTGAATAAATAGTAAAGTACTTTAATTTTTTAAGGAAACACGGTTATCGCCCCTGATAGCAGTGTGGAAATTTACGTCTGATATAAAATGTATAATAATGCCAATCAAAACGTGGGGTAATCGTGAATGAATGTTTATTTTGCCAGAATATGTCTCAGATGATGTCTCTGATATAAAAAATTTTTTGTGTCTACTGAGTAGGCATGTACCTTTAATTGTAACACACCCATAATAAATGACGTTGAACAGTTAACAATAAAAGGATATTATGACTAAATGGAATTATTATACAATAAACATGATATGATAAAATAAAATTATGACTCCATAAAATTGATATAATGGTATTGTGCCATAAAATAGAACACTAAAGTGGAATGCGGGTTTTATTGGAATTGTGACGAAATGGTACAATGATACACTACGGCCTGTGTCAATATTTGTCAAATTCATTATTTCCAAATATTTGAATAATGTGCTTGAAATCACGCCGGCTGATTGACTGAGTCTGAGCTGTGCTACAGCTCAGGCTCAGTCAATCAACCGGCTTGATTGCGAGTTGGCATTGCCAATATATGTACAGAAACGTTGATAATCTTGGCAAGATTAACGCGGGCGGTTATGTAACATGATAAATTAGCATTATGGCAAAATAGCATGGTAAAATAAAGGTAAAATAACAACAGTACGTTAAAATATCATTAAATAAGATAGCAATTATGCTAAAATGGACGTGACGTACATGCATGCGTAACATAACATTGTGATGGGATTAACAATATGGTACAATACAAAATGTGTGTCATAATTCATATGAAAATTTCATATGCAAATGGTATAAAGTGAGCCGATATGCCATTCATGTGCAAAATCTTTAAATATGCAAATGATATGAACTTCATATGCAAATCATGAGCATGTCATATGAAGACCCATGTACAATGCTTTTAAATCTATACAATGTTCATATGAATATTTAATTTCATATGAATTTTCCATGTGAAAAAATGTATATTGCATATGGATTTCATATCGGCTGTTTTCATAAGAATTGCATATGTTTTACATATGCACAGCATATGATTTTTGTCATATGAATTGCATAATTGGCACATTTTGTATGATTGGATTTTGAAATGACTATTCCGGACTAGAATTACTCATAGGTTGAGATAACGTTCCAAGTTCTATACATGCATTAAGTATATCAATAATAGGAATAACAAAACTCAAAACTGTTTTTTTTTATTCTCTGTTATATGCGAATACATAGAGGATATTCATATTTGTGCAACGAATATGACATATATGTTCATCGAGATGAACATATATGTCATATTCGTTGCAAAAATATGAATATTCTATGTATTATATACCGCTCCATGGAAATTAGCAGTTTTTTTAGACTGTATACTGTAATGAATGTGTATTTGCAGCCTATTTGCAGTCCGGCACTGCAGGTGCGCGTTATGAATATAGATATCGGAAGTAGTCGTATTTTCACCGGAAGATGTTTATTTCATCGATGAGAACATATGACTTTTATTTACATCGTATAACTATGTATTTCATGGGTAGGTATATAATAAATGGTCTCTCTATTTTAATGGGCCGTACTGGGACGACCCCGCGACAACAGACTCTCACGAAAGAGTCTGTCATTCACGTCTATTGCTCGATTTAGGTACATGATATCGCTCTGTATCAATATACATAGGCGGCGGAACCGGACAATTATTGGGGAGGTCGTGGGGCAGTCTTGATGGCCTAAATGGCCCGATGTGTCTAGGGGGTACCCCTGATTTGTTTTAAATATAAGAGGCATGAAACGCCATTTCCTGCATTCTCAGCAAGTTTGAGGATGATAATATGTGCTTTATAATACATAAATGGTGCCCTTGGTTGAGGGGGATATTGGGGATTATCTCCCCGAGGGAATGTTCTTAAGGGGAGATAATCCACAATATCCCCCTCAACCAAGGGCATCATTTACTTTATTATACCGAATATAACTAACATTTCACCTCTCTAAAACGGGGGTACCAGTCAGCGTCTGCTTCCATCTCATTCGGTACTTTCGGTTTCGATGCGCGATAAACTACAAGTTACTCCAATTAATGTTCGGTAGTTTCCGTGACCAGACTTCGGGTATCTTCGGGCGAAATGGTCCATAATTATACAGGCCCGTAGCCAGACCTGTTTGAAGGGGGGGGGGGTCGTTTCGAAGGCCCAAGGGGCCTGAGGTATCTAGGGGGGTCTAAAAAAGTGGACCTCGAGGCTAAAAACGTGGACCACGAGGCTGGGCGGGGGGGTCGTCCGACCGCTCCGATCCCCCCTGGCTACGGGCCTGTTATATTATGTCATGGCATTATTACCCTCAGGGTACATATGGCCAATTGCTTTATACCACGTGGTAGGGAATTGACAAATGCAAAGCGTCGAATTTATGATGAGGTATAATAATATTTATTATAGCATAAGACTGATTCACTCCAAAAAGTTAGATACTTATTGAGGGGGGCTGGCGCTGTATCAACGCCTTTTCCAGCTATGGATTATTTTGTTCGACAAAATTCCGCATTGTTGTTGTCATGGAGACGTACATTCATATATGCAATAAATACAATACAAAACAATTACTGGTACAGTCATTAAAACAACGTATAAGGAAAATAGGTGTTCATTGAAATACACTTCATTCTTTGGTGTAAAAATAACAATAGAAAACAGTGAACAAATGAACTGACATGAATGCTGGCTATTTACACATGTACACAGCCACCTGCGTTACTATTTGCCGGGTTATCTCCATTTTAAACAAATAGAGAATAGTAGGTTAGTGACATGAATGGGAAAAATATCTGGCAAGGCTTAGGAAACGGGATGGGCGAGGCTCTGCCGAGCACATCCCGTTTCCGTGCCGCGCCAGATATGTTTTCCCATTCACGGCACTAACCTACTATTCTATTTATCCCGTCAACCCCTACAAATAGCTTTAATTGCAATACAATTAACCCCGGCCAACGCACATATTGATACGCAGTGATTAGGTAGTATTGACAGGATATCAAACATGTTTCACGGCACCGTGTTTCACGGCACATACGCACTGTGTTGATGGGATAAAAATTGTTACATGACTGCCGTTGTTTGACACCGCTCACAGCTGTGTTCAAACGTACAGCGCGTGCTGTTTGACAGTGGCTATAGACAATGATCATTCCGAGACCACGCCAAAATCTGCGTAATGCATGTGTCTCATGACGTTACTAGAACGAGGCATTACGTCACCAGACCATTTCACAACGATGTCACTGACATTTTGAAATTGATGCAAAGGATGGGGCGCCTACATCACGCGACGTGTATTGCGGCCCCGGGATATGTATATGTAAATCAGTTTGAATGGAAGAGGTTATCAAAGTAGCGAAAGTACTGCATAAATTCTCAAATTACACGATATTTCCTACAGATATGTAACAATAACGTTCGACCATGTCCAGCCGTGGGTAAACGTTTGCCGTGGCAGTCGGAAACTGTTTGAATACGCGGCCTACGACCTTGGGGATGAGACAGTTCCCTCGTGCCACGGCAAACGTTTACCGACGACTGGACATTGTCGAACCTGATATTGACAATGCCAACTCGCAAACAAGCAATATGATTGTCCGAACCTGAGCTGTAGCAGAGCGCAGGCTGGGCAAATCAAGATGCTTTATTTCAAGCAAAATATTCAATTATTTTGTAATAAAGAAATCGATAAATATTTGCAAGATTAGCGCAGTAAATACATGTACAAGTAGATATAGCAACAAACAAATATTGAAATACTCTGCGCTGTAGAAGGTACATGTAGGGAAAGATATCCAAGACTCGAACCTACAAAGGGGCACATTTAAACAATACATGTGACGGGAGAAATGTGGTTTATGGGTTTTGCGATCAGTGTCGATCCAGTAGTGAAGATGTATATGGGGATTTTTTTTAGAATTTCAGAAATACTGGACCGATTTTTAAAATTTAACTTTTGTTTTCTTAGTTAGATCATATCCAAGCTATCTAGTCAGGTTTCGGAGTCAATTTCCAAAATTTTTCGTTTTTTTGACTCCTCCCACACTTCCTTACCTCTTTTTACCCCATGTTAAATTCCCATAGACAAATCAATTTTTCGTAATAAAATCAATATTTGACCAAATTTCACGAAATAAAAAGAAGGCTCATTCTTAAATTTTCCTTTAATTTAATATTATCGAAAATAATATTGTTTTTGAATTGTCTATATAGCCGTAAAATTTGGGCAGCTTTCGTGAAACAGACTATAGTGTGCTATTTGAGCTACGCTGGTCACAAATCCCATAAGCCCAATTTCTCTTGTCACAGCCACAAATTACCCCACGCTCCTACTTTCGTACAGGTCACAATTTGAAATGATTCCACATATAATTAGACTGGCTGTACACATAATTATAATTATGTCGTCTTTGATGATAAATGCACAGTCTATGGAACAATTATCACCGGATTAAAGGACGTACTATTGGTAATTCGCTACATGTATACAATGTGTACGGTAGCGAGATGCGCATGCGTTAGCATCGCAAATACATGTAGTTACGTGATACGACGTAGGAACACTGGGTTTTCCGAGAAAGCGCGAAGTTTCATAAACAGGCATTTGGCTACAGCCCTGTACAGCAGTATGTGAGCGGAGTAATTGGGTTTCATATTTCTGGATCAGTCAGCGGATACTGTGCGATATACGAACATAAGTGTATGATACAAGTACAGATACACGTATTAGTGGCCGCGGCATGGTCTGAAATTTATTTGCCTTGTCACGATTGTGGTGTTTCTGCAATTACAATGGAACCCCTCTAAACCGGACACTCGGTAAAATAGAGATAGTTAAATTACGCTAGAATGTGTCATGAAGTTCTCGTATGTCTGATTTACAGTGGAACACATCTAAACTGGACACCCTGGGGACCTCCGAGGGTATCCGGTTTCGAGATGTTCCACCGTATTATATTTAGTAGACTAAGATACAATGCACACATGCACGCCGTCTTGCATTGTACGTATATTATATCATAGCCATGCATGTATGCTACTGAGACAGTTGCCTCGATGCAATACACTATTCTATTCTATTCGTGACGCAATGGGATTTTTGCACATTTGAGTAGAACGTTCACATTTGTAGAACCTCCAGCAGACCTGATAGAGCCACATGTGTTTGCCATACTGTCAATATCAGGCGGCCGTTTCACGAAACTACGTACCACTAAATTGTTCGTAAGTGCAAAATTAACGCTCAATACATGTAAATCCATCAATTGAATTTTCCAGTCGTTCTTAAATTTGCACTTACGAACATATTAGTGTACAAACTTTAGTGAAACGGCCCCCAGGTATATTGGAGATTCTACAAACACTTGTGAAGAAAATCGTTTTATTTTTCAAGTGGGCGTAATGAGTCCGTAACGAGCCGTCTCATCAGGATCTGCACTTTTTGCAAGTAATTTTCGTACTTTATAGAACAAAACCATCCCCATTTCTTAAATAGACTGGTCGGTCTGATAATCATTTTGTGACGATTGGATTGGTTGTACAATAAACATCAAAATCCATTCCAGTTACTTAAAGGTACATGCCCACTCAGTAGGCACAAAATGTTCTTTATAGGAATTAAATAAGTGTATAAATGTGTCGATATTCAACCAGTTCTAAAACTTACGAGTGCCCGTTATACCGATATACTCATTTAGTAATATCTATTTTACTGATAGCGGTGGTATCAGGCTATTTTCATATGCAAATGAGGTCTGCTATTTTTTAATTATTTATACTAATTAAATGCGTCACCTGAAAAAATACTATTTTCGACAGATAATTGCACATCAAAAAATAAATACAGAGAATAAATAGTAATGCCTGTTAACATTTTAAGGAAACACGGTTATCGCTCCTGATATCAGTATGGACATTTACGTCGGATATTAAATGTATAATAATGCCAATCAATAAGTGTGGTCATGGTGAATGAGTGTATATTTTGCCAGAAAATGTCTCAGGTGATGTCTCCGTTATAAAGAACAATATGTGCCTACTGAGTGGGCATGTACCTTTAAGGGTATATGATAGATGTTGACACCTTCCGTATTCGGGCACAGGTTGAAGTAACGGACAGAGGTCTATAAATACATTAAATATGCCTAAAAGCATCAATAAATGAAGAAAAAAAATTCTTCATTTATTGATGCTTTTAGGCATATTTAATGTATTTATAGACCTCGGTCCGTTACTTCAACCTGTGTATTCGGGGGGCCGTTTCACAAAACTAAAATGTTCGTAAGTGCAAATTTAGGATCGTCTGGAAATCTCAATGCAGCCTATGCTCAACAAATGTAAATCCAATAATTGTTTACACAAAAACATCTGCCCTGTTCGCCATCTCACTTCTCATACTTCGTACTACTAAGATGTTCGTAAGTGCGAATTTATGATCGGCTGAAAATTTCAATAGACGGATTTACATTTATTGAGCATAGGCTGCATATGCAGCCTATGCTCAATAAATGTAAATCCAATAATTGTTTGCAAGAAAACATTGTTAATGTGAAATTTACAGACTATCATAAGTTTGCACTTACGAACATTTTAGTCGTACGCAGTTTAGTGAAACGGGCCCCTGGTATGTACCGGGCCCCATGGCTTGGTGAATACTGTCCCTACTTTAACCCATCACATGCGAAATACACCTTTACGGTTATGATTTTTTTTTAATATTTCGTTTTTGTTTTTGTTATATCTCAATGAAAGTATATTGTTGTGACCACTCATTTGAACCGTCTCGACATGACACGGTTCACATAGTGGTCGCGGCATATACTTCTGTGCGCATAGGCGGAACATATTTAGGATTTTCCGCAAACATAATGGCAAATCCTCAATATGAAATGGGTGAAGACACGATGTTTCACGGCGAAATACACCGTTCACACAGTTCAGCCAATACCACATTGCGCCCACATACGTAACTATATTATTTCCGTGTATATACACTGCCGCCTATGCTAATGTTACCAATTTGTGTCAATTCATTTCAAACACTTGAATATTATTGGCTGAGCCTGAGCTGCGCTACAGCTCGGGCTCAGACAAACAAAGTGTTTGATTGTAAGTTGGCATTGCCAATAGATGTTCAGAAACGTTGATAATAGAGGCAAGATTAGCGCAGGCGGTTGTGTATAACCTTCAATGTGTTGTGTGAATACATGTGCAGTATTGAGCTCACATATACAGTAGAACCTCTCTAAACCGGACACCCATCCAATCTATGTCTACTTAATTATATGTGTTTATTGACATCTCTCACCGTTGATAACGCCTGTTCATGATCACAAACCATATATACATGCTTTGCGGTGCCCGTATGCCTGATTTACAGTGTATCCTCTCTAAACCGGACACCCTGGGGACCTCCCAGGGTGTCCGGTTTAGAGGTTCCACCGTATACTATATATGCGCGTATTTACACTGTTCACAGAGGTTGGTGAATACTATACGAGATCTGACTCCACAAACACCCCACAGTTCACGACAGACGGGCTCTCTGGGGGCGAAATCTCACTGGGCTTCAGTATCGTAATTCCAGAATCAGAACTCGACGAGTCGTTTCGGTCTTTCTCCTGCTGAAAAACAGAAGAAAATGGCAAAATGCACTCAGATACTTTCCCTAATTTTAGCTTAAACGTGCGTATTTCATGAAGGATATATGATATATAAATTATGTACAGGGGATGGGGATTTAGCTAAAGGTAACAGGCCCGTGCACGTAAGGTGCACGATGTGTGCACTAGTCGTACACGAATGGTAAACATCAACGTGCACTAACCTAATTACAAATAACACACCGTGAAGAGAACACTCATAATCACCTACATTCACTCTCCCGCAGTCGTTATAAAAGAAGAAAAGCCCACACAAATTCAGACGCAGATGCCAACGGTCCCGAAACATTATACAGTGCAACCTCTCTACAACAGCCACCCATGGGAAGACACACAACTGGCTGTTGAAGAGAGGTGGCTGTTGTAGGGAGGTTAATGCTGAATTAAATGTTATAGTCTGATGTTTATTTATTTTCTTCGATAATTCTCATCAAATACATGCTTTGACAGCATTTTAGAATCATTTCCAATTGAGAAAGATGGCAAAAGCAAAGAAGACTACAGTTTTCGTGCTCAGCAGTCTAAGGGTTAGATATAGAGGAAATCATCCATTTGGGATATAAAATAGTGGCTGTCAAAGAGAGGGTGTTGTTGTAGAGAGGTGGCCGTTCGGGGAGGTTCGACTGTACATGTATTTTTGATGTTCAGCAATGTGATACATAGAATGTTACATCGTACATGTTTGAATAGCTTGAAATAATACACTCATGTACGTCGGGTTTCGCGTAATTACTCATCGTTTACCCGGAACCGACGTTCACTCGTGTATTTATTCAAACATGTACGGTGAAATATTCTCTACATGTATGTACATCAGGCCCGTACGCAGAGGGGGTGCGTACGCACCCGCCTTAGCCCGTTCAACACCACATACCTGTATAGTGGTATTGGCAAAAAGTGTAGATCCAGATGAGCCGGCTCGTGACGAGCCGTCTCATCAGGATCTGCACTTTTTGCAAGTAATTTTCATAATTTTGAGAACAAAAACACCTCATGTTCATAAATGGACTAGTCTGAAAATCATTTTGTGATGATTGAAATGGGTTGCAAAATTAACATATCAAAATACATTCCAGTTATTATGGGGTGAAATGGTTAATCTGCCGAGGTATGTCCGTGAATGTGCAAAAACACAATGCTTAGCCCTTCGCGCCGTCGATAACGCACACCCCCCCCCCCCCCCCCCCCCCCCCCCCCCCACCCCCCCCCCCCCCCCCCCCCCCCCTAAATTAATTCCTGCGTACGGGTCTGTACATAATACATACAGTTTATAGCAGGATTAGCAATGTTGCAAAGTGTGCTAAGCTACATAGTATTTGACATATGTATATGGTTAGTTTGAGTACTTTCTTTTCCCATTGAAACACAATGGAACAGAGGCCGTCAATAATAATGCATGTTCATGATTTCAAAAGACATAAGTATGTCAACAATGGTCATATGCCTGATTTACAGCGGAACATCTCTAAACCGGATGCCCTGGGAATATCCCAGGGTGTCCGGATTAGAGAGGATTCACTGTAGTCAGACTCTCACCTTTTCTGAAGAATGTAAACATTTGGTCCTTAGCAACGGACTTCTCCGGAGTAAACATGGCGACGTGGCGGTGTTGTGAGGGACGGGGGCCAACAACATGGGCTGGCTCCCGGGCACTTGGTTGATCACCGTGACCTTCTCGGGCGGTATGTGGCCCGTCAGGCAAGTGAGCGGGATTTTGTAGATATTCCTCATCGGACAGTTTGATTTGGCTGAAGGAAAAGGTAAATAAAATAAACATTCGTGCATGAAATGCGAACAAGTGTGTACTTTATGCTATTACTATTAGAAGTTAGTAAAATCGTGTGTCAGTATACATGTAATTATATTAACCCTTTCAACACTACAGGCCTGTATAGTGTTATTGGCAACACGTATAGATCCAGTTGAGCCGAATCGTGACGAGCCGTCTTATGAGGATCTTAACTTTTTGCAAGTAATTTTCATATTTTTGAGAACGAAAACACAACGTTTTCATAAATGGACTAGTCTGAAAATCGTTTTGTGACTGTTGGATTTGTTGCAAAATTAACTAATCAAAATCTGTTCCAGTTACATGTACTTAGGGGTGAAAGGGTAAATATTCAGTATGAGAGTAAAATGGAACGCGCATGGCTGTGATCCAGGATGTTTCAGAATTATTTTATAACAATATATTAAGTTAAATAACTCAACATGCAGTTGCATATACCACAATGAAAAACAATTCAACTCATAATGGTTTTATACTCTGATGGAAATGAGAGAAACGAATATAGAGAATTGTAGGTTAGTGCCGTGAATGGGAAAAAATATCTGGCAAGGCTTAGGAAACGGGATGGGCGAGATCTGCCTAGCCCATCCCGTTTCCGTGCCGCGCCATATGTTTTCCCGTTCACGGCACTAACCTACTATTCTATCCTTTCAACACCTAAACATAGCTTTAAAATGCAAAACAATAACCTCAGCCACCGCACATATACATATGCAGTGATTAGGTCGTATTGACAGGATATCAAAAATGTTTCACGGCACCGTCTTTCACGGCACATACGAAATCAGTAACATTGATGGAGGATGTACGCCCAAAACCTTTAAAACACATTTCTAAGTCATGTAGCATTAACCTTGAGCAAAGGGTCCTATGTATGGGATATACCGTGACACAAGTATAAGTTAGATCACGGTTCGTCCGCAGGTACGAGGAGATAACCCGCGAGCTGTAGCGAGTGGATTATCGATCGTACATGCGGACAAACGTGATCTAACTTATTTATCACATCCTCATGCACATACATTACACACGAGCTGTGTTAATACAGAAAGAACACCCGGAAATGTTTCAATGATGTGATAATGGATAACAACAGATAATGCATACTGAAGTGTCAAGCCAATCCGACTTACGGTTACATAAGCCGAACTTTCTGCCTATAACGCAGGGCGACTTAACGCAGGTCGGGTTAATTTCGGGTTAACACATTAAGTCGCTCTGCGTTACAGACATATAGTTCGGGTTAACGGTTATAGAGATAGTACCCGACAACTCTAACACATGTATCTATGGAAGCCCTGGAGGGACTTCTGACTTCAATACTTCTAGCTTCCTTACTTCCTACTTCCTTACTTCTAACTTCCAACTTCATTACTTCCTACTTCTAACTTCATTGCTTCTTACGTCTAACTTCATTACTTCTAACTTCCTTGCTTCTAACTTCATTACTTCTTAGAAGTCTTAGAAGTAATGAAGTTCGAAGTAAGGAAGTTAGAAGTAATGAAGTTAGAAGTAATGAAGTAATGAAGTAATGAAGTTAGACGTAAGGAAGTTAGAAGTAAGAAGTGATGAAGTTGGAAGTTAGAAGTAATGAAGTTAAAAGTAGAAGTAATGAAGTTGGAAGTTAGAAGTAAGAAGTAAGGAAGTTAGAAGTAAGAAGTAATTAACTTGGAAGTCCCTCCAGGGCTTCCATATATCACGGAGAAACAAAGGCGAAGACAGACATACATGTACGGGCAGATGGTCAGACAGGGTGACGACTGTACATAAATTGCGTGAATACATACGGCTCGGGGATGCTGGTGGTAACTTGAATGATGGCGATGGTGGCGGAGAATGACACGCGTCACAATCGGAACACCTCTCTTTGGGCGAAGGAGGCGGGTAGGCGGATGAGGCGAAATAGATATCACACTGAAATAAATATGAGGAATTTAGACTCTCGTGTATAGTGTTAATACATATCTGAAAGGAAACCTGTTTTTGAACTTTGAAGTGTGCAGGCGAACGCAAGTTAATGTAGCCGGATCAGCTGATTAAATGTTACTCTCCAAAAATGAAGTATGATAGTAGATACGAGAAAGTCTGATTGTTTATGCAGTGTTTGTCAGATATGGGAATGACAAAGTTCGTTTTTTTGTCCATGTCACATGTTTTGTATACATGTATAACAGTTGCACGCATAAAAAGATTATTTATTTATTTATTTTATTCTGTATATGCATATAGTAAAAATAAATAATAAAACATTATTTATGTATTTATATTTATTTATTTATTCAGAACGCCTACCTTGGCTGATATGAGGGTGAGGTCGGGCATGGACATTGTGTGCACCAGGTTGCCATTGACGATCAGTCGGATTTCTATCGTGTCCGGCGTGAAGGCCATCACATAGGGAAAGGCACACACTGAAATGGACACATCATATACGTCACCAACTCAAAAAGTCATATTTAATACACGGCATACTGGCATGGACATACCCACTATTGAAATGGATATGTCGAATACATTGTACCGGACACGCTGAAAAGAGTATACCGAATACAGGTCATACTGAAATGGACATGTTGCATACGTGAATTACTGAAATGGTCATGTCATATACGTGACACACTGAAATGGCCATGTCATACACGTGACACACTGACATGGGCATGTCATATACGTGACACACTGACATCTGAAATGGTCATGTCATATACGCGACACACTGAAATGGTCATGTCATATACGCGACACACTGACATAGTCATGTCATATACGTGACACACTGACATCTGAAATGGTCATGTCATATACGCGACACACTGAAATGGCCATGTCATATACGTGACACTCTGAAATGGTCATGTCATATACGCGACACACGAAATTGTCATGTCATATACGTGACACACTGAAATGGTGTCATATACGTGACACACCGAAATGGTCATGTCATATACGCGACACACTGAAATAGTCATTTCAAATATGTGACACACTGAAATGGTCATGTCATATACGTGACACACTGAAATAGTCATTTCAAATATGTGACACACTGAAATGGTCATGTCATATACGCGACACACTGAAACGGTCATGTCATATACGCGACACACTGACTGGTAATTTCAAATACGTGGCATTTTACAATGTATAATCGTCATGTCGATTATGTGAAACACTTTAATTGATGTCACAACAGGGCAATATCACGTGTTAGCGATTTTAGTTCGTTCAATTTACCTCATCGTTACTACTGTCTGTTTCACGAAGCATGCTCACATGTACGGCTATAGAAACAGTGTAAAACTAACTTATTTTTCGACAATATTTAATATTATCAAAATTTAAGAATGAGCCTTCTTTTTATTTCGTGAAATTTGGTCAAATGTTGTTTTTATTACGAAAAATAATTCATGTATGGGACTTTAACATGGGGGAAAAGAGGTGGAGAACATAGAAAAACGAAATATTTGACACTGAACCCTCGCTAGATGGCTTAGAAATAATATAACTAAGAAAACAAAAGTTAAATTTTGAAAATCGGTCCATTATTTCTGAAATTCTGCAATTTCCCCATGTTAAATCCCCAGAGACATTATTAAATTTTGCTGTAATTTAATATTATCGAAACAAATATTGTTTTTGCATTGTTTATATACCCGTAATATTTGGGCAGCTTTCGTGAAACAGACAGTAGTAAGTGATCGTGTCACGATAATTGGTTAGTTCAGACGACTTATAAGGTGTATTAACACGGCTAGACCATACTACTGCGGTAGGAGAATGAACTACATTGTATCTACTGTCTGTTTCACGAAAGCTGCCCAAATTTTACGGCCATATAAACAATTCAAAAACAATTTTTTTTTGGATAATATTAAATTAAAGGAAAATTTAAGAATGAGCCTTCTTTTTATTTCGTGAAAATTGGTCAAATTTGGATTTTATTACGAAAAATTTATTTCTCTATGGGAATTTAACATGGGGGAAAAAAGGTAAAGGAGTGTGGGAGGAGATAAAAAACGAAAACATTCGGAAATTGACTCCGAAACCTAGCTAGAAAGCTTGGAAATGATCTAACTAAGAGAACAAAAGTTAAATTTTAAAAATCGGTCCAGTATTTCTGAAATTCTAAAAAGAAATCCCCTTGTTAAATCCCCATAGACATCTTCACTCCGTGAAGATGTCTATGGGGATTTAACATGGGGAAATTGTTTTTTCGTAATAAAATCAATATTTGACCAAATTTCACGAAATAAAAAGAAGGCTCATTCTTAAATTTTCCTTTAATTTAATACTATCGAAAAACAGACTATAGGTTAAATTAACCGTCTCATTAAGTTAAGTTAAAGCACACGTTTCAACTGCATTACAACTAATACTAAATTCTGAAAGGAAAACGGGCCAACGACTACTGGCATGACACATTTTCTGGGCTCATATGCCCGGGTTAGGAAGGTCCGCTAGCCAATTCCTAACCTTAAATATAAGATCATAATAACAAGTGTTCCGGAGGTCACAATATACGCCCGTCGAGGCAAGGCCAGTCAACAAGGGGAGATAAATAGGCTTCTTCGTCTTGCTGTGGTAAACATGTATACCGAATTTGGTTACGATCGGTGAAGTATAACTTGAGTTATTGCGTGGACAAGGATACAGAGAGGGAAAATTAAAAATGGCCGCCAAGTGGAGATAAGTCATCGAACAATTTTGAATATCAACAAGCTTCTTCGTCTTTCCGTGTTAAACATGTATACCGAATTTGGTTACAATCCGTCAAGTAGTACTCTAGTTATTGCGTGGACAAGCTGTGCCCGCCCGCACATACAAGATGAATACATAAATCATGTACGTCCCGTTTTTTCAAACGGGCGTATAAAAAGGTTAAACCATATTACCACCATATGCATCCATACAATTGAATCAAAGATGAGAAAACCTTTACAATATTTATTAACACAATTAGTGACATACCAATTGCACGGGGTTCGGAATTCCAATGAATGTCGAAGTCGAATGACGTTTCTTCTTTCAACTTTTGAAAATGGCTGACATCTGAAATAAAGTAATTTACATTGTACATGTATATGTAATACCTTACTACTGTTTCTCCATTGCGACCATCATAATCGAAGTAGATGTCATTGATGTCATTGTTCCTTGTACAAGTATTAGTCGAATTCAAAATTTAAATGCTTTGATTTAACGACGGCACTGGCTCGACGACCTTGCATGTCGTCTCCCAAGAATGGGAGATAGGAAGCAGGTGGATACAGAGGAAACCGGCCCCATGAGGCCTAGCTCTTATTCGAATAGTCCCCTCTGGTTCTTTAACGTGCCTAGACTCTCCTTCAAATCTGTTTACACGGGATTAAAGACCCCATCCGAAATGACTAGTAGAGCAGGAAATACAAAGTATCTCAGAAATTATCACGCTCTGGAACTGAACCATTAATCGAACCCGGGTCGCGAGCGTGGTAGTCCAACGGTGTTACCCCTCAGCCACGGTTGAAGTGTAAGAAAGCGTCTTTAAATATGCACATTAATTACTACATGTAGTATACACGGACATTGTCAGGGCGAGACTCGATGGGTTCGTACGAACCCCATTTTTTAAGCCAGTAGGATTTTTCTTTATATATATGAGGTCGTCGATAGCCAATTTCCGGGCATGAATGTGTTATATTTTTCAAATGCCTTATTAATAAAACACAGTCAAGCGACGCCACACCTATTTCAGTAGGCCCATTTTCAGAAATACGCTTCTCATATTTACACAAAAGTTTTGCCCGGGAGCTAGCTGTTAACCGTGTATGGAGCCAATTCCCACCCTTAAATATAAGTTGAAAGAATGAAAGAATGAATGAGGCTAGCTGGTGTCCAGACATATACCCGAATGCAGCATTTGGCTTCTAGAAATCGAAAACTTCCCGGGGCAGTGAAACAACCCCTGGACCCCTTTCATATTTCGGTTGATCTGCAAGTCGAACCCCGTTTTCGCAAATGCTGGTGACACCCATAGGATAGAAACAGCGTTGTAAATCCCGTCATGCGTTGCTTACCACTTTATAAATATGCGCATTGACCGTATATTTTAGTACGTTATTAACCCTTCCATCCCTACATGTGTTTGCTATTTGCTACACAACCCATAAACCCGATTTCCCCATTCACAGTCACATATGACTCACGGCTATACCGAGATATAATTCATTAGCCCTTTCACCCCTAAATAATAGAATGGCTTTTGATATGTTCATTTTGCAACCAATCCACTCGTCTCAAAATTATTTTTAGACTAGTCCATTTATGAAAAGGGGGTGTTTTTGTTGTCAAATATATGAAAATTACTTGCAAAAATTGCAGATCCTGATGAGACGGCTCGTCACGAGCCGGCTCATCTGGATCTACAATGTTTGCCAATACCACTATACAGGTATGTGGTGTTGGAAAGGTTAAGAACACACTTACAATTATAGGTTAATAGTAGTTCTGCCTCCTCATCCTCGTAGATGTCTATGGCGGAGACGAGGTTCACATTCTGGAAGGCAATCACAGGACATTAATCGCAAAAGTCAAATACAAACGTTGTTTGAGTGTATATAGAGAATAGTAGGTTAGTGCCGTGAATGGGAAAACAATCTGGCGAGGCTTAGGAAACGGGATGGGCGAGGCTCTACCGAGCACATCCCGTTCCCGTGCCGCGCCAGATATACAAATTGCCGCGCGTCAACACATACAAATTGATTTAAAATGCAAAAAAATAACACCAGCCATCGCACATATTCATACGCAGTGATTAGGTCGTATTGACAAGATATCAAAAATATTTCACGGTACCGTGTTTCAGTTTCACGGCACATACGCACTGTGTTGACGGGATAAAATGCAATAATATACAGTTATTTCGCGGCATTCGCGGGACAGTGCACCATTAAGGCAATAGTGCTTCGGGTACTCCACAGCACCGAGGGGCAATATGCTTTGACTGTTCCCCGAAATGACCATGAAAGACATGTAACTGTTTTATTACTCAACCTGTAAACAGTGTATGTGACGAGGGGCTCATCGTCTGACCGATCTAAATTACGTTGAATTTTATGACGTAATCTTCGACAGATATCATGACGTCAGAGTTTTCAGGGATGAAATGTGTTTACTATTGTCCGGGCATGCGGAAACTATTGCCCAGGCACGTCAAAACCCAGGGAATTAGTCAAAACTATGGAATATCTACATTTACTTATATAGGAAGGGTAACAGTACTTAGTAACTGTAATGGTAAGTACGTTATTTTGTTTGTATGTTCAATACGTTAACCCTCAGACCGCTATCTTATTTGTTTTGTCGTCTGCTGTTTATTTTCTATTTTCCATTTTTATTATCAAAAACATGCTTTGACAGCACTTCAGAATCATTTCCATTGGAAATGATTCTGAAGTGCTGTCAAACCATGTTTTTACGGAGAAATAAGGCAATATATAAAAGCAACAGCAGACGACAATCGTTGTGAGTAGCGGTCTAAGGGTTAAGAACTATCTACAATGTATAGAATATTTGTTTAAGGTTATTCGGAACTTAAATTAGGTGGTGTTTGTTTCGTTACCGTGTCGATAGTAGTGCCACAGTCGTTAACATGGTAATAATCCTGCGCGTGCAATGTGCCACATGTTCTGCGATTATCATTTACAGTGGAACCTCTCTAAACCGGACACCCTGGGAGGTCCCCAGGGTGTCCGATTTAGAGAGGTTCCACTGTAATTCAGGCATATTAGCACCCCGATACATGTATCTGTAAATTGTTCCGTCATGAACATGCATTACCAATGTAGACAAACGACAGTGAAACCCATTAAATCAATCACATTTTCCTGGGTGTCCGGTTTAGAGAGGTTCGATTGTACTGTTACCAGCCCAGTGTCTTCTGATATCAAGTTTTTTCAGGCAAGGGTAGGAAGCGCGTATGAATTACGAGGCTCGCCGAGGAATTCTTACCGTTTCCATAGTCGAGCCTGATAACTTGATATCAACATACTCTAGGCTAATATTTTATTTACCAGGTAACGTTTTATGTTAGGTGATGGTCAAATATAACATATTTTTGTTGAAAAGAACACGGACTTGTTTACGTACATACGTTATTCGGTAAAGTCATACTATGACGTCGTTCGACCAATGAAACGTCAGTTTTCAATGCGTCGTAACCCAGATACTCGTATCTACGAGTCAATGCGTATTCGGCCAATACAATGCTGGTTACCTGATAATAAATGTATATATATAGTGGAACATCTCTAAACGGGACACCCTGGGAAGTACACTTCCTTCGTTTGTACTCGGCTTAGAGACGAAGGCGAAGACCGTATACAGTGGAGCCTTTCTAAACGGGGCCCCCAGGGTGTCCGGTTTAGAGAGGTTCCACTGTAATCAAGCATTCCATGAACGATTTTTGTCATTTTAAATCATGAACATACACGACAATGATATGAATTACAGTGAAACCCATCTAAATTAAAGTCCAATGGGATCGCCAGGGTGTCCGCTTTAGAGAGGTTCCACTGTACTAACTTTATGCGTGTCCACTTGAAACAGCTGTAACGTGTCGCCATTTTTCTCGTTAACGAGATCGAACTGGTTCTTGTATCCGATGCAGATCTGGTTATCTCCCCTGATCGAGTCCTTCTCCAGCCCCTTCGTGCTGTCGATCAGTGAGATGATGTGAGGGGTCTCATAGCAGTCCAGCTCCTGGAACAAAATTGTACAGTACCGCCTGCACTAATCTTGTCTTCAATGGTCAGAGAACAAAAACATGGCTTTCATGTGGAATGCAATTGCGAAAAAGCTCTGGATTTGTGTGTAATTGTTCGACGTAGTTTACGGCAATATTACATTTTTCCGAATCTGGTGGAATTTGGCGATGCGATATGAGGGGAAATGTCACTTCCATGGTCATAACTATACAGTTATTTCATTGTCATACGGGAAACAGTGAACATTATTTAAGTGTTGACTATTCCCCGAATGACCATGACATAACTGTTTTGTATCCCGTCAACAAAGTGCGTATGTGCCGTGAAACACGGTGCCGTGAAACATTTTTGATATCCTGTCAATACGACCTAATCACTGCGTATGAATATGTGCGGTGGCTGGGCCGGTTATTGCTTTTGCATTTTAAAGCTATGTGTAGGTGTTGACGGGATAAATAGAATAGTAGGTTAGTGCCGTGAATGGGAAAAAATATCTGGCGCGGCACGGAAACGGCCATCCCGTTTCCTAATCCTTGCGAGATATGTTTTCCCATTCACGGCACTAACCTACTATTCTCTATATTACTCAACCTGTAAGCAGTGTGACACAATGAACGTATATTTGGCGTGGGGCGCGTCAAAACCCAGGGAATTAGTCAAAACTATGGAATATCAACGTATATAGGAAGTAATAATAGTGACTATTTATTATAGGAATGAATGGCCTTTTTGTGGAATTTATCGGGGTATAAACTTGGAAAAGTCGCGGGAATACTGGACGAAGGCCGGAAGTCCTCGTCCAGTATTCCCGCGACTTTTCCAAGCTTATATCCCCGATAAATTCAACAAAAAGGCCATTCATTCCTTATAATTCCACCATTTGAAATAAATTCATCAAGAAAATGTGTTTATTTTCCGTTTTCTTAATAATTATTTTAACTGCGCCTCACGGTTACGGAAAGTAGTTCGGCGTGTGAGTTTACTGGGATATACATTTTTGGACAGAGACTTGCTACGGGCCAATCAAATGTTAGGGAATTGTGTAAATATTTTTGTGCTGAAATTATTACATATTACGCACCAATCAGTTGTGCCTGTGAAGTATGTGTCATATTTTCTGCGGCTGATGTAAACTAGTCAACCAACAATTTGCCACAATTACCAACAGCGGCAGTATAGTATACTATACTTATATATATAGTATACTTGTACGCCTGTACGTGTACCGGAGTGTAAAATAAGTGAATTTGAATACGCATCATTTACCGTGATACTGGTAGGATTTATTTCCTTGAAGGAAACATTTGCAAAATTTGACAAAATTTACTATTTTTACGTTAGCGAACTTCGCTGACGTAAAAATAGTCAATTTTGTCAAAGTTATAAGCTGGTCTAAAAGCAAATTTTACATTTTCGGAAGAGCATGTACTATACAATTTATTCCACTACCATTTATTCACTACCTTGACATCTGCAAATCCGACACTCGGTTTCTTTGTCGAATTTCCAGATGTCTAGTGAAACATTTTTGATATTCTGTCAATACGACCTAATCACTGCGTATGAATATGTGCGGTGACTGGGGTTATTCTTTTGCATTTTAAAGCCATGTGTAGGTGTTGACGGGATAAGTAGAATAGTAGGTTAGTGCCGTGAATGGGAAAAATATCTGGCGCGGGACGGAAACGGGATGTGCTCGGTAGAGCCTCGCCAATCCCGTTTCCTGAGCCTTGCCAGATGTTTTTTCCCATTCACGGCACTAACCTACTATTATCTATTTAAAGCTATTTGTCGGTGTTGACGGTATAAGTAGAATAGTAGGTTAGTACCGTGAATGGGAAAAATATCTGGCGCGGCACGGAAACGGGATGTGCTCGGCAGAGCCTCGCCCATCCCGTTTCCTAAGCCTTGCCAGATATTTTTCCTAAGCCTTGCCAGATATTTTTCGCCATTCACGGCACTAACCTACTATTCTCTATTTGTATTGACAGACTGAACTGTATGAACAGTACACAATCTCAGGGCGGCAGGAACTCACTCTGACGAGTGTGAACCCCTCGGCGGTGTCCATATCGACGGTGGGGCAGCACCATGCGAGCCACTCGGCCGAGTGTTTCCAGTTGAAGAGCAGCAACTTGCGGCCCACCCCAACCACCATCCGGAGGTGACTCGTGCCCGGGCGGCTTAGAGCGTACGTGTGGCATCCTGTAAGTAGGTATGGGAGAACATCTCTAAATCGGACATCATCAACACATACTATCTGTTTCACGAAGCCTGCCCAAACTTTACAGCAATGTAAACAATTTCTTTTTCTATAATATTAATTTTATCAAAATTTAAGAATACTTTTTTTTTTTATTTACTGAAATTTGGTCAAATATTGATTTTATTACGAAAATATTATTTGTCTATGGGAATTTAACAGGGGGGAAAATGAGGTGGAGGAGCTGTGGGGGGAGACATAAAACGAAAGAAAAATGTAATTTGACTTCAAAATCTGGCTAGATAGTTTGGAAATGATCCGTGTTACAGCTCAGGCTCAGACAATCTGATTGCTTACTTATGCAAGTTGGCATTGCCGCTACATGTTGATGTTGAGACGTTACTAATCGGGGCAAGATTCACGCAGGCGGTTGTGTACCAGGGGCCCGTTTCACTAAACATCTTACGACTAAAATGTTCGTAAGTGCAAACTTATGATAGTCTGTAAATTTCGCATTAACAATGTTTTCTTGTAAACAATTATTGGATTTACATTTATTGAGCATAGGCTGCATATGCAGCCTATGCTCAATAAATGTAAATCCATCAATTGAAATTTACAGACGATCCTAAATTTACACTTACGAACATTTTAGTCGTACGAAGTTTAGTGAAACGGGCCCCTGAGCTCCAAATAAGTTTTG
The DNA here is from genome assembly GCA_029237695.1 of Conchocele bisecta. Classification (NCBI taxonomy): domain Eukaryota; kingdom Metazoa; phylum Mollusca; class Bivalvia; order Lucinida; family Thyasiridae; genus Conchocele; species Conchocele bisecta. The sequence goes on from CM055271.1 coordinate 37,465,345, forward strand.
CATGTAAAGAGTAGTATACCCCCAGATGTCAAAGTCAATGCGTATTTCACTTTTACAACTTTATTATTGATTGTCTTCCTTATTACTGAAATAGGGAACGAATGATAGACATTGCAAAAAAATAATACTTATTTGAGCTGCAATGTTTGCTTTTTGCAGCTTAACTAAGTAAATTTTCAACATCATTACAGTATTTTCACTACTCAATTTGAACATCAATTCGTATTTTCACATTTTTGCGAGTATTTTGTACTCCCACTTTTGATAATCAATGCGTATTCTGATAAAATAAGTGCGTAAAATACGCAAATACGCATCTTATAACATTATTGGTACGGATACATATCCACTTACCTTTCGTCTTCTCTAGTTTGTGTTCTTTGAAATCTGCTTTTGCCTTGACAGGATTTGATTCGTTCTCGAAGTCCAGTAGCCGAAACACGTTTATCTTCCCATCTTTGCCTGCGACATTATACATGTATATAGTATGACATTATATTTAGCAAACTTTACGGCTATATAACAAATGCTTTCCATAATATTAAATTTTATTACAATTTAAGAATGAGCCTTCTTTTTGTTTCGTAATTTTTTGTCACCTATTGATTTTATTACGGAAAATGATTCCAACTGAAACATTGTGCTTGAAATCAAGTAGCTTGATTGCCCGAGCCTGAGCTGTGCTACATTTCAGGCTCATGCAATAATATTGCTTGATTGCGAGTTGGGATTGTCAATAGATGCCAATAGATGTTCAGAACCGTTGATAATCTGGGCAATATGAACGCAGGCAGTTGTGTAGCCGTTCCATTGTCCAATGTCTAATGCCAACCATTGGTCTACGGATATGGTGGCCGTTTCACTAAACTTCGTACGACTAAAATGTTCGTAAGTACACAATTATGATAGTCTGTAAATCGCACATTAACAATGTTTTCTTGAAAACAATTATTGGATTTACATTTATTAAGCATCGGCTGCATATGCAGCCTATGCTCAATAAATGTAAATCCATGAATTGAAATTTACAGACGATCCTAAATTTGCACTTACGAACATTTTAGTCAAACGAAGTTTAGTTAAACGGGTCCCCGTTAGTTATCTTATATTTGAAGGCAGGAACTGGATCGTAGACATCCCAAACCCGGGTAAATGAGCCCAGAAAATGTGTAGCGCCAATAGCCGTTGGCCCGTTTTCCTTTCCGAATTGAGTGTTAGTTGCAATGCAGTCGAATGTGTGCTTTAAATTAAGGAGGTTATGAGACGGTTACTTTAACCTATCTAGTTCATTCTCCTACCGCACTGTGCATATGCAATATGGAGATTCAACCGTAACAGCGTTATCCTATATAATGATGCTATTTGAGGGTTTGTCAGGGAACATATTACATCATATTTTGCATAACCCAATATCGATCATTCCCTGCCTGATATGTTTTGCCCTGACCAACCGTCAAATATCATCATTATATAGGATAACACTGTTACGGCTGAGTCTCCATATATCACATGCACTCACACTCAGCCTTTTTCACGGTCTGACGTACCGGCTTCGTGCGATAGGAGAATGAACTAGCTAGGTTAAATTAACCGCCTCATTGCCTCATTCATTTAATGCACATATTTCGACTGTATGGCAGATATTAGTAAATTAGGAAACAAACGGGTCAACGGTCATTGGCCTGACACCTTTTGGGCTCAAATGCCCGTGTATGGAAGCTCCTCGAGCCAATTCCTACTCTTAAATATAAGATAAAAAAGGTTGGTCAGGGCAAAACAGATCAAGCAGGGAAGGATCCATTGTAAATGATCACTGTCACGGCGGCGATTTATACATTACCTTTGTCAGTCCGCAGAATGAGAATACCATGCGCCTCGATGACATTGAGCTGCTTGATTGTCACGGTTTTGTCAAACACGCATCTAACCGGCATTCCCTCTGGAAATACAAATCGTCCACGATCCGTGTGTACATGCATATGGTGCAGTTCCTGTTTATTTACTGGTGTTTAAAGGCCTGTAAACGGGATCAAATTCAGTGATTCCGCGGGCGATCGCCACTTTCGCAATTGGCGATAAAAATAAACAATTGGCGATAAAAAATTACAATTTTCGAAAAGAAATTCCCCAGCGGAATCCCTGCAAATCCCGTATTTCACATGTCCGCATGGGGGATCTAAAAATCAGAACTGAATATTTAAATAACGATGTATTATTATTATATATTCATCCCTGAAATTAGGATCTCTTGACTTCGTCGTATTATTTTATTTTAATCTCATATTCGTTCAGTGCAGTGCGACGGATAAAACGTACATATATCCCCGTGTAGTCTTTCAGTCTGTATTTATTCACCACTCATTGGTGATCTTTGAGTACGACACTCATTTACATACATGTAGATGTTCACATTCGTATTACCAAGGTGCATGATCACGTGGTTACAACAGCAACAACTGTTACAATGGCTGAACGTGTTAAAAGCGCACACACTCCAAAGTAAGTATTATTTGATATTTTCCTTAATAGGCAACGGAATTCGATGAAATACGGCGCAGCAAACGCGTCTTCATGAGCTGCATATGGCGGTCCCGGAGGTTTGGCACATACTTATATCGTTTTTGCGAAGAATCGATTTCCGTGTCAGTAGACACGGAAATCGATTATTCGCAAAACCGACAGAAGTGTGTGCCAAAGTACCGCGACCAACAAATGCAGCTTAACAAGACGCGTTCGATGCGCCGTATTTCATCAACATCCGTTACATAATAAGCACAAAATAAAATAATACGTACTTTGAATCGGAGGGCTTCTGGAAGTTTCGGTATTTGTTGCTGTTGTTGTTGTAACCACGTGACCATACACCTTGACTACAGTATATGCTGAGCTAGCATGAACATACATTTGTTGACGTGGCCGACAGATGCACAGTAGCCTATTTCACCAACATTGCAAAGTATACTTTTCTAGCAAAGTATACTTTGCGGGAGTAATAATTTATTTTTCCGGAAATGCATTATTTTATATAGAACTAACGACTGCATACATTTGATGATTAAAAGTATGCAGAATTATTATACTGAATGTATTACATTATCACAGCCATTTTAAATGTAATAAATTCAGTATAATAAAAATTAATAAATTTATTCTTAAATTTAAAATTTCTCCCTCAAAGTATATTTTGCTAGAAAAGTATACTTTGCAATGTTGGTGAAATAGGCTACAGGTTATGCTAGGAAAAGTTTACTGAAAGTCCGATTCGGTACAGATGCGTCCCTTGAAGGGACGCCTCTGTACGGAATCGGACTTTCAGTAAACTTTCAACGGGCAAATTCTGACCCCTGTGCGTGGTTCCTTTAGTAACAAGCAACAGACTTACCTTCTAGCACCAATGTTCCCTGATCCGTCACAATCATGAGTTTATCTCCTGGAAAAATGAACAAGATCTGTCAAATGTGGTCAAGAAATACTTTAATAATCACAATTGCATGTATCCCGACACCGAAAATAAATTATATTGCAAAATGCTACAGTTCTAGTTAGCATAATTATGTTGGGTGATTATACGATAATATAAATTGCATTAGATACAATGTTACCGATTACGTGTATGTAGACTAGAAAGCACATGCAATTATTACATATACATGACATGTCGTATGCACATGTGACATAACGGTGCAATGTGGCACATCTTTAAAGAATCTTTACAAAATTATTTCTCGCATTATGTTTAGAAACCATCACCATGTCGAAAAATAGAAAACCTGACTTTCTGATTGTTCCAAATCATACTTAGCAGCATTACCATTTTACCATCCCTGTCCCCGTAATATGTTAGACACATATCATTATGAGACCCGCCATGCGATTTTGTACCTTCGGACATCTGCGTAATTTCATGAAATACGTTTAAAAAAATTACAATATTTTCCGAAAATGGCGCCAAATGTGGACACAATTTTCAGAGTACATGCGGAATAATATTCCGCATGTACTCTGCAAATGTTGTCATCTTTTGACTTTATTTCTGAAAAATATTGTAAATTTTGTAAACGTATTTAATGAAATTACGCAGATGTCGACGGTACACAATCTAATGGCGTGTCTCAGAATTATATTATATGGCTGTGACTGGGGAAATGGATCTTATAATATTTGCGAACGAACGGTGTACATCCAGACAAGCCTGCGCAACCACGCAGTCTTACAGGATTTGCACAGTTCGCCATCCAGTCGTCTGTGTAACACTGACCAGGCATGCTTCTAGTGAACATTAATAAAATATCATTTTCTGACTGCTAGAATGATGTAGTGGAGCACAAGCAAGCTTGTCCATAAATGGCATTAGCCACATTTCTCAACGCAGAGCCACATATCAGTATCATAATATACACAACAGCCTGCGTTAATCATGACCAGATTATTTACGACCATCTATTTCTATTGCCAGCACGCAATAAAGCAATTTGATTGTCTTAGCCTGAGCTGTGCTACAGCTCAGGCTAAGACAATCAAGTTGCTTGATTTAATGATTTAAAACACAAGTCCAAGTACATTGTATTGTGAAATAAGACAATTGACACATAGGATAATTAAATAAATAAGACTGGCAAAATTAGCGCAGGCGGCAGTGTATAGCCACATTACCCCAGGAGTCGGCAGTTGAAATTGAGTAGTTGAAGTCGCAATGGCACATTTGTGGTTCCCATGGCTGCAAACAGACAATTTAAATATTATTTGTGCACGTTACCTTGTTTACAAGATGTATGTATGCTTGAAATGTACATTACCTTGTAATACAAGATCTAAATACATGTATATTTGAAATGTACATTTTCTAGTAATCGTGTTCGGCGACTATCATGGATTTATTTTACATTGTGGTGAAATAAATTGAGAAATTTAGCTCAATTGTGAGAAGATTCACGGGTAGCTTAAGTTTTATCCCGTCAACACAGTGCGTGTACATGTGCCGTGAAACACGGTGCCGTGAAACATATAATTTGATATCCTGTGGGATACTACCTAATCACTGCGTATGCATATGTGCGGTTGTCATACTAGTCGATTCTCCGATTTTTAGGTTACAGCTAGGGTTATTTTTTGGCATTTTAAAGCTATTTGTAGTTTTGACGGGATAAATACAGTTGTAGAATAGTAGGTTACATGTATTGCCGTGAATGGGAAAACGTATCTGGTATCGGAGCCGAGCCCATTCCGTTTCCTAAGCCTTGCCAGATATTTAACTTTATCACAGTGCGTATGTGCCGTGAAACACGGTGCCGTGAAACATTTTTGATATCCAGTCAATACTATTTTTGCATGTTACAGCCATTTGTAGGTGTTGACAGGATAAATAGAATAGTAGGTTAGTGCCGTGAATGGAAAAAAATATCTGGCGCGACACGGAAACGGGATGTGCTCGGCAGAGCCTCGCAGAGCCTCGCCCATCACGTTTCCTGAATCTTGCCAGATATTTTTTCCCATTCACGGCACTCACCTACTATTCTCTATCAAACATACAGACCATAGATCCAACATTTGCAAACACTGTAGATCCAGAGGCCCGTTTCACTAAACTTAATACGACTAAGAAGTTTGTAAGTGTCAAATCGAAATTTTCAATAGCATTTGTACGTACAGCCAATGACGCCAAATAGTATTCGATGTGTTCATAGTTATTGATATATACATGTAGTTGCAACATTGTAGCTTGAATGTGAGAAACCAAACATTAAGAATCTTAAGAACGTTTTTATCGGAGTGGAACGGGCCCATGATGAACCGGCTCGTAACGTAACGACTCTACAGCTGTTGTATGTATTGCTTAGTTATTGGTCAGTTACAAAGTGAATACGCTTTTTGTTCTCACTAAAGGAACGTGATCTGCAAATGTCGGATATATAGGGGTGAAAGGTTCAACACAGATTGTGAACCAAAATGACTTTACCTCTCGCTTCAGTATCCCCGTCGTCAGGGAACTTGTGGGAGCATCACCCCGTAGTATTGTCTTCACTTTCAACGTCTAAAATGATATATCCATGTGGTAATCCCCATGTGGTAATATATAGCCGCCCGTGTTACTCTTGCCCAGATACATGTAATCAACGTTTATCAGCATACTAGTTATCAGTACATTGAATGTCAACTCGCAATCAAGCTATTTGATTGTCTGAGCCTAATATTAGCACAGCTTGCCATCAGCCAATCCTGTTTGCTTGATTTCAAGCACAATAGTCAAGAACTGTATTTGGAAATAAATAAATTGACAAATATTGACAAGATTTGTCCTAGTTGCGAAGGTAACTCTTGCAATCAACTCCCGTACCGTCCGTGCCTACGGACGGTACGGGAGTAGATTGCAAGAGTTACCGTTCGCAACTAGATTTGTCCGTAAATGGAATACGAGTTATCATCTTGCTGGTAAATGTTCGACATCGTGCATTACAGAAAATATCAAATTCGGAAAATACGGTGGTGGCCAATGACGCTGGCAGATATCACAGGTTCTTGAAGAACGGTTCATGTGTCGGGTGTTTTCTGGATTATTTCTGTGGTTTGGGTGCATCGTTACCAACCTACAATTTACGTCACCTCCCGCGAATTACACATACGTGTAGGACAGGGGGTCAGCCATTTCGAAATGGTGAATATATAGATATTTGGCGATTTATGTCGTATGTAATGTTTGAGAATTAGTAGTTGCACAAAACTATGTAAGTTACCCAAAACCAACGAACTCAACCCAAATCCATCAAAACACCCAAGGCATATGACACCAAACTAATGACCATCTGTTCAAACACATGTGGAAGATATGACATTACCTGTCCTATTCGTACAAACTCGGCCCGCCTCGTATCTTCCTTCCGTCGTGACGTGTTCACATCTTGTATGACGTCACTGAATGCTCGTCGGTTTAACATGTTGTTCTGGAGAACGTAAAACAGTAAAATTAATGTTTATTAATTCACATACGTGCAATTTAAACATGCTACTATTGTAAGGAAAGCTATTACCTCGTGTATGGGTATATTACTGGGATATCGGAGGCGCCGGAAGCGTCATAAGATTGGTCCGGCGAATCTACTGGGTGCCACCGGTATCCACCCAAAGTGTATGTTGTTACCACTCAGTTGAACCGTCTCGCTGAGACGGTTCAACTGAGTGGTAACAAGTACACTTTTTATGAGAACAATTGCAGAAAAATATTTACATTCCGTTTTTTTATACATGAATTACAAATATGTTAAATTATTGATCCGTCAGTGGCTGGACCAGCCAGACCTGTTCCGACGCCCCTAGATATACATTCAGTTACAATGAAACATGATTCAGGGGCGGATCCAGGATTTCAGGTTAGAGGGGGACCAGTGGGCGATTTCACCAACATTTCTAAGCATACTTATCTAGCTAAGTATACTTTGAGGGAGTAATCATTTATTTTCCCGAACTGCATTATTTCATATAGAACTAACGACTGCATATATTTCATGAAGTATACAGAATTATTACACTGAATGTATTACATTATCACAGCCAAATGGCTGTGATAATGTAATAAATTCAGTATAATAACTAGACATTATGTTTGTAAAACATGAATATGCTCCTGTGGCACACTGGACTCGAACTTGAGAAACTCTTCGACGTAAATGTACACAGATATCGCATAGGGGGCATACACATTAATAAATGTATCTTTAAAATAAAAGAAATCTCCCTCAAACCGTACACACCAAGATCAATATACTTTGCAATGTTGCTGAAATCGGCCAGTATGGACCTACACCATACCTCAGGTAAGTAATCCAGGTATAACGTTTTGATTAACATTTCCAGAGTTCTCTCCCTCTTCTGCGCGAACACGGGGTTATTCACGGCTGCCTTTTCCCCGTTGATCACTGAAAAATAAATGGCATAACATACAATGTAATTATGTGATCATGTCTATATGGACGCTGCTATTTGTACTGGAAACTATGGTATGTTGCTAGGTGCTGCAGCCTAGAAATAACTACGTACATCTGTAGTCCCGTTATTTCCAGGATCCACACTGTTAGCTGGTTAGTAAGCCTACACGGATTCATAAATGTTGCATATAACAGGGGCGGATCTATCATTTGGAAACGGGGGGGGGGGCGGGTTGTCTAGTTGCGAAGGTAACTCTTGCAATCTACTCCCGTACCGTCCGTAGCTAGCTACGGACGGTACGGGAGTAATTGCAAGAGTTACCGTTCGCAACTAGGGGGTTGTCCTATTTTTTAGCTCTTCGAACTGCACTTTCATGTGTTTTACGGCATTTAAATTCAGACTCAAGCGAGTGGTAAACTGTGATCTATGTAAACTCCGTGGCTGAACGAGGGGGTTGCAACCCCGGAACCCCACCCCATCCAGATCCGCCCCTGTATAAATACAAGTTATCCCACTTCATCTGTATTCCAGAATTCATTCCCGGGTTGATAGGAAAATCAGACATGGTACAGGTCCATATGGGAGTGGGTAGAATCCGCCCTTGATATCATTAGACATACTTTTGCATTGAAGTTAACATAAATTATGTTGTAGTTTGGAATTCAATGCATTGAAGGAAAGCGATCTAATAAGCTAGTTTCACACAAGGCATGATCAAACATAGGTTCTTGAAGAACCGTTCATATTTCGGTGTTTTACGGGTTATTTCTGTTATTTCTGTATATCTGGTGGTTCAGGTGCATTGTTAACGACAACAATTTACGTCACCTCCCGCCAGTTACACGTATAAGTCCAGTAATGTACAAGGTGAGAAATGGAGCTTCTACCCGCGGACGGTTTTAACCATTACAACCATTATTTGTTAACCGATAACAATAAACCCGGTCCCAACTTGTTTGTTTAGCTTAATGTCTTGGACCCGAACGGTCAATGCGGTAGGGTTTGTCCTTTTTGTATGACTCAAGTAGAAGATGATTACCATGTCATTTTTTCATTCATTCGGCTTATAGTTAAGAGTGGGAATTGGCTCGAACACCTTTCATACCCGGAGACTACCATGTACTGTTTAGCTGCCCTTATATACAACGCGCTATTCGAAAAAACATGTTCTTTTGAACCGCTGTTCACAGAAATGATGATTCCAAATTTGTTTTTCTTTTCTGGAACTGCAATATAGTACGATTTTGTGCCAAAACCCTTTGCTATATTGTAAATAGAAGATCTGCACTGTTGTACAAATAATACAATTATAGTACCATGTGTGACGTATATGTTTATGCGTAAATAATGCAATTATTTCTTATTACAACGGTGTGTTATCTCCTTTTCAGCTCGATTGCATATCTACTGCTAATCAGTTCATTTCAAATCAGGGGGCCGTTTCACTAAGCTTCGTACGACTAAAATGTTCGTAAGTGCAAAATTATGATAGTCTGCAAATTTCACATTAACAATGTTTTCTTGTAAACAATTATTGGATTTACATTTATTGAGCATAGGCTGCATATGCAGCCTATGCTCAATAAATGTAAATCCATAAATAGAAATTTACAGACGATCTTAAATTTGCACTTACGAACATTTTAGTCGTAAGAAGTTTAGTGAAACGGGTCCCTGATTTGTGGTGATATTGGTTTTTTTAAACAGTTTATTAATAAGATGCCTTTGTATATAGACACTCGTTTGTGGTTTATTTCATTTTGTTTTAACCTACTCTTAAGACATGTGAATAAATCATGTGATGGTTAATTTGCACTGTCACCATGGTCACGATTAGCGGTAGCTATGCAACGCGGAACGCAACAAAGATATAAACCAACAGCGGTTATCGATGTTACTGATTGTTTGATCCAGGATAAGCGCGGTGGCAACCACCGCGCTTATCCTGGTTCAAACAATCAGTAACAACAGCAATTGTTTATTGTTTTTGTTTGTGTTTGTGTTTGTTTATTGGCTTGCAGTCATTTTAAAGAAAATATAGAAACATATTCCTCAAGTAATGTATTTCATGTATATGCTGAAATGTGATTTATAGTTGCTCATTAAATGAGCTGTCTCTTATAATTATTATAGAACGGCAAGTGTACATGTATATGTCTCTTATAATTCTTACAGAAGGGCAATTGTACATGTACATGCATTGTTTTATTGCTGTGTAGTTTATGATGTACAGTTGACGAAACGTAAATAAACAATTGATCTGAACTGCAAGTCGAACATTAATTTATATACCGTCTGAAAAACGTCAAATATTCTCGGATAGACGGTCGAGCTCTCAAAGCGGAGACATTTGGTTACACAACTGTGTTAGTCGACTGAACCGCTTTATAGCGCGACGTTCATTGGCTGACGTGTGTCATGTAATAATAGCGTGACAGGGGATGTGCTAGTGGATTTTAACACATCCCGGGTAATGGCTAATCAAATGACGCGTGTAATCTCCGCTTTCAGGGCTCGCCAATAAATCTCGCAATTGTATGGATTTTAATGTATTCAATGAACAGATAAATACAGTTTACGTATTCTATCCGCATCAACAGATATATATATATATGGGCCGCGGCATACGAAAACCGGGCTTAATGACAACGTCGTGAAAAGTGGTAAACGACGTCGGAAAAACGACGATTCAAATTGTCTAACGTCGCCGTAAAAGTTTACATTTTGCCCTCCCATTCACGTTTATTGGTATCAGTTAACATTAAGTGTGAACAGAAAATGGAAAATGATAACTTATTGAAACTTTCACTAATATGAGACGCGATGCCTCAGTACACATATTGTGACGTCAGGGCGTGACATCACGCACTTGTGACGTCACTGAACGTGAATCCATGTTTGACGTTATGGCCATTGTGTCGTGACACATATTATAGCAAGGATACTTGCACGAATTCCTGGGAGCATCAATGACTTACAAATGCTTGAGCCGCTGTACATTGTCGCCTAACTGTCGTTCTTTGACATTGTCACTCTTTTTCGTCGGTTATTCTCATGAATTCAAAATGGTGAACGCATAATTTAACTAGCTACATATTAGCGAAGTCTTCACTTACACTGCACTTTGATCCCTAAATAATCTTAAATACAATGTATGAACAACCTAGTGTATGTCAACGGTATTACCATATATTATCTTGGTAAATTTAGACTTTTGAACAATTAAAGCCAGTACTTAGCGAATGATATGTAATTTAATGCCACTCATTTTATCATAAACGGAGGTAGACACGCAGCTATATAATGACATATATATCCGGGGTTTGTATTGAATTTGGCAAAACAAATGCATCAAAATCTCTCTAATAGATTCAAAATCAGTGATGTCAATGCAGCTTCTTGATTGTTTGTGCATACGCAATACATAATGCACAAAACACACAGTGAGGTCGGTGGAGTTTTCGAAAAGTCCTGAAATTAATTGGAAATTTGATGGTCATAAGCTTGCTTTTCGCACGATTTGTAGTATCAAATCATCAGCTTGTCACTTGATTGCATAATAATGTATGTCTGAATCAGGCGATGGTAATGCGATCCTCAAGAAAGACACCTGGTGACAATTATAATCTACCAAATCTGCCAGATTTCGCGCTCGCGCTACATCCTTACGATATAATATTGGAATAGAAAACAATTATGATTGTGAAAATTACGAGTGGGCACAATCATATGATCCGGCGGCGACGAAGGGTGAGGATTAGGGATTCGGGGACAAGCGCCCCTTTGGGAACATAGTTAATCCCTGAATGCCAATCGGTGTGTCTGAAATGTGTTTCATATTGAAATGAAAAGAAAAAGAAATTGAAAGCTTGTACGTGATCTTTTTATCACTTCTTTCTATCTGTGCTGGTCTGTAGTAATTAAAATAACACAACTTTATTATGACATGAAAGTCATTCGTCACACATATCTAAAGTGAGCTTCCAGCTGTGGTGGATTTATATGGGGGATGGGCATCCCATATGCATAACCTGCAACTGCAACATCCAATTATGTATTATATTTACGCGGTTTGGGTTATGGTCCCGCGGGATAATTTTAGAAGATTTGCAAGCACAATATGTACATAAAGTTGTACAGTCACTCGTGTGGCTAATGTTGAAACTGCCAACACATCACATTATTACCAGCCACCGATCATCGCGGATAGGTTGCTTGTAAGAGTTTTCGATTTCCAGTGTTGGTTGAATAACCAGTATTATTGTGCTGCAAAATCCATATGCCTTGGGTTAACTGAAAATTCACATCCATGATGATCGATAAATGCTTCATCGATTTCATATGCACAACTCATCATTAATATATCATGGGCAATTTTATCGTTACCAACACAACGTCATCACGCGATATGGGGCCCGACGTCAAAATGATGTTATGTTAATGTTATGCTCCATATTGTTCAATGGAAGAAGAACGTGTCCATGCTTTCATTCGTGCTCGCACAATGGGTTATTATTTTTCAAAATAAACGGTATAACATCTTTTTGTTTATACTACATGCATGCATGCACTTCCGACAGCTAAGTCAGACAATGCAATTCACCTTTGTTCAAACATACCACCTCAAATACCAGCAGTAACATTATTTATTACTGACGTTGTCGAAGTGGATTACTTCCCTTTATGCGGCTGTTCGTGTACGGTATTAAAAAATGAAATCACATAGGACAAGATTGGGCGAATATGGAGGTTTGAATAACGCCTCAATCGAGGATATTTGATAATAGATTCATCCACTGTAACCACTCAATTGGAAAAATGTACAGATGTCATTTCAACTATCCTAAAACTCGAGAGAAATTGGGAACTCGCCTGGCCTTCTGCTACATGTTCACCATCATCGGGATCCATCTAGCCATATGTCTCCTCATATTTAAATATTTTGAATCACACAATGAGTTCAACAGATCTGGCATTTCACGAAAAGTGGTCAGTCGACCAAGACTTTTACTTTGGTTCACAACGGCTGACGTCTCTCATCATCAATATCTCGTGTTTTGTGTTAAAATACAAACTTTAATATAATCTCTTGGTTTTTCCGGCATATTCTCTTACACAGAGCTGGCAGTCGTTAAACTACGTCCTTTCCGGTCTTGATGTCAGATTTTTAAAATAGTTCGTCGCATACCAAATGTTAAATAATGTCGCTATTATTCCCCAAAATTATTTCAGACAGCAACAAACAATAGGGAAACGCCAACACTTCTCACTCTGCCTTATTTGAAAATTATTCATACGAAATTACATTACTTGGGCCGCAATCCAAAACATGACGTTACATTATCAACTGCAACACGAGCTATGAACGAGATATCCAAATTCGGTTGACATGCGATAAAAGATGAACAATCTATAGGACTTGTCCGGGTATTTTATCAACACCCCTTGTATACGCCGTTGATAAAAACGTTGTAATTTCGACGTCATTGATCAAAAACGTCATATAATTGTTTACCACGCGTCATAAAAATACTTCTAAAATGAAAAATAATTGGGATACATTGATAATTTTTGCGGCATATGGCTTTTAAAAGATGTACAATTCAGAATACGCGAAAAAGTAAACACTGAAAATGTTGTCATTAAGCCCGGTTTTCGCACGGCGCGGCTCATATATGAATACGAATTTGGAATTTGTGTTTGAAAATTGATGATATAATCGGTCTGAAAGCAACGCATGTTGGCAATTTTATTGGCCAAATATTTAATTCCTTTGTTCCTTCGTGGGTATTTTGATAGACTAAAAGTGGTCCGAATGTTCGGAACGGTGAATGTGTAGATACTTGACGATTTATCATATGTGTAATGACTGAGGATTAGTAATCAACGACATCCACCCAAATCTACCCAAAATCCACCGAAATACCCATTGAGACCAACATACGAACCATGTGTTCAATCTCCTGTGTGTTAAAATGGTGTAAATAGGGATCCATATAAGGAATTAGTAATTGGGTATTGTCACTCCATCATGTCTTAAGTAATTGGGTATTTCAACATTTTAACTAGGTAAAATAATATCACACTGCTATTTACACATCAACAGAAAGCAATTGTTGAATAATTTGCTTCGAAATGAAAACAAGTCTTGGAATTTCATGAAATACCAAGATGTGTTTTCTTTGAAAAGAAAAGAAAATAGAGAATAGTAGGTTAGTGCCTTGAATGGGAAAAAATAGCTGGCAAGGCTCAGGAAACGGGATGGGCGAGGCTCTGCCGAGCACATCCCGTTTCCGTGCCGCGCCAGATATGTTTTCCCATTCACGGCACTAACCTACTATTCTATTTATCCCGTCAACACCTACAAATGGCTGTAAAATGCAAAAATTGTATTGATTGGATATCAAAAATGTTTCACGGCACATACGCACTGTGTTGACGGGATAATATGCTATATGTGTGGTCTGTTTATTGTTTTCTGCAGCATGATAAATGTACCACAAATGTTGTGTTGCTTTGCTTTGATACTCGCTACTTCTGATTCTAATTGGGTTTTTGGCAATTTTAATTGGGTATTTAAGCAAATACGCAGCTTATCTGGAGCGCTGGTGTAAATGTACGTATACTCACATTTCACTAAAAGGAAGTCTCTAAACTCTTGCAGATGGTAGAATTCCGGCGGTGAAGGCAGAGGAGGTCCGAATAACGGCACAGATTCTTCAGAAAATACATTCAACCTAGCAACACAAGTATAACATGTTGTGTCATTATAATAAATATGATAGTAAATGATCACTCATAAGCAAAACAAACACCATACAGTGAAACCTCTCTAAACCCAACACCCTGGGCGGTCCCCAGGGTGTCGGGTTTAGAGAGGTTTCACTGTATATCAGGCATTTTATCATTATAAGCTATAGTTGTGTGCTATGCGATCACGAACATACATGTGTTTTTTATCCCGTCAACACAGCGCGTATGTGCCGTGAAACACGGTGCCGTGAAACATTTTTGATATCCAGTCAATACTATTTTTGCATTTTACAGCCATTTGTATGTGTTGACGGGATAAATAGAATAGTAGGTTAGTGCCGTGAATGGGAACAAATATCTGGCGCGGCACGGAAACGGGATGTGCTCGGCAGAGCCTCGCCCATCCCGTTTCCTGAGCCTTGCCAGATATGTTTTTCCCATTCACGGCACTAACCTACTATTCTCTATCTTGGTGTCCGGTCACTGTACATTGATAGTCTACTGATAGCAGGTTTTCTGCAGCCATCTCATTTGCATATTTATTACTCTAGTGTATTATGATTAGTATTGCACTGTGTTTTTACACTGCGGCAGCCTGCGTTATGCAATGCATATGTGTACATGTATTAATAACATGTAAGTAATATATAGGAAATTAAACCATGTGCTGTTGCGTTTATAGTAGTACGACAAACATTCGAATGACTGCTCGCAAACTTTAATCAGACTAAACGTTGTTCGTACTTCAGGAAACGCAACTGCGTATGATTTTTATTTACATTGCAAGTTATGATAGTTTCAAAAATATAAATAGCCAAATACGGCGTTACAATTACGAATCTTATTGTTTTACGTCATTTTGTCGGAATTCATAGAACAGCGACTTTGCTGGTCAATAGCGTGACGTTATTGACAACGACCATGATTGTCATGCATTTTAATGACGTCAAACCAAACTTTAAAGAATCGACAACGTCGCGCGACGTCACGTGGGGCTAATGTAATGTACTGTGATATAAACGCAATGGGCGTTTCCATTATAAATTTAAAGGGGCATATCAGGATTTTTTTTCAAAAAAATAATATAACAAATATATGGGCCGCGCTCTGTGAAAACCGGCCATAATGACAACATTTTCGATTTGCACTTTTTTACATTTTTGGATGCGGACTCCTTTCACAAACAATATGCTGAAAAGAAAATGCAAATATGTTTCATAGTTTTTGTTTTATCTCACTTTTTGTAGCACCATGTCAATCACGCCAGGAAAAAAAAGTAACGTCATCGAGAAAATTACGTTATTGAAACGCTGACGTTTGTACAATGCAACACAACAGCCTACAGTAGAAAAGCGTGTTCATTGACTGTGCTTGCTGTAAACTGTATTTGCTGATAAGTTGCACTAAATGTATCTACAAGTGTTAGTATGAATACTATCAAACATTGAACAGAATAAAACTATGATAAGTACATGTAGTGAACAAACCAAACGCACCACTATCAATGTTAAATCTATAATCAGCCGACATGTGACTTCGTAATTTGCTACTATCGCCAACTATCACATATTGTGCATATACATGTACCGTCAGAAAGATACATTGTAATTATTTGAGAATTTAGCTCAGAATCTAATTGACGTTATTTACTTAACAGTTAATTGTGACGTCATGTATTGATGTAGACATTACGTCACTCACCAAGGACCAAACACAAACAACTAAACGACGTTTCTGGTGTTTGAAATTGAAACAATCTGTGATTGAAACAAATGCACTATTTTCTGTAGAAATGAATGGCCTGAATTTGGTTAGAATTTGGATAGGCCTATGGCTGCACATACCAATGAGTTCAGCGCCCGATGGTGTATAGAGGGTAGTCGGATACCCCCGGGGAGTTTTAAACACATTAAAAATCGACAGTCCATCCCCGACTCTCGGAATTAAATTTACATTTCCGAAAGCGGTAGGAACGTTTTCCTGTGTAGCCAATATGACTGACGGACGGTCTTGTGTACATGTACCTCGTACTAGCAGGTCTATAGGGAAATCCTGCACTGACCCCCACTCCCTCGGCTGCCCACCGCCGCGCCACTGCCCCCACACCGAGAGGGCAGATATTGTTAGGTATGTCCGCTTAAAAAAGTTATTGTGTGGGCTACCCGTCTCGATCCTGTCTATGAATTTACTGCCGGTACTGATTTTTTATATAGTTTCTTCAAATTTTATAAGTGTACGCATTTATCAACCGTACTTTGTAGATTCCTTCATATGTTTTTATTTGCGTGACTGATGGCCGCGCGACAGTATGCGTATTTATTTAGTAAGTGGAATGTATAGTTGTTAAAATCAAAAGTGGCCAACAGAACATTCAGGGCAAAATTATCCATTACTGTATATTTTTAAATGTGTGTCGGTTTGAATTTTTGATAATGTGTTTACCATTTGAAAACAAATATATATACAACTACATAAACCTGTCAATGTCCGGAAAATGTGTCGATATGACATACATGATTGTATAATTGTTATAAAATGTTCTGATAAAAATACTGGCAGTAAGCATAATAGTACTGGTGCAAGTATATGTATACACTGTATCCTCTCATCGGGAACAATTAATTTGAAATTGAAATTTGCAATTTAATTGTGTTGCGTTTCAGAAAAAGTACATTCAACGCCTTTGTAAACAAAGAAATGAGTGGCCAACCAAGCCATGCTAAAACGCACCGTGGCGTACGTATAAGTATTTTGAATTCATGTCTGCACACTATATAATCAAGTTAGTTATTTACACACTAAATTTGTACCGACCACAAAATTGCGACATTTGTTTGAAGCGTCTCGTTTGAATTTAGACGCGTTGAATCTGCAAATATAGAAGTTGTGTATTCCAGGGCGGATTCACGTAGGGGAAAACCCGGCGCGCGCCCCCTAACATTTTGCGAGTAAAGATATGTTTGCTCTAAAATGCGTTATAACGCAGCAAAATGGGGTATATATATCAACAATATCCAGGAGGGCATACCGCTGGACCCACCTAGCAGTCTCCCGAGCTCCGCTTGGTCGACGAACAAACGGTGCTAGTTCGAAAATATAGTAAACTGTTTCAATTAAGAAGTCCCGCCCCCCTAACCTGAAATCCTGGATCCGCTCTTTGTATTTGCTTTATATTATTTACACGCCTCCTACTAGAACGTCCCTTTGATAAAAAAAGAAAAGAAATAAAGCGCGCAGACATCCAGTGTTTAGTAGTAAGTAAATTAACAACTATTTAAAGTAGGATTTCTTAAATTTGTAAATGTTGGAGACCTGTGCATCTGCGCAGTCTGATCAGGGTCTGCACTGATTGCAAAAATGCTAGTAAAATATATGCCATACATTCATATAACCATATTTACAAGTGGTCAATTAAAATAATATTTAACAGTCATCAAACGGCAATCGTACGGCTGATGTAATGTGATATTTTTGAAAGTCGCCAAAAATTACGTGACATTAGAAGGTATATGCAAGTGGTTGCAGATACAGATACAAATCAGTAGGCTACGTCCCTGGGGCCCGTTTCACTAAACTTCGTAAGACTAAAATGTTCGTAAGTACAAACTCAAGATAGTCTGTAAATTCACATTAACAACATTTTCCTGTAAACAATTATTGGATTTACATTTATTGAGCAGCCTATGCTCAATAAATGTAAATCAATCAATTGAAATTTCCAGACGATCCTAGATTTGCACTTACGAACATTTTAGTCGTACGAAGTTTAGTGAAACGGGCCCCCGGTGGCTACAATTATGTTCGCACTAAATATGCATGTGACACAATACCAACACACTAAATACTAAATAATAAAACATGTTTGGCCCAGTGTCAACATGATGCATGCGATATGCGAGGAGCCGCTTAATTATCACTACCATATTAAATCGTTTTCCATAGAACAACATCTGTAAACCAAGACCTTTTCATAAATATGATCATGCAATATGAAGATCTACGTAGACACACAATTATGTCATGAATACATGAATAAAGTTTACACGAGGTTGTCTACATATTTCGAAAATCGGTTGTCACGTTCAAATGAAGGTTAGCGTTACTCATCAACATGCGTAATGCAGTGTAATCTATAAATAAATCCCAAAATCGGAACTGGGTTTGTACAGCGTGCACGGTTCCGTCTTAGACGGCCGAACATACACGACCCCGCTCTAATGTGAACGGGACCGTATAGCATAATTAGTAAAGAGCGCACCGGGGTCGATCTTAAAGTTGTAAGTACATGTATATCTGATGGTGGTCGCCAGACAGGATAAGTTTGTTTTCTGTGAGTATTCAGGTTTCAACCCAAAGTAAGAAACATGCAGACGCCCCCATCTACGCCGACTACAATTGTTCTCGCGTTTGTAATTGTTACATAACTATCTAAATAAAGTTTAAAAGAAATATTAGCAGTTGTCCAAATAATATATTATAAAAATCATAAATGCAATATGCCCATTTGTATAAAAATAATCGACAAAATTACTACGTATTTCCTTGAAGGAAACCGAAAAAAAAAAAGACAACTATCTGAACCACTATGAAAACAACTGTACAATTCTGCCACGCATATCCAACATTAAAATATTTGTGAGCCGCAAAGCGTACGGCTATAAATAGGACAACTTATTGCAATGACGCAACAATTCCAAGTGACAAAATCCGAAGTGACGTTGGTAAATTTATGCGTAACTTTGCGACGTCGTTTTCAGCCTTTCATGACTTTGTCATTAAGGCTGGTTTTCACAGAGCGCGGCCCATATATAGTTTATTCAACTAATATGTTGAAATAACGGATTTATTTCCCGAGTCATCTGATACAGCTTTACAGATGTCAAGGAAATAAATCCGGAAATTCAAAATGGTAGTGGAATAATAAATTGTATTTATTACACTCTTGCGAGTTATTTGCACGGGTTTCGCTGTGAGAGAAAACTCGTAATCAACTCCATACAAATAATGCACCGTGAAGAGAACACCCGTAATTGCGAGCCTGTTTTCTTGGAAACCACGAGCTACCATGCAAAATGTTTATTTTGTATTACAGTCAAAATAGTCATTTGAAAACTTGGAAAGGGTTTCGACTAATCTAGAATGTTAATGTGATTGAACACATTCCAAACATGCAGTCAAATATATCTGGTTCATAGAAACAGCTGCGTAATTTGGATTTCAAAAAGTTTACATGACGTCACATTAGACGTCACACAACGTCAAAAGCGGGAAAACACGTCATTGTGTAACTATTCATGCGCACATCACAATTCATTGATTTTAATCTAAAAAAATAGACAAAATGTGCATACATATCCGCCGTGGAAGTGTAATAAATAGGATATTCCATCGTACATACCGACGCGCGTCACTATCAGTAACATAAATATTACTAAATTATTATATCTCAATAGCGGGTACTCCTAATCTTTAGAACTGGTGGAATAGTGACAAAATTATACACTTATTTAAGTCCTATAAAGAACAGTTTGTGCCTCCTCAGTGGGCATGTACCTTTAACGACAGTGTAAATATTTACCTATAACTGTATGTTTCGGGATTGTACGTGACAATGGCAAATATATCTGAGTGATGGTTAAGGATAAGTATACATACATGTAAACTCGTACAACCTTACTTTCTGTTTAAAAAAACCTGCCCAAATTTTACGGCCATACCAACAATGCAAAAACATTATTTTTTTGGATAGTATTACATTTTAGCAAAATTTAAGAATGAGCCTTCTTTTTATTTCATTAGATTTGGTCCAATATTTTGTTTATTGGCAAAAACAATTTCCACATGTTAAATCCTCATAGACATCAGAGTGAAGATGTCTATGGGGATTTAACATGGGGATTTTTTTTCTAATTTCAGAAATAGTGGACCGATTTTCAAAATGTAACTTTTGTTTTCTTAGTTAGATCATTTCTAAGCTATATAGCTAGGTTTCAGAATCAGTTTCCAATTTTTTTCGTTTTTCGACTCCTCCTCCAGGTTCTCCACATCTTTTTTCCCCATGTTAGATTCCCATAGAGAACTCATTTTTCGTAATAAAATCAATATTTGACAAAATTTCACGAAATAAAAAGAAGGCTCATTCTTAAATTTTGATAAAATTAATATTATCGAAAAAATAATGTTTTTGCATTGTTTCTATGTGGCCGTAAATTTGGGCAGGTTTCGTGAAACAGACAGTAAATTACGTTTTGTCGTCTGCTGTTTATTTTATGTTTTCCAGTTTTCTTACATGTATCAAAAGGATGCTTTGACGGCACTAAAGAATACCTTCCATTGGAAATCATTTTGTCTGTTATCAAACCATGTTTTGTATATTATTGAAAATAGAACTATATAACAACAGCAACCAACACAACGCAGACTGTATAAAAACGAACGGATTATGGCAGATTTGTTGTCTCGCAGTTTGTGGTGTAAACGTGAAATACAACCGTCGTTTCTGGAAGGAATCCAGAAACCTGACGCAACCCCATAGATCATGTATGCAGATAGCGGAAAGACATTCGGTGAATATTAGAAATCTGATGTGCTCATGTCGTAAATTCAAGTAAATATCATTTGTAAATCCAATAATCTATATATACGAGATCCGTGGCTAGATATGCCGGGTTTCCGTGCAAACAGGTCGCTTCAAAATACAGTGGAATCTCTCTAAACCGGACACCCTGGGGTGTCCCCAGGGTGTCCGGTTTAGAGATGTTCCACTGTAAATCAGACAAACAACTATACGGACTAACACGGGCATTATCATCAGCGATAGGTGACAATGAAACCCATAAAACGAGGGATACAGAGACTAGCTGCGTGTCCGGTTTAGAGAGGTTCCACTGTATGTGGCAAGTGAACGTGTGAATTTAGCATCTACATTGCCGCCTCCGCCGATCTCTCCACTATTTATAGATTTCTTTATATCAAAGTCAATCAAGTTGCTTGATTTCAAGCAGAATATTCAAGTATTTTCAATTAAATGGAACTGAAAATATATTGGCAAGATTAGCGTATGTATCGACCTTTATTCCGTCGACACAGTGCGTGCATGTATGTGCCGTGAAACACGGTGCCGTGAAACATTTTTGACATTCTGTCGATACAACCTAATCACTGCGTATGCATATATGTGCGGTTGTCATACTAGTCGATTCTCCGATTAATCGGATGCGGCTGCTGTTATTTTCTTTGCATTTTAAAGCTATTTGTAGGTGTTGACGGCATAAATAGAATAGTAGGTTAGTGCCGTGAATGGGAAAAATATCTGGCGCGGCACGGAAACGGGATGTGCTCGGCAGAGCCTCGCCCATCCCGTTTCCTAAGCCTTGCCAGATATGTTATCCCATTCACGGCACTAACCTACTATTCTCTATATTATTAAACCAAATTTTCTGTCTGCAACGATTTAAGTTGCCCTGCGTTACAGACAGAAGATTCGGGTTAGTATAGACCATTACTTTAAATATGCTACCTAAGGTAGAAAGCCACGACCAACATTCATTAGAACGAGGGCAACGTTATCACTAAGCTAATCCCCTTGCTTATGGCCTTGCTAATAAGACATGTGATTGAATAAACGAATAAAACGTTAACGCATAGCGCATAAGTACGGGGCCCCGCAAGGGACGTAGAATTCTTTTTTTAATAATTCGTTCCCACGAATTAACAATTCATTCCCACAGGAATGAATTGTTAATTCGTGGGAATAAATTGTTATATCGTTGGAACGAATTGTTAAATTGAGGGAACGAATTGTTAAATTGAGGGAACGAATTATCATTCGTGGGAACGAATTGTTAATTTGAGGGAACGAATTGTCATTTCGTGGGAACGAATTGTTAATTCGAGGGAACGAATTGTTATATCGTAGGAACGAATTGTTAAATTGAGGGAACGAATTGTCAAATTGAGGGAATAAATTGTAATTTCGTGGGAACGAATTGTTAATTCGAGGAAACGAATTGTTATATCGTGGGAACGAATTGTTAATTCGAGGGAACCAATTGTTAAATTGTGGGAACGAATTGTCATTCCGTGGAAACGAATTATTAATTCGAGAGAACGAATTGTTATAGCGTGGGAACAAATTGTTAAATTAAGGGAACGAATTGTTATTTCGTGGGAACGAATTAATACAAAAAATCCATGTCCCCTGCGGGTCTCCGTACATAAGACCTCTTGAACATTGTCGTAGACTGCCAGAATTTACAGTTGGGATCGGTTTTGCTGGTGGTTCCAGTTCGGATATCAATCACCAAGATTCGCCAATATAAAGTAGTAAATCTGCTTGGATTTGCATACAATATTCTATGCTAAAATATCCAGTACGAGAAGATATACATCTACATGTAAAACGGCTGTAAAACGAGCATAGTACACAAAACACGACACATATAATAGACATAATCGCTATTATGGAACCATTGAACACCACAAACAACTTGATGGCCGCGGCCCGCATGTTGCGCGCCCGTCGAAGATTTAAACTTAAAGTTTAACCAAAATCTTGAACCCGTCAAAATAGTTAAGCTGTCCGCAAGCGGGCGCGACACAAACCGCAAATCCACGCCGACTCCATTTTGATTCTATCCAAAATACACTACACTATTGCCTTTGTTAATCTCGCCACTATTTGTCAATTTCTTTATTTCACAATTAATACTGTGCTTGCTATCAAGCAGCTTGATCGCCTGAGACTGAACTGTACCACAGCTCAGTCTCAGTCAATCAATCTGCTTGATTTCAAGGACAAATATTCACGTATTTAGAAATCAAGAAATTTACAAATATTTGCAAGCTTAGCTCAGGTGGTAGGCGAAATATAGCTGGATATTTATGACAATAAAGGATACGGGTAAATCGAGTTTTCATCATGGCGGGCTTGAAGGCTGATAACGTATTTGGGTCGCCGTCCCAAAATAATATATTGACTATGTCGTTACCTATATGTCGCTTTCTCTCCACCTGCAACATAAAATAACATATTTGTTTATTGGTCGGTTGACACTAAAAGGAACACACTGTAGATGCATATGGCCAGTGCAGATTATGTTTAGCACATTCATAATAACATAAATAAAGCACAACAGAACCTCCCCAAACCGGACACCCTGGGAGTTCCCCAGGGTGTCCGGTTTGGAGACGTTCCGCTGTAGATGCTAGCGCTTCATGACACATCCTAGTGTTTTGCAATCACGAAATGTCATTGTAATCAGAGATGCATAACAGCGAAGCACGTCTAAGTTAAACATCTATTTTTCCCGAATGTCCGGTTTTATTTTATTTACAGTTCCACTATATTTGATTCTTGGTCAGTTGACACTAGTGTAGACTCTGTTTAGCACATTCAGAATACCACACGGGGGAATGGTTAATAGCATACATTGTAAATAACCCATTTCATGCTGAGAATACGCCATTTTAATTCGAGGAAATCATAATTGTATTTTCTTTAAATGTGCTTAGAAGTATATGTTGCGACCACCATTTGAACCGTCTCATCGAGACGGTTCAAATGAGTGGTCGCAACATATACTTTCATTGAGAAATAACAAAAATAAAAAATAAGATTTTAAAAAAGTATTCGTAAATGTGTATTCCGATAGGAATGCCTATCAGTCCCCGCGGATCCATATATAAGTCGAGAGCTCTCCAGTTGTATATGGAGCCGCGGAGCCTGGTAGCTGGTAAGTATGACGTCAATATGACGTCATAGTTATCAGGCTCCGAGGTTGCTATTAGAAGCAGGAAGCCATGAACTTACTAATTGTATAGGAAACCATGAACTTACTAATTGTATAATAGAAAGCAATACACCATAAAGACAGAAATCCCTGGATAACAAGGGCATCGCTGGTAGCCTTGATAATAATAATAATTGTTTTAACAGTTTTGCCTTACACACAAGGTGAACATACGTCCTCAGTGACTTTGACCTTGGGCGGTCGGACATGGGTCGTATGCAAAACAAAACACCATCCATAGACACACATTTTGGCCAAATATTATCAAAATCGGTATAAAAAGCTGATAAGATATATGCGCTGTTGTACACATAGATACAATATTTATTAATAACATTGCGAAAAAAGCTTCGTAAGGCACCAAACCGCAGGATTTTTAATTCGCTTTCAAAAACCATAATTCCGTACGGGCATGCCGCCGGATCCGCTTGCTATGCTCGGTCTAGTCGAGGATAGTAACTGTGCAAAACTCCCGTACAGCCCGTATGCTCCGGACGGTACGAACGTTTTGCAGCGTTTCTGCCCGCAACTACTCACGGTCGAAAATAGTTTGTGCCTACACATATATGTATACCTGACTACGCGTCGGTACGTGAATGTATGGAAGCCCTGGAGGGACTTCTGACGTCAATACTTCTAGCTTCCTTACTTCCTACTTCCTAATTTTTCTAATGTTCAACTTCTTCACTGCCTACTTCTAACTTCATTACTTTTTACTTCGAACTTCATCACTTCTTACGTCTAACTTCCTAACTTCTAACTTCCTTGCTTCTAACTTCGTTACTTCTTGGAAGTAAGGAAGTTAGAAGTAATGAAGTTAGAAGTAAGAAGTAATGAAAGTAATGAATTGAAGTAAGAAGTAGAATAGAAGTAAGAATAATGTTAAGAATGAAGTTAAGTTGAATAAGAAGTTGGAAGTTAAAAGTATTGAAGTAGGAAGTTACAAATAAGGCAGTTAGAAGTAATGAAGTTAGAAGTCTCTCCAGGGCTTCCATATGAATGTGCGTGTTTATGTAAGTTACCTGTTGCTTGTTTTCCGTTGAATACGGCAACCAGTGGAGACGTGGAACATTATTTCGTGGCCCTCATATACCGTATATAGAGATTCTTCCCCCGTTGTATTCGCTGAAATATAGATAATATAGTAGGTTAGTGCCGTGTATGGGAAAAATATTTGGCAAGGCTTAGGAAACTGGATGGGCGAGGCTCTGCCGCACATGGCTTTAAAGTGGAAAAATATAACCCCAGTCACCGCACATATTCATACGCAGTGATTAGGTCGTATTGACAGGATATCAAAGATGTTTCACGACACCGTGTTTCACGGCACATACGCACTGTGTTGACGGGATACATAAACTGTGGTCTTTTCTGAGTGAAATGCTTTCAATATCCGTGTAAATGATATAGAGGATATTCCATCATACATATTTGAATAGCGTTAAATATTACACGAGTGTACGTCGGATTCTGTGTGAACAACGAGTAAGCGAAGCGAACGAGTTGCTTACGCGGAAGCCGACGTACGCGAAGTATCATTGCAAGCTATTCAAACATGTATATGTATGACAGAATATCCTATTTATTACATTTCTGAACGACATTGTCAAACAACAATGATTATTATAATGTTTCGGGGGCGTTTGGAGCGCAGTGGCCTGGTGGTTAGAGCGTCAGACTGCTGATCTAAAGGTCGTGGGTTCGAGCCTCACCGGAGGCGCTGCGTTGTGTCCTTGAGCAAGACACTTTATCCATACCGCTTCAGTCCACCCAGCTGTAAATGGGTACCGGCTAATTACCGGGAACCTCGATTGTATTTGAATTGTATGTACATGTATATATTAAATAAATACCTGCTCGAAATTACCCGTGAGGGTGTGCAGCAGTATAAAGAGATAGATAGTTTGAATATGCGTATGAATTTTTGTGGGCGGTACTTATTATTTTACGACTGCAGGAGAGTGCACGCATGTGAGTATGGGTGTTCTCTTAACGGTGTCGTATTTGTAAGTTGACAATTATGGGTTTTCTCTCGTCGATAATTCCATGCATATAATAGCTTGAATTGTAACAAAGCTTTAAAATTACTAAATTTTGTATAGTTGAGGCAATTGAATGTACGAATCAATATGTTTCACGGGAAAGATACTGCCGCACCGATTTTCAATGTCAATCTACAACTCGCACCGCCTCGACAAAAACTGGCAACGCCACTGTGAGATATACACGTAATCGGGGTGTCCACGCAGGTCGCAAAGATCATACTATGATATTTGCGACCTGCGTGGACACCCCGATCAGCTTGAGCATCAGCGCACTCTAATCAGGATATGCACTGTTTGCCATTCAATGGACCATTCTTCTGGCAAACAGTATAGATCCATATCAAACTGAGCGACTTATGAAATCAGTAAACTCTTTTAATAAATATAATTTTAAATCGTCACTCATTTAAGATCCTCTATGTATATGGATACATAGAGAATGGTAGGTTAGTGCCGTGAATGGGAAAAATATCTGGCACGGCTTAGGAAACGGGATGGGCGAGGCTCTGCCGATCACGTCCCGTTTCCGTGCCGCGCCAGATATTTTTCCCATTCACGGCACTAACCTACTATTCTATTTATCCCGTCAACATTACAAATAGCTTTCAAATACAAAAAATAACGCCAGCCGCATCTCCAAATCGTATTGACAGGATATCAAAAATGTTTCACGGCACCGTGTTTCACGGCATATACGCATTGTGTTGACGGGATAATATATAATTACATCATCGTTAATGTAAGATCCTCTATTTAATGCGATGTACTGTGGAACTTCCCCAAACCGGACACCCTGGGAGCTGCCAGATTTCAATCACAATTTTCAAATATTTTGAAATAAAGAAACGTTATTGTACATACAGTGGCACCTCTCAAAACCGGACACCCTGGGAGGTCCCCAGGGTGTCCGGTTTGGAGATGTTCCACTGTAAATCAGACATGTTAGCGCTTCATGACACATTCTATAGTGCTTTGCAATCATCAAAAGTCATTATAATCAGAGATACATAACAGCGAAACACATCTAAGTTAAACATCCATATTTTCCCGAATGTCTGGGTTAGAGTGGTTCCACTGTAATGCAATGGAATTGGAGTTATACATGTGTATTCAGAATTCTACTTACTTTTGATATCTAAACCTGCCCTAAACTTTTCCCATCCTTTTAACTTCACTCTGTCGCCGAGAAAATTCACGAACTCATCGAAGTGTTCACTACCAGATTCTGCAAAACGGAAATGTGTACGTGGCTGGAGAAATGGGGCTTATGAGTTTTGCGACCAGTGTAGATCCAGATCAGCCTGTGCATCTGAACATTCTGACCAGGATCTTCAAGTCGCTGGACGTAAATGCAAGAATTGTGGCTCCGACTGGACATATTCGCACGTATACCATACATGTGTATGTCCTTGTTTATTGACAAATCTAGTGTAAGCGGTACCTTATACTTATTTGTAGCTGTGGCTGGAGACATGGGGCTTATGGTTTTGTGACCAGTATTGATCCAGATCAGCCTGTGGTTCCGCATAGTGTGATAAGGATCTGCACTGTTCGCCATCTCATCAGTGATACATCCGGGGCCCGTTTCACTAAACTTCGTACTACTAAGATGTTCGAAAGTGCGAATTTAGGATCGTCTGGAAATTTCAATTGATGGATCTACATTTATTGAGCATAGGCTGCATATGCAGCCTATGCTCAATAAATGTAAATCCAATAATTGTTTGCAAGAAAACATTGTTAATGTGAAATCTACAGACTATCATAACTTTACACTTACGAACATTTTAGTCGTACGGAGTTTAGTGAAACGGCCCCATTTCATGCTTGTAACAAGCAACACAAATCGGTATCAGGCTGCAGGCGTGTGGTATTTGATCAGGAGCCAGACTGGTCACAAATCCCATAAGCCCAATGTCTCCAGTCACAGCCACATATGAGACACGCAATGCGATTTTGTAAATCGGTCATCCACGTAATTTCATGAAATACGTTTGGAAAATTTACAATATTTTCCGTAAATGGCGTCAAATGTTGACAACAGTTTCAGCGTACATGTGCATGAAAGGTATTTAATGAAATTACGCAGATGTCCGAAGGTACAACATCACATGGCGTGTCTCATTTTATGAATCATCAATTTCAGGAATAAACGATGACTTCAATGGTAACAGAACGTATAACGTTCTATCATTTCTATTTCATATTTATTTGATGTATGTACCAGGCAAACATTTAATGTTTTGATTGCTTAACGGAAACTGGTGAAAACGTTCTTACACAATCGCCTGCGTTAATCGTGCCAAGATTATCAACGTTCTGTAGCACAGCTCAGGCTCAGACAATAAATCTGCTTGATATCATTATCAATATTCAAGTATTTTCAAATAAAGAAATCGGAAACTATTGGCAAGACCCATTATCTGGACGTATTATATTACGCTGTTAGCAATGACTTAAGGTGTGACTATATGGTGGCTGTGACTGGAGAAATGATGTTTATCCCGTCAGTACATGTACGTACATGTATGTGCCGTGAAACACGGTACCGTGAAACATTTGGCGCGGCACGGAAACGGGATTGGCTCGGCAGAGCCTCGCCCATCCCGTTTCCTGAGCCTTGCCAGATATTTTTTCCCATTCACGGCACTAACCTACTGTTCTCTATCTATTTTCCTTATTTCTGAACCAAAGTATATGTTGTGACCACTCATTTGAACCGTCTCGGCGAGACGGTTCAAATGAGTGGTCACAACATATACTTCTGATGAGAAATAAAGAAATTATTGAGTCTTGCCGGATATTTTTTCCCATTCACGGCACTAACCTACTATTCTCTATATATGGTCACCGATAACATTTTGACCAGTGCAGATCCTGATCTAAACTGGTCGCAATACTAAAAATACTAATTGTTTCAGTCACAGTCACATATGAGACACGCTATGCGATTTTGTACCTTCGGACATCTGCGCAATTTCATGAAATAAGTTTACAAAATTTACAATATTTTCCGTAAATGGCGTCAGAAGTTGACAAGATTTACAGAATTATATTCCGCATGTACCCTGAAAATTTTGTCAACTTTTGACTTTATTTCTGAAACCTACTGTAAATTTTTCAAACGTATTTAATGAAATTACGCAGATGTCCGAAGATGCAAAATCACATGGCGTGTCTCATTATTATGTCTGCTATTAATTGACAACGGGCGGAAACTTCAGAGACAATTATTTGTCCATTAATGTAAACACTTGTTGCCAACAACAACAGCATTGACGACACAATTATCGTGCAAAATGACCACCTGACCCCGAGTTCATACCAGGTATTAATGCGCCGAAAGAGGCGGTAAAGTGCCGTTGTAAAATAATCCCAATGAATTTAGGTCAGAGCCTGATCAATTGTTGTACGCATCTGCTTGAGAACATGTATTTGACTCAAATTCCCTGCACATTATAGGATATTTAAAATAATGTCTCGAACATGATGGTCACGTGGTGTAAACTGTGTTGAAGCCGGTGAATACATAATACTAGATGGCTGCGGCCCATATGTCGTGCCCACCGGGGCTTTGGTAGTAAACCGGCTTGATAATTCACGTGAACGATCGTCGACGAACAATAGTCGGTTGTACACTGCTGTACAGCAAATTGAGACCGGGGACATAAACATCAGTCAGTTGAAAAAATGTAAATCCACACACATTTAAAGTGCATGGAGACACCTCAAATGGGTACCGCATTTTAACGGTCAGTAAAAACAAGATATTTATTTCACTTCGATGCTTGAAACTGGTTATTTATCCACAAACTCACCACGCATGCAAAACATGTGTTGTGATGGGGACACAAATGCAACGATATGGTCTGTCCCTCAGGGTTCATATCGGTGTGACAGACCCCTTTGTAAATAATAGTAGCTGGAGCCTGCTGGGGCCAGTCTAAACTGATGCAATTGCATAAAATGCGATTGCGTGCCAATGTATGATTGCGGAACTACTGCGTTGTTCGTCTTAGAGAGGATCCAGACGTAGAGAATAGTAGGTTAGTGCCGTGAATGGGAACAAATTTCTGGCAAGGCTCAGGAAACGGGATGGGCGAGGCTCTGCCGAGCACATCCCGTTTCCCTGCCGCGCCAGATATTTTTTCCCATTCACGGCACTAACCTACTATTCTATTTATCCCGTCAACACCTACAAATGGCTGTAAAATGCAAAAATAGTATTGACTGGATATCAAAAATGTTTCACGGCACCGTGTTTCACGGCACATGCGCACTGTGTTGACGGGATAAAAGATACAACTCGTTTGGTAATCACAATAACGTTACATGATATTGTTGTTTTATATTGCAATGGCGTCCAATTGACATCCGTGTTACTGAAAAAACTAAATAGCAGAGCTGCCAGAAATGTTACCAATTTGTGCCAGCGCTCTTCTTCCGTGGCGTGAAATGACCAATTGTGGTATAATAATTCTACAACAACAACCTCCCAGAAGTCCCTGCTGAAGTACATGCAGTTCTTAAAGCGTCAAGTGACCTGGATTGATGTTCTAGATCTGAGTCACACGCACGTGACAGTGTAAACAAACTCCGTTAATTGCATTCGAGATTTGCATTTCGCATTAACGCGAGTTCTCGTGTCACGCGAGGCAAGGAACTTGTCTTTATTGCTACACAACCGCCTGCGTTAATCTTGGTCTTCTGAACATATAATATGCAATGCCAACTTACAATGAAACTGCTTGAATTCAAACGCAATGTTCAAGTATTGTGAAATAATTAAACGCAGGGGGTAGTGCCTTGGCAATGTTATCCCGAAATTTCTGTCTGTAACGCAGGGCGACTTGCGTTACAGACAGAAAGTTCGGGTTATGACAATGCCATCTCGCAATTTGATTGAGCTGATTTCAAGCGCAATATTCAATGATTTTGAAATATAGAAATTGGCAAATATTGGCAAGATTAGCGCAGTGTAGTGCATTGGCAATATCAACTCGCAATCAAGCAATATGGTGCCGAGACTGAGCTGTGTGTGGTTTCACGCACAATATTCAATTATTTTGAAAATAAAGAATTTGGCAAATATTGGCAAGATTAGCGCAGGCGGTAGTATACGCCACGGAAAATGGAGAGCCTTAAATTCCTTCCACAGTTTATACGACGCGCAGAGATGAACATGAATAACCCTAATTAACTTTCAACCTTTGGATCGAAAATTAAGAACCTTGAGTTTCATTCTTCGCTTCTACATGTAGTACGCCGTGTAAAGGCGAA
Source organism: Conchocele bisecta (assembly GCA_029237695.1). Taxonomy (NCBI): domain Eukaryota; kingdom Metazoa; phylum Mollusca; class Bivalvia; order Lucinida; family Thyasiridae; genus Conchocele; species Conchocele bisecta. The sequence continues at coordinate 37,497,134 of CM055271.1, forward strand.
AATTATATGTATGGCCCTGGTGCGACATATAATTGAAATATCTGGTGAACTTTAAAGCTCTTATATATCGTTCCTTCCTATCTATACTTCGTAGAAATGATGAAACGAAATTAAATGTGTTAAACGTTCCGTTCTACGAAACGAAAATTAAGGGGTTTCAATTCACGTCTCCACGCGGCGCAGAACCGAACGAACGAACTATTAGGTTCCTAATGTTAGTCTGTACGCGACGCAGACACGAAGGAACGAGAGTTAATGTTGTTAATGTATGTTTGTTTACGGCGTAGAAACACAGGAACGAAAGTACATATAACGGAAGCAATGTCCTTAATGAGTGTTTGTTCACGGCGTAGAAACACATGAACGAAAGTACATATAACAGAAGCAATGTCCATAAATAACCCACAATAAGATCTAGAGCCACATAATGTTATATTACACAACCGCCTGAGCAAATCCTGCACAGAATATCCACATTTCTGAACAATTATTGTCAATGCTAACTCGCAATTTAATTGTCTGAGCCTGAGCTGGATTGCAAGCGCAGTATTCATGAATTTTTATGTAAAGAAATGGACCAATATTGGTCCATTTCTTTACATAAAAATTCATGAATACTACAATATTGGCAAGATTAACGCCGGCGGCTGTGTAGTGTACACGAGGTTATATATAATGTCTAATCAATAGTGTTCAATTGTTTCCTACGGAGCCCCGCAGGGGACATGAATTTTGTTTATTAATCCGTTCCCACGAAATAACAATTCGTTCCCTCAATTTAACTATTAGTTTCCTCGAATTAACAATTCGTTCCCACGATATAACAATTCGTTCCCACGAATTAACAATTCGTTCCCACGAAATAACAATTCGTTCCCTAAATCATATCAATTTAACAATTCGTTCCCTCGAATTAACAATTAACAATTCGTTCCTACGAATTGTTAATTCGAGGGAAGGTATTGTTATTTCGTGGGAACGAATTGTTAAATTGAGGGAACAAATTGTTAAATCGTGGGAACGAATTGTTAATTTGTGGGAACGAATTGTTAAATTGAGGAAACAAATTGCTATTTCGTGGGAACGAATTGTTATTTCGTGGGAACGAATTGTTATTCCGTGGGAACGAATTGTTACTTCGTGGGAACGAATTAATAAAGAAAAAATTCACGTCCCCTGTGGGCTCCGTAGTTTCCATCGAGGTCGTAGAATTACATTACAGTGGGGTCAGCGTGTAAGTGCACACACGATCGAACACGACAGGTTGGAACCAACCAGTCGTGTTCGTTCGTTCGTGTGTGCACTTACAAGCTGACCCCACTGTACATTATGTATATAATCAGATGTCACCAACATGTGTTCACATTGACAGGTTCATCGCATGTGTTCATTATTAGATTTGAATAAACATTATAGGTTATTCCCGGCATCGTAAACAACTCCAGCTGAGTTGATTGGTCAATCGTGACCATGCTCCAGATAAGGAATTGGTAATTGGGTATTGCCACTCCATCATGTCTTAAGCAATTGGGCATTTCAAAATTTGAATTGGCTAAAATAAAATCACACTACCGTTAACACATCAACAGTATTGGTATTTCATTAGAATTCTAATGAAATACCAAAATGTGTTTTCATAGAAAATAAGAGAAATATGCTATATTTGTGGTCTGTTTATTGTTTTCTGCAGCATGAAAAAGGTACCATAAAATTTGTATTGCTATTTGATACTAGCTACTTTTGATTTCAATTGGGTGTTTGACAATTTTTTATTGGGTATTTAAGCAAATACACAGCTTATCTGGAGCTCTGATGGTTACATGTATGGATTTATTGTCAACCAAAAGTACATCGCAACTGGGCTAAATGTACTTTACATGCATAGGGTGGATGCAAATACAGTGCAGCCTCGCTAAACCGGACACCCTGGGAGATCCCCAGGGTGTTCGGTTTAGCGAGGTTTCACTGTAAATCAGGAATTTGATATTTCCGAGCCATACGTGTGTGCTACGCGATCACAAACAGGTATTAAATGTATCACCGAAGATAAATGACCGAGAAACCTATCAAAAGTAGAATCACATATACATAATATTATGTTTTTTGTTGTCCGGTTTAGGGAGGTTTCACAGTAGTACACCAGGAGCCCGTTTCACTAAACTTCGTACGCAAAATTATGATAGTCTGTAAATATCACATTAACACTGTTTTCTTGTAAACAATTATTGGATTTACATTTATAGAGCATAGGCTGCATATGCAGCCTATGCTCAATAAATGTAAATCCATCAATTGAAATTTTCAGACGATCCTATATTTGCGCTTACGAACATTTTAGTCGTACGAAGCTTAGTGAAACGGGCCCCATGCCTCCGTAAATCATGTCCGCATATATTTTTCGCGACGCGATCTTTCACACTTGATTCTGGCAATATGTTTCATATGCTACTATACTAACCCAGGTAGGCTTTCGAGATAGGCAACATAAGACAAAATTCAAGATGGCCGCCGTTTTCACTATAATACACTGTATGGGCCATACTTTCATATGTAAAATACATATGGACATACATGTACGTTTGGTATCGTGGCGGAAAAAGACTTGTATTGCGGAGCCAGGAATATAGGGCACCAACGTTCAAAGTATTGTATCTCAGAAACAATACAGAATGTTTCAGTTTAATTTGACTTCGTGTAATCCGCTCAGATGTGTGAACGTTTCAACTCAGTAACTTCGTTAATAATCCGGTCGTGATACAAACGAAAATCATGATCAAAAACCTAAAAAGCCGAAGTTAATCGAATGAGGGTTAATCAAAATGTGTCTGGCCACGTAATAAATAATAGTGCCAGTTGCAGTTCGAATTCATTTTATGCATTTACAATTATATTTATACATGCCAAATTGCAGGTTTATACCTTCAGACGTTTGAGAGATATATAGGGAATAGTAGGTTAGTGCCGTGAATGGTAAAAACATATCTGGCAAGGCTTAGGGTGAGGCTTGCCGAGCACATCCCGTTTCCGTGCCGAGTCAGATAATGTTTTACCATTCACGGCACTAACCTACTATTCTCTATTTATCCCGCGAATGCAGTACATGTACATGTACCTACAACTTATATGCCGTGAAACATATTTGATAGCTTGTCAATACGACCTAATCACAATTCATACGCGGTTACAAAGAAATGTCCAAAAGTATTGATAAATATAGCTTACAAATCACAAATCCACCAGTATCGAGCTAACTGAAAAATTACAGATTTATAATACCCGATAGAAAATACAAATTAGGAATCGCAATTTGGAAATGTATTACATTAGTCATATCAATCAATATCAGACATACAAGTTTGTATATTTTAGCACAATATATATGTACGTACTTCCATTTCTCATTGAAACACAATGCAACGGAAGACGTCAATACTTGTCCATATTGACGTCTCGCGAGTTCATATTGGTAAGTGCCGGAACTACGCTTCACAGCGCAAAATAGTTCCTTCTAAATCACCACTAATTTGTTTATGTTGTGTTATATTGTGTGTAATTTTAGAAGCGCATATAAATTGTGAGTGATTTACGTATATAATGAAAAGGCTATTTGATTTGTATGTGGATATATGCCACTCGTTCCGCCTACTAAAGTCGCGCAATATCGCACGCTGCGGAACTCGTGCATATATCCACATACAAATCAAATAACCTATAAATATCTAGTGCACATAATTGTTCTGGTGCTGAAAAGGTTGACATGACGGCTTACTTCGTTTACTTTTTAGTATTCAACGAATTCCGGCATTTGATTTTCTGGATTGCGATTTTTTATTTCAAGGCCAATAATGCAATATATATAATAATACATGAGTTGTAAAAAAAGAAGTTGTAATTCTTAGATGTCAGAGATAATTGCACGTATTGATAGTACAGTAGAAGCTCTCTAAACCGGACACCCCGTGGAACCCATTGTGGTTCATTCCGAAGGGTTTCGCTGCAGTTGATTTCATTGTCGTGTCTGTGATTGAATGGAAATGACAAAACGTGTTCGTGTAATGCATAATTACAGTGGCACCTCTCTAAACCGGACACCCCGGGGACCGTTTCACTAAACTTCGTACGACTAAAATGTTCGTAAGTACAAAATCATAATAGTCTTTATGTACACAATTATTGGATTTACATTTATTGAGCATCGGCTGCATATGCAGCCTATGCTCAATAAATTTAAATCCATCAATTGAAATTTACATACGATCCTAAATTTGCACTTACAAACATTTTAGTCGTACGAAGTTGTTTAGTGAAACGGGCCCCATATTTGTGTCATAGGTTTCAGTGTTCACTTGCGGACCCCTTATTGAAATACATGTATAGTGTAACCTCTCTACAACAGCCACCCATGGGAATACGCAAAACTGGCTCTTGTAGAGAGGTGGCTGTTGTAGGGAGGTTAATGCGGAATTAAATTTTATCGTCTGATGTTTATTTACTTCTTAAGTTCTCACCAAATACATGCTTTGACAGCATTTTAGAATTATTTCCAATGGAAATGATTCTAAAGTGCTGTCAAAACATGTTTTTATTGAGAAAGAATGCAAAAGCAGTCTAAGGGTTAGACATAGAGGAAATCATCCATTTGGGATATAAAATAGCGGCTGTTACAGAGAGGGTGTTGTTGTAGAGAGGTGGCCGTTCGGGGAGGTTCGACCTAAACATTGGTACCTACCGTTGCTGAAGAATTCGTCATCTGAGGTTTGGCCCTGCTTGGCATATATCACACCGATTTTGAAGTTTATAGAGCCCTGCAATACACACATGTATGTAATATAATGAACATATAGATGATGATAAATAAACATATAAAGTTCAAAGGCAATCCGATTTACGGTTACAGAGATAGTAGGTAACCGATCTCGTTAACACAAATATCGGACATACAGACGGACAGAAAGACAGGCGGACATACAGGGTGGTGACTATATGGACATGTACCGCGACATTTATTTCGGAATACATAACAAACACATTACTTCTATTTATATAAGTTGCAGTAATCTCTCATGTCATGTGATGTCTGTAAGAAAACAGGTTGACATATGTTGCACTGTATTTGTATTACAATGTAGCAATGTTTCTATAACGGTACGTGACATTAATTAGTCTACGCATAAATAACGCAACACACTATCTACATGCATAGTAATATATGTGGCTGTGACTTGATAAACGGGGCTTGTTGGTTTTGCGATCAGTGTAGATCCAGATCAGACTGTGCATCCGCACAGTCTGATCAGGATCTGCACTGTTCGTCATTCCATCAATGAAACACCCGTGATGCTTCTAACCAGGAATATAGATAGTTAGCATGTTACATGTAAACGAGTGTGCTGTTTGATCAGGAGCTACACTGGTCGCAAATCCCATAAGCCCCATTTCTCCAGTCAAAACCACACTTCAGTTGTGGAGATACACTGCCGCCTGCGCTAAACCTTGCCTATATTTAAAAATACTTCAATATTGTGCTTGAAATCAAACAGCTTGATTTTTGAGCATGAGCTGTGCAACAGCTCATACTCAGACAATCAAATTGTTTGATTGCGAGTTGTCATTTCCAATATATGTTCAGAAACGTATAGCTGTGCAACAGCTCATGCTCAGACAATCAAAAAGCTTGATTGATTGAGCATGAATTATGCAACAGCTCGTGTTTAGACAATCAGACAGTTTGGTAGCGAGTTGGCATTGCCAATACATGTTCAGAAACGTTCATTCATTCATTATAGGAATGAATGGCCTTTTTGTGGAATTTATCGGGGTATAAACTTGGAAAAGTCGCGGGAATACTGGACGAAGGCCGGAAGTCCTCGTCCAGTATTCCCGCGACTTTTCCAAGTTTATATTCCCGATAAATTCAACAAAAAGGCCATTCATTCCTTATAATTCCAGAATTTGAAATAAATTCATCAAGAAAATGTGTTTATATTCCGTTTTATTAAGAATTATTTTAACTGCGCCTCACGGTTACGGAAAGTAGTTCGGCATGGGAGTTTACTGGGATATAAATTTTTGGACAGACACTTGCTACGGGCCAATCAAATGTTAGGAAATTGTGTAAATATTTTTGTGCTGGAATTATTTGGCTTTATTTAAGGGTGGGAATTGACTCCTTCCATACCCGGATACATGTTCAGAAACGTTTATAATGTGGGCGCGATTAACGCAGGCGGGGGTTTAAGAACACGATGAGATATTTACGACAATGTAACATAATCCGATCACCAGGCGGTGTCATTACCTTAATGCGTTGTTATATCTTAGAATTTATTGTATTTCTGTTATTGGATTCTTGGTCTCGTTATTATTTCGTTTATTGCAATATATGTATTGGTAAAACATGCAATTCTAAATCAAACCGATCAGAGTACACGAAATCAGAATTATTACGAAAACGTATGCATGTTCCTGGAGTATTTGGGCATAATGTCTTAACGACAAGAAATGTATTTGCAAGCATTTAGGATATTTTCCGCAAAGGACGTCGTCGAAAGTTGACGAAATGTTCAGAGCAAATGTGAAATAGAATTTCATCAACTTTCGTAGTCATGTGCGGATGCACATGCTGATCTACACTGGTCGCAAAACCCATAAGCCGCATTTCTCCAGTCACAGCCACATTTATAACCAGAACTCTAGCTGTAACTGGAGAACCGGCATTAAGGCTGGTCAAACATTCAGTTAGCCCCATTTGTCGTGATACTGCGGGAAACGTAAATTATCGTCTGTTTATGTTTTATATGTTGCGTTTGATGAGAATAAAAAACTGGAAAATAAATAATAAACAGGAGACGACAACATTGATTGAATTCAACACTGAATACATGTACATGTATGTCTGTTACAAAATGTAAACAGGAAAATCGTAACCCTTGACCCTTTCTACGCCACAAGCCTGTATAGTGGTATTAGCAAATAGTGTAGATCCGGATGAGCCGGTTCGTCATCACGAGCCGGCTCATCCGGATCTGCACTATTTGCCAATGCCACTCATCAGGATCTGCACTGTTTGCAAGCAATTTTCAAAATTTTGAGAACAAAAACACCTCCTTTTCATAAATGGACTAGTCTGAAAATCACTTTGTGACCATTGGATTGTTTGCAAAATGAACATATCAAAATCCATTCCAGTTACTTAGGGGTGAAAGGGCTAAAAGGCGGGAACTGAAAACAGTCGTCTGCTGTCGTTTCGCATTTGGTCTTCTTTCTTAATAACACTTGATTCTAAATGTTTCTCCTTCTCGTAGTTCGCACCACGTGACTTACCTCCTGCTCCTCTAGCACGAGAATTTCCTTCTGTATGTCGGGGTTGAAGATCTCTTTTGGCCCCTTGTCGAGTTTGTTTACATCCATGTTACCCAGAATCCCCTTCACCGTCTGGGGCTTGTTGGCGTTGTATGGGAGACATATTTTCTTCGCACCCTGTAGGTGACCGTATAGAGAATAGTAGGTTAGTGCCTTGAGTGGGAAAAATATCTGGCAAGGCTCAGGAATTTCTTTATTTCTTATCAGAGTATATGTAGTGACCACCATTTGAACCGTCTCGCCGAGACGGTTCAAATGAGTGGTCACAACATATACTTTGGTTCAGAAATAAGGAAAATAGATAGAGAATAGTAGGTCAGTGCCGTGAGTGGGAACAAATATCTGGCAAGGTTTAGGAAACGGGATGGGCGAGGCTCTGCCAAGCACATCCCGTTTCCGTGCCGCGCCATATATTTCTCACATTCATGGCACTAACATACTATTCTATTTATCCCGTCAACACCTACAAATGTCTTTAAAATAACCCCAGCCACCGCACATATTCATACGCAGTGATTAGATCGTACTGACAGGATATCAAAAATGTTTCATGGCACCGTGTTTCACGGCACATACGCACTGTGCTGACGGGATACAATACAAATACATACAATAACAAGCCTTACACAACTGCCTGCGTTAATATTGCTCAGTTTATCATCGTTTCCGGACATATATTGGCAAACTAAACTCGCAATCAAGAAATTTGATTGGCCGAGTCTGAGCTGTAGCACAGTCAATCAAGCTGCTTGATTTTAAGCACAATATTCAGGTATTTTAGATAACAAATACAATTGTTGGCAGTATTAGCGTGGGCGGCGGTGCATAACTAGGTTACCGAACTCGGAGAATCACCCGTAACTTTCCTTAGAACTACTTTTACGGGCATCAAAAGCGTTAGAAGTACATACGCGATGTTACTTTAAATATATACGGAGCCCCACAGGGGACGTAGAATTTTTTTTTCATTAATTCGTTCCCACGAAATAACAATTCGTTCCCTCAATTTAACAATTCGTTCCCACGAAATAACAATTCGTTCCCACGGGAACGAATTGTTATATCGTGGGAACGAATTGTTAATTCGAGGCAACGAATTGTTATATGGTGGGAACGAGCTGTTAATTCGAGGGAACAAATTGCTAAATTGAGGGAACTAAATGATATTTCGTGGAACGAATTAATAAACAAAAGACCATGTCCCCTGCGGGGCTCCGTAAATGTAGAAACGCCGCCAATTCTAACATCCATGATGCGAATGTTGTTGTTCTAAGGATAGTTACTCATTATTTCATTCCTTTCCATTAACGCAGAGTAGAAAAGATCATTAGTATATTGTATTCCTTCACTTGAATTCCGAGTAGAAACAAAACATACGAACCGTGAAGGGAAAATAATATCTGGCAAGGCTTAGGAAACGGGATGGGCGAGGCTCTGCGAACAGTTTGTGCCTACTGAGTGGGCATGCACCTTTAAGTTTCGACTGTCTCCCATATGGAGGCGAGAATTAGAAAACGTACATTTCGTTCTTCATTTTCGACGCCGTGCATACACGGAACTAAGGTTTCTTTTGATATCCATTCACTCTTATACACGCACATGCGTTCCGTCATATACATGTATATGTGTAAGAGTGACTGAATATCAAAATAGAACACAAAACAAACAGTATGCGAAGCATATATAGAAGTTAATCATATTTTTTCAACGAATAAGATATATATGTTCATCGAGTGGTGTGAAATGTCCATATTTCACGAGTGCCGTTAGGCACTCGTGAAATGTGGACATTTCACACCACTCGATGAACATATATGTCATATTCGTTGCAAAAATATGAATATTCTATTTATTATATACCGCTCCATGGAAATTAGCAGTTTTTTAGACTGTATACGGTAATGAATGTGTATTTGCAGCCTATTTGCGTTGTTGCACTGTAGATGCGCGTTATTAATATAGATAGCGGAAGTAGACGTATTTTAACCGAAAGTTGTTTATTTCATCGATGAGAACATATGACTTTTATTTACATCGTGTAACTATGTATTTCATGGGTAGGTATATAATAAAAGTCCTTAGATGTATGTACATTTGTAAGCTGATCGCCAACTTCATAAGGTCTTACATTTTCGCGGCTAGCCGTAGACAAACTGCGCTGTTTGTATTTTGAAATGCTGATACTTTGTATTTTGATATTGTTTTATCGACTTGTTTACAAGAAAACCCATTAAGTCTTTATTTCCGCTATTGTCATCCGTTTTTCCATCTGTAATGCGTTCAAATATGAGCAACTATTGTCATATTTTGTGATTTATACTTTATAAATTATTAATATTTCAATATTTTCCGCGTGCTGGAATATTGTATTTGTTATCATGGATGCGATCGGTGAAGACCTGGGGGCCGTTTCACTAAACTTCGTACGACTAAAATGTTCGTAAGTGCAAACTTATGATTGTCTGTAAATCGCACATTAACAATGTTTTCTTTTAAACAATTATTGGATTTACATTTATTGAGCATAGGCTGCATATGCAGCCTATGCTCAATAAATGTAAATCCATTAATTGAAATTTCCAGACGATCCTAAACATGCACTCACGAACATTTTAGTCGTACGAAGTTTAGTGAAAAGGCCCCGTGGATCAGCATGTGCGTACTCACAGACTGATAAGCGCGGACAGCATTCGTGATGTATGCACCGAACCATGGTTTATTTCAGGCTTCCCTTACAAAGTGGTACATTCAAATTCAAGCAAAGGAATAACCACCGGTGAAACAGTGGGCTTAAATGGTTACATAATAAAGTACGTTGTTTTCAACGCCTCCAACTAGCAAAGACCCCGAACGTGTGCCAGGACATATGGGTGGACAGACGGACGAAAGAACGGACGGACACCAGTGACGAAACAATATGCCAGTAACCACTCGTTTTCAAAACGTGGATACAATTATTTATCCCGGCAACACAGTGCGTATGTGCCGTGAAACACGGTGCCGTGCCAGATATTTTTCCCATTCACGGCACTAACCTACTATTCTCTATTACAAACGCAAGCGTATAGCGGAAGCATAACTTGGTAATACATGTTTGTGGCTGTTACTGGAGAAATGTGATTTTGAGACCAGTGGATATCCAGATCAGCCTGTGCACCCGCGAAGCCAGATCAGGATCTGAACTGTTCCTCATTATATCGGTAAAACATCCGTCATGCTTTCAACAAATACAGACCGTTATTATGTTTCCCTGGTGTGCTATTTGATCAGGAGCTACACTAGTAGTCGCAAATCACATAATCGAAATGTCAGCAGTCACAGCCACATATCAAAGTTTGTTATCTTTTGTCTGTTCGTTACCTAAAATAATTCCAAATCTACTTACTCCGGCCTGAAGTCAATAATTATCGCGAGATGAATCACAGATAGCAAACCGACGGCGTTAGTCTTGCGAATGTTATCTGCGTTGCTAACATATATTGCAATGCCAACTCGCAATCGAGCATACAGATTGTCTGAGCCTGTGCTCAGCCAATCAATCTGCTTGATTTCAAGCACGGTATTCAAGTATAATGTATTTTTAAATAAAGAAAGTGACAAGTGTTAGCAAGATTAGCGCAGTAATGTACATGTCCATGTAACCACTTTCACGCAATGTCATAGTTTTCTTATTTCGTACCTAGGATAATTCGAATCCGACCTAGTTGCAATAATTATTTCAAGATGCATTACAGATTCATTACCGCCTGCGCTAATCTTGTCAATAGTTGTAAATTTCGTTATTTCGATATACAATTAAATTGTTTTACTGCGATTTGGTATTGCCGATAGATGTTCCGAAACGCCGATAGTCTGGACAAACTTAACGCAGCCGGTCGTGTAAGGCTGTTCGTGATACCACCCACACCGCTGAGATTTCGGAAATGAAACACCCCGGGACTCGAGCGCTAACCTACACAATTTCCGGAGTTAGACGACGTCCAGTCCCAATGATGGATCGCAATAGTTAAGGACGATGAGGGGAATTGATGACATAAGCTTAACGGAGAACCAAACACGCGGTTGAAATACAAATATAAGCGAGCGAAATATGCAAGTTTATATTCCTTCGGACATCTGCGCAATTTAAATAAATACATTTACAAAATTTACTATATTTTTCATAAATAAAATCAAAAGTTGACAAGATTTTCAGAGTACATGCGGAATTGTATTCCGCATGTACTCTGAAAATCTTGTCAACTTTTGACGCCATATTCTGAAAATATTGTACAGTTTGTAAACGTATTTCATGAAATTACGCAGATGTCCGAAGGGACAAAATCACATAGTGTGTCTGATGTGTGTTCGTAACAATAGTTCAATGTCTCGTATCTCGATGATATGCACATGTACATATACAAGTATTACATACTATAGGGGAAAATGTCAATACCTTTTTTTATTAGACTGCATTGGGGCATAACCGGGTTTTTTTTCGGAGTTAAACGATGCCCAGTCTCAATGAAGGACGATGCTGGTAATTGACAGAATCTTGCGGGAGAACCAAAGACGAGGTTGAAATACAAATATATGCGAGACGCGACATGTGATATTGTTTACCTTCGGACATCTGCGCAATTTCATCAAATACATTTACAAACTTTACCAATTTGACAGAATTTTCAGAGTTCATCATTCCACATGTACTCTGAAAATTGTGTAAATTTTTTAAGCCATTTACGAAAAATATTGTATTTTTTTTAAAGTTGCAAATTGCGCTCTTTGTCGTTTTATTGTACGAGTTGCAGAGTGCGCGCGTTGCACATTTCGTTCCTGTTCGTTTTACTGTCAAGTGTACGAATTTCACAGTCCTCGGGCTGCACAATTCGTCCCTGACAGTTTACTGCGAAGTGTACGAGTTACACAATGCGCGAGATGCACATTTCTCTCCGTGCCGTTTTACTGTCGTGTGTACGAACTGCACCGTGCACGAGATGCATATTTCGCGCCTTACCGTTTTCGTCCACAGTATGGCCCGGTACTGTGGTACATTGTGATTGTTGGCGTCCGTGACCACGACCGATAGCAGGAATGGGTCCTTGTCCGTGTCGATACCCACGTACGTCTGGTGCACTGCAATATATATACACGTTGATGTTGTTATTATATAGCATTTACATGTGTACCTGTATGTATGCTGGACTATTTCTGCCATCCATACAACGTGAATATTTAAGGAATAAAACATAGGCTTTTGCGTTTACTGTAGTTAACTTATCAATACATTTGGTCTGTTTAAAGTCCGAAGTACTCCTCGCAAACTTTAAACATATCAAATGGATTGTTCACCCCAGTAAATGCAACAGCCCATGTTGTATTACTTATATTTGCACTGCATTTTCTGATAGTTTCAACACTGTAAATAACAAAATATGGCGTTAAAATAATCAATAATCTTGTTTTATATCATTTTCTCGCAATTCCTGGAACAGCGACGTTGCGAACTTTAACCAATCCACAACATCGCGCGACGTCACGTGTGTCCAATGTAGTGTATTATTGGGATGTAAACGCAATACGTCGAATGGAAGTTTGCATTATGAATTCACAGAACGTGTAAATATAAGGTCGTAAAACGTAGTTTTGTTCTTAGATATCTGCGCGTCAGAAAACTCCCTGCACGCCAGAGCATTTCCTCGCCATGTAGAAATACAATCATACTATAAATTCGCCGTGTGATCAATCAAATGAAAAACACTACCATGAGCACTACATTAAGTCCAATCGTGTCTGACTGACGAAACTCAGGTGGTTTCACGTATAAAGACGGCATAGTATCATTATTTATCCCGTCAACACTGTGCGTATGTGCCGTGAAACATGGTGCCGTGAAACATTTTTGATATCCTGTCAATACGACCTAATCACTGCGTATGGATATGTGCGGTGGCTGGGGTTATTGTTTTGCATTTTAAAGCTATTTGTAATGTTGACAGGATAAATAGAATAGTAGGTTAGTTCCGTGAATGGAAACAAATATCTGGCGCGGCACGGATACGGGATGTGCTCGGCAGAGCCTCGCCCATTCCGTTTCCCATGCATTGCCAGACTTCTTTTTTTCCCCATTCACGGCACTAACCTACTATTCTCTATAAAACAGATATGCATATTGTGACTTGAAATAAATCAAAGACGAACATCTCAAACAAACAAATATATTTAGAAACGTCCGCTTTCCCGCGTCACATTCCGCAAACCCCGTGTCTGAGAACCAACGTTCTGTTTTATGGCCTATTGTTATGTTATATAGATTCACCACTCGTTCAGTAGCCGATTTCACCAAAATTGCTAAGCATACTTATCTAGCTAAGTAGATACTTTGAGGGAGTAATCATTTATTTTTCCCGAAATGCATTATTTCATATAGAACTAACGACTGCATATATTTGATGATTAAAAGTATGCAGAATTATTATACTGAATTTATTACATTATCACAGCCAAAATGGCTGTGATAATGTAATACATTCAGCATAATAATAAAAAACAATAAATTTATCCTTAAATGGAAAAATTCTCCCTCAAAGTGTACTTAGCAAGATAATTATACTTTGCAATGTTGGTAAATATGCTACTAGTCTCTTATTAAGTCATCGTGACAAGACGACTTACTATATGTAACCATGGTAACTGTATACGTAACTGATTCAGACGATACAACATGTTCTGATGAGTTTTCGTGTTAGTTATGGCGTCAAATTTATCTTGTATTGACGCGATAATTATTCAGTTAAAACGACTTTAATGTGCATTATGACGAATTAGCTCTCACGAAAATGGCAGAAATGTACCACCATACAAATATTCACATACCGAGAAAACGTATAAATCTATTCAACGTACGTTGTACTACGCATATTTTCTTTCCACACAAAATTTCTCCAGTATTCGTGGTGATATTGATGAAAATATCGGTCATATGGGCGCGGTTTTATCATTTATTTGATAATTCAGATTTATGATATCAATAATTTCAGATGCGCCATTTTTCATTTTATTCTGTATTTATTGTTGATATCAATACTCCGATTTCTTGATATCAATAATTAATTTCTGTTTTATAAATGTATCAATAACCTAACTTCACATTTTAATGTCAATAATTCGATTTATCGATATTAATACAGCGATTTTCTTATACCAATATTTCGAATAGTGTTCTGTATCTCAAATAAGTAAATTTCCAGCTGTATAGATTATTTTCACTCCTCATTTTGAACATTAATGAATATGAACAGTTTGAATAAAATATCGTATCCAACACGGTGAATACATATAATGTTAGATAATGTCCATCCGTGTGTTTGCCGTGACATGAGGGAGATGTTTGAACATCAGGGGCCCGTTTCACTAAGACTGACATGTTCGTAAGTGCAAAATTATGATAGTCTATACATTTCACATTAACAATGTTATCTTGTAAACAATTATTGGATTTACATTTATTGAGCATAGGCTGCCTTTGCAGCCTATGCTCAATAAATGTAAATCCATCAATTGGAATCTACAGACGATCCTAAATTTGCACTTACGAACATTTTAGTCGTACGAAGTTTAGTGAAACGGGCCCCAGGGCCGTAAGATTCAAACAGTTCCGGAGTGCCACGGCTGAATATGGGCGAACGTTATTGTTACATTCCCGTCGGAATTATCGTGTAATTTGAGCATACTTTTAAGTACTTTGATAACCTGTTTCATTCAAACAGCTGATTGACGTAGAGATATTCCGGAGATGCAGTACACGTCGCGTGATGCAACCGCATCAGTTTCAAAATTTCAATACGACCGTTGTGAACTGGTCTAGTGACGTAACGGCGCGTTCTAGTAACGTCATGATACACATGCATTACATGTATGTGGGTTTTGTCTTGGCCCTCGGAATGAGTGTTGTCTACAGCCAAGGTCAAACGACACGCGCAGTACGTTTGAACACGGCTGCGAGCGGTGTCAAACAACGGCAGCCATGTAACACTACATGTAGACACACGTCTTATCAGGAGCTCTGGCTCTATATCCCACTACGGGAGTGCCTATATGTGAACACGCATTACTCATGAAATTCAGACATTTGATAAAGGTTGTCTGGGCATAGCCGAACCGATAAATTATATAGATGTAAATATGCGCCTTTTATGCGAAAACAATACTTCTGTTGTGGTAATGAACCAAATAGCCAGATATAAAACATGGCGCGGAATGATAGATACAGAGCCCAGCAGGGGATATGGATATTTTAAATTTAATTTGTTCCCTCGAATTAACAATTCGTTCCCACGAAATGACAATTCGTTCCCTCAATTTAACAATTCGTTCCCTCGAATTAACAATTTCTTCCCTCGAATTAACAATTCGTTCCCACGATATAACAATTCGTTCCTACGAATTAACAATTCGTTCCCGTGGGAACGAATTGTTATTTCGTGGGAACGAATTGTTAAATTGAGGGAACGAATTGCTAAATTGATTTACAATATGTTCCTGGCGTCAAAAGTTGACATAATTTCCGCATATAAATGTACTCTGAAATTTCGTCAGCTTTTGACTTTATTTATGAACAATATTGTAAATTTTGTAAACGTATTTAATGAAATTACGCAGTTGACCGAAGGTAAAAAATCACATGGCGTGTCTCATATACGAAAGCAAAATAATAAAACAAGAAACGAGGCAAAGCCACGAAGGCCAGGTTTTTTCCAAGCATAGACACTTGGATAACATAATTATACCCACTTTTTGTAGACTAGATGGCCGTGGCCTGCATGTCGCGCCTTGGGGCGAGGCATGGACACTAAAAAAATAGATTTAGTAGATGGAAAAACTTTAACGAAAAAACTTTAACCGGACACACGGACGTACGGACGGACGTATGCCAAAATGCCGACGATATCGCGCTTTCTGCAAGCGGGTGCGACAATGATGATAAACACCCATGTGAAGTATCAAGGTAATGGGTGAAGCAGTTGCAGAGATATAGTACACAAAAAAACATTAACAAAACAATTCAAAGTAATTTGACCTTGACATTGGGCACAGGGGCCGCACGGTTGGGGGGTAGAATGAAAATATGGATGATGATAAACACCCATGTGTAGTTTCAAGGTAATGGGCGAAGCAGTTGCAGAGATATAGTATAACGAACAACTTTTAACCAAAAGACTTTAACCAGACGTACGTTAAAAAGTTAACGTTGAAAATGGCTAAGTCAATTACGTAGAAATAATAGGTGAAGGTAAAAGTAATGGTCACATGTTGGATAGTTTTATGTGGTAGGCACCCCTTGGTTATGAAGCTGTGAAAGTTTGGTGGTCCTAGGTGGTACAGTGCCAAAGAAATGGACTTAAACACGAAAACTTAACATTGTCAACGCGAAAACTTAACATTGAAAATGGCTAAGTCGACTGCGCGGAAAAATGGGTCAAGTTAAAAAAAAAGTAACATGTTGGATAGTAATATGTGGTGGGCACCCCTTGATTATGAAGCTGTGAAAGTTTGGTGGTCCTAGGTGGTACAGTAACAAAGAAATGGACTCAAACACGAAAACTTTACATTGATTGTGGACGCCGCCCGCCGCCCGCCGCCCGCCGCCCTCCGCCCGGCTTTCGCCAATCCAATAGCCTGGATTTTTTTTCTCAAAAAACCTGGTTAATAATGTTACAATGCTCTTTGTAGCACGCGATATTAATAATGGACATGTGGTTGATTTTTTAATAACAAATAATGTTTGATTTGATTTATTGGTGTTTAGCGGACTATGATCAGCTAAGGTCATTTAAGGCCGGGCCAACGGGTTCGATCCCGCATTTAACCTGCTGCATTGGCGGGAAATCCCAAAATCCGAACGGAATAATAACATCTAAAAAATCAACATTCATTCCTGAAATTAGAATAACCTCACCTGCTGCCAGGTCCATATACAAGAAGACATGCAATGTTTATAATGAACAAGTAAATATGATGGCTTATTTGTTATGAAATCCAAGATGAAATTGGTTTAAAATATCATATAATGCCTAATAATTGTTGAATAACAGAGGAGAGCCATCTGCGACTGATTCCTGTTTATTAAATAAACAATCAAAATTACCAACACACATCTGGGTCCGCCATTCGGTGTAAACAATAACAATACATATAGTAGGCTCTTTTCCGAGGATTCCGCGAACATAATCATAAATGTTCTTGCATTTGTATTGTTGATTTGCCAACTTGAACCATTTTAGAAAGAGAAATAGCTCCTAGTATACAATGCACATATTTCAAAAATGAAGGGAAAACTTTTTAGATCACAATAAGGCCATGCCAATTATTTTCTCAGTTAAGCGTCCGCCCAGATCGCCAAAACATATCTAAGTATCCGGTAAAAACAAAAAAGGCCTTGGAAAAATGGTAAATTTATGTTAAAAACTTCCTCAACCCTTTGCACACTGCAACATTTTCAGCATAAATTTAATGTGCCGCCAAATAGAAAGCAACTACTCTTAAACTGTATTGAATACACTCATGAACAGATTTAAAACTTGGACAAGCCCCAAACAGTTTTCATATTACTTCACGAGTTGATAGTGTAAAATGGCATACACAGACTGTTTATTGTTTTCACAGAATCACCCTCAAAACATACCCGGCCGCGGACGATTAACCCTTTCAACCCTGAGGAACTGGAATGGACTGCGATATGCTAATGTTCCCACCAATCCAATGGTCACAAAATGATTTTCAGATTCGTCCATTTATGAAAAGGGGGTGTTTTTGTTCTAAGAAATATGAAAATTACTTGCAAAAAGTGCAGATCCTGATGAGACGGCTCGTTACGAGCCGGCTCATCTGGATCTGCACTTTTTGCATAAACCGCTATAGCGGGCTTTCGGGTTCAAAAGGTTAACAGAAAACGAAATTGGTACGGCCTAAAAGTATGTACATGTATGATATGGTATACGTATCCATATACCATACTTGGATGTATACACCATAGCCTGCGCTGAGCTTGCCAATATCTATCAAATTTCTTTATTTAACAATATTTGAATACTAGTAGAGTACTACTTGAAATCAAGCAGGTTGATTGGCTGCAGGTTCAACCAATCAAATTGCTTGATTTCGCGTTGGCATTTGCCAATAGAAGTTCCGAAACCTTGATATATGTAATCGGGGCAAGATTAACGCAATCGGTTGTGCAATAATTACGGGCATATTATAACAACTGTGAAAATCCTAAGTATTGTTGTGAAAATTGAGAAAAAGGCAGAAACGATACAGTTTGGCTAAGACACAAGTATTGAAACACATTGAACCACAACACTACTGTCTGTTCCACGTTTTACTGCCGACGAACGTTTGGCTATTAAACACATTAAATCTAAACAATATTTTAAAGTAAGTACATTTTTATCAATAACAAAAAAGTCACCCTCCCCAAAAAAAAATTATTTGATGAAATTCCATCAAATATTGATTTTATTGCGAAAAAACGATCTTCCTATGGCGGTGAATTTAACATTCAGGATCAAAAAACGAAAATTTTTGGAAATAAAAAAAATATCTTAAACAAATATATTTTTAGCCCCCATTCTTTTGGGGAGGGAGACTTTTTTTGTTATTGATGAAAAAGTACTTAATTTTAAATGTGTTTTGGATTTAATGTGTTTAATAGCCAAAAGTTCGTCGGCAGCAAAAGTGGAACAGACAGTACATTTGTAATTGCACGTACTGAATGATGTACACTGAGAAACGCGATGCGCCGAAAGCAGCTTCAACCTACGATTATGATCATATATTATCATTAGAAGTATATAGTAATAAAATATATCAAAATTCATCACAAGTAACTTTTCTCTACGTCCGGTTTAGAGAGGTTCGACATATTCATCAAGATGTGACAATGCGATAAGGTACTTTTAGCCAGATCGTGGACGAAAATTCCGTATCATCGTCTTCCATTGTCGGTTCTGCGAATCGATACGTAATTTAGTGCGGAAAGACACACTGTCTGAGAGCTACTTTTGTCATTGGCTAAATGAACACGGACGACGGTCGCAGGGCATCTAATGTCTACACTGCTCCATATTGCAGACGGATAGAACGATTTAGCGAGGGAGGAAACGTGAAAGTGAAAGGGTTTAACGCAGGGGACGTAGCATTCGGTTTTTTTATTAATTCTCTCCCACGAAATAACAATTCGTTCCCTCATTTTAACAATTCGTTCCCACGAATTAACAGTTCGTTCCCATGAATTAACAAATCGTTCCCTCAATTTAACAATTCGTTCCCACGAGATAACAATTCGTTCCCACTGGAACGAATTGTTAATTTGTGGGAAAGAATTGTTATTTCGTGGGAACGAATTGTTAATTCGAAGGAAAAACGACAGAAGTTTAGGCGAAAATACAGAGACCACCAAATGCAGCTTAACAGGACGCGTTTGATGCGCCATATTTCATCAAAATCCGTTACGTAATAAGGACACTATAAAAGAATACGTACTTTGAATCGGTACTTGTAGTTGTTGTTATTACCACGTGATCATACACCTTGTAACCGGTACTTTATTAAAGCAATACATTAGCTTCTTCATTTCTTCATACACAACTATGTACAATAGGTACGTTTACATACAGTATATAATTAATAAAGTACACCATTACAATTTAAACAATATTGGGGGATATGACGAGGTAGGGTTTTTCTTTCTCTGGAGTAAGTGAACCTATTGTTTAATGCATGCAGAACCAGTTTAACATAATAAAGTAAACAAGAGGTCAAGAGGTCACGTCTATCTATGTGTATACGTTATTGTTCACATATTGGATTTTTTTTAAGCAGTTAAATGAGAGGGAGCGCTGACGACCACTGCATTTAGTTCCTTAACCCTTTGAACCCGAAATCCCGCTATATCGGTTTATGCAAAAAGTTCAGATCCAGATGAGCCGGCTCGTAACGAGCCGTCTCATCAGGATCTGCACTTTTTGAAAGTAATTTTAATATTTTTGAGAACAAAAGCACCCCCTTTTCATAAATGGACGAATCTGAAAATCTTTTTGTGACCATTGGATTGGTCGGAAAATTAGCATATCACAGCCCATTCCAGTTCCTTAGGGTTGAAAGGGTTAAATGAGAGGGAGCGCCAGCGACCACGGCATTTAGTTCCTTAAACATTCAATATGTGATTCAGGTTCCATTGAACTGTGAATATTATATTAACATTTATCCATAATGCAGATACAGTGTGGTCAGCGTGTAAGTGCACACACGAACGAACACGACAGGTTGGAACCAACCTGTCGTGTTCTTTCGTGTGTGCACTTACACGCTGACCCCACTGTAAGGTATTTTATATGTTTATTTTGTCGTCTTGTGATAAATATGTTGTTGTATTATATTGTATGCTCAAGGACCAGTAGGCCTATTGCTGAATAAACATTACATTACATTATGTTAACAACCGTTTTCAATTAGTGCATCTCACTTCTTTTGAAATCTATAGTCTGAAATGGTATCAGTTTCACCTGTTCATAAAGCTCGTAAAGTTAAGGCAAATATTGACTTCACATTGCCATACACCAAGCCGGAGATTCCTTCTACAACATCGCCTGCGCTAATCTTGCCTAGAGTATCAATGTTTCTGAACATGTACATGTATTGGCAATGTCAACTCGCAATCAGGCACATTGATTGCCTGTAACACAGCTCAGGGCCAGCTAATTAGGCTGCTTGATTTCAAGCACAGTACTCAAGTACATTTCAGTATTCAAGTATTTTGAAATATAGAGAATAGTAGGTTATTGCCGTGAATGGGAAAAATATCTGGCAAGGCTTAGGAAACGTGATGGGCGAGGCTCTGCCGAGCACATCCCGTTTCCGTGCTGCGCCAGATATTTTTCCCATTCACGGGACTAACATACTATTCTATGTATCCCGTCAACATCTACAAATAGCTTTAAAATACAAAAATAAATTACCCCAGTCATCGCAAATATTCATACGCAGTGATTAGGTCGTATTGGCAGGATATCAGAAATGTTTCAGGGCACCGTGTTTCACGGCACATACGCACTGTGTTGACGGGATAATAAGAAATTCGCAGTCTCTTGGCAAGGTTTAGTGCAGGTGGTAGTGTAACCTAGGAGGCTATGTTTGACGAATTATATCATTGTCAGTATGCAAGAGTGTGTTAGCAGATCAGTAGCTAGACGGGCAACAGTGCCATTAGCCCTAATTCCAGTCGCATCCACATATGCGTCTCCATTCGCACTCTGAGTATCTGGGCCTCGTTTCACTAAACTTCGTACGACTAAAATGTTCGTAAGTGAAAATTTAGGATCGTCTGGATATTTCAATTGATGGATTTACATTTATTGAGCATAGGCTGCATACGCAGCCTATGCTCAATACATGTAAATCCAATAATTGTTTAATGGAAAACATTGTTAATGCGAAATTTGCAGACTATCATGAGTTTGCAATTACGAACATTTTAGTCGTACGAAGTTTAGTGAAACGGCCCCCTGTTGATTATAATAATACATCGTTTTAGGACATTCATACGGAAGCCCATTAGGGCCACTTCACTTTTTTTTAATTTCCATTTATTCAAGATATTTTCTTGAATTTTCAAGTTATTTTCTTGAATTTTCAAGATCTTTTCTTGAATTTTCAGAAATTTCAAGTTCTTTTCTTGAATTTTCAAGATCTTTTCTTGAATTTTCAAGACATTTTCTTGAATTTTCAAGAAAAGATCTTGAAAATTCAAGAAAAGAACTTGAAAATTCAAGAAAACATCTTGAAAATTCAAGAAAACATCTTGAAAATTCAAGAAAAGATCTCGAAAATTCAAGAAAATATAACAAAAAGTGAAGTGGCCCTAATGGGCTTCCGTACATTCACAACCACCTGCCCATATTAGCAGCGTTTCTGAACATCTAAGGGGAATTGCCGACTCGCAATCTAGCAATTTGTTTGTCTGACCCTGGGCTGCAGCAATCAAGCAATTCGATTGCATGAGACTGAGATGTAGTACAGCTCAGGCTCATGCAATCAAGCTGCTTGATCTCAAACACAATATTCACGTATTTTGAAATCAAGAAGATTACCGTAGTAGATGGGGAAACGTATTTTTACATTCTCACAATTTTCTGCAGCCATAGAACGTTCCGACAGAACCGATTCCGCCGGCATATAAATATCTCCCAGGAAATACGCCATTAACGTCGTCCTTAGTAGGTTTCAGGTAGGCAGTGTATTATATCAGACGTAAATTACAGGGAATACTGCATTATGGAAGTGTTTTTTAAATAAACAGACCCACGCACGCTTGTACGGATTTATCGTTTTCATTGGATATCAGAAATGTTTCCGCAATGTAATTGCGAACAGTGTATGTTGTGACCTTAAACTACGCGGCGCGCACGCCGATTCTGCCCTACATTGGTCGCAAACTGATAAACTATTTTCATGTTGTGATGAGTTCTTTATTTATTTACGAGTCGTTAACGGCATCTCAATTATAGCTGAGGTCATTTTATCGCTGGGTTAATCAAGGTCGAGTCCAATATTTACATGCAACCTGTATGGATGGTGGGTTTTCGGGGTGGGGGGCGGGGGGTCACAATTGCAACTCGCAATCAAACATTGTGATTGTCTGTGCCTGAGCTGTGCTACAGCTCAGGCTCAGACAATCACATTGTTCGATTGCCAGTTGGCATGATTGCGCCCTCTCCCCAGGTACAGGTAAAATATTGGATTCGACCTCGTATCCCGGCCATAAAAGCCAATCAAGGTACATTGTACTTGTTTTCAAGAACAAAACAAGTTTCAAGCATTTTGAAATAAATACATTGACAAATAGTGGCAAAGTCATCACAGGCGGTAGTGTAGAAAGGGACACAATACTGTCATTGACGTACATTGCGCACAATAGTCTACTATTCGCTGTACGCTTGCTTATTAGGCTTGCTTATAATCCGCCTGAAGCTCCGGGCAAACAAGCCCAGCCAGCATGTAATGACGTATTGCCACAAAAGGAAACACGGGTCAAAATGAGGAGACTGGCAATTATAACGGTCCCAAGGCTGTGGAATGAACGACATAATTATAGTCGTATATATATAGATGTGTGTAGAGACGCCGTCTCATGCTATATATGTACACGTGCGTAAACAAGAAATGACGTTGTTTATAATTTATCCCGTTAACACAGTGCGTGTGTGCCGTGAAACATTTTTGATATCCTGTCAATACGATTTGGAGATGCGGCTGGGGTTATTTCTTGCATTTTAAAGATTTTTGTAATGTTAACGGGATAAATAGAATAGTAGGTTAGTGCCGTGAATGGGAAAAAACATCTGGCGCGGCACGGAAACGGGATGTGCTCGGTAGAGCCTCGCCCATCCCGTTTCCAAAGCCTTGCCAGATATTTTTTCCCATTCACGGCACTGACGTACTATTCTCTATATACGTACTTTCGTGTCCCATCGAAACACAACGGAATGCAAGTCGTCAATATATTTTCCATATGGTCGAAAGTTACATGTAATACAACATCCAGACTTCTGAATTCTGTTTTAGACGTCATTTACGGAAATGATGACTGATGCTCGAAATCAATATCGTCGAATCGATTATGGTGATACCGTAATACCTGTAGCCTATTTCACCAACATTACAATGTATACTCATGTATCAAAGTATACTTTGAGGGAGACATTTTTAATTTTAGGATAAATTTATTAATTTGTATTATACTGAATTTATTACATTATCACAGCCATTTTGGCTGTGATAATGTAATACATTCAGTATAATAATTCTGCATACTTTTAATCATCAAATAAATGCAGTCGTTAGTTCTATATGAAATAATTTATTTCGGGAAAAATAAATGATTACTCCCTCAAAGTATACTTTGCTAGATAAGTATACTTTGCAAGTTTGATGAAATCGGCTACAGAACTGCTAGTATTGTACATGTACGTTTTCACATATTCATGTCTACAATGATGACAATAAAGTTGATTTAAAAATATATTTGCGCAAAAATAGTAACTGATTCGTGTCCAAGAACAGATCCAAAACGGTATAAGTCTCGTTTCTTCGCTCACACTCACACATGGCGAGTACATGTACATGTGTAGACTTAATTCCGCGTGAACGAACGTCTTGAGTCACAATTACCCATGTTAACCCGTCTGGATAGTCACTAAACGTCATTTTAGGGATATATCTCCGGCTGCTGGTAGCTGGTATTGGACACGTACACGGGAATATTGCCGGATTAGTCACTCAATTTACGGGATAATGCGCAATATTGTGTGTGCACTTTTAGCGATAATGGTTTTCAGATTTCTGGAAATTTACTGCAATTGCGTTAAGAACTATATGTTGATGATCTCCCATATCCGATAATGGTTTTCAGATTTCTGGAAATTTACTGCAATTGCGTTAAGAACTATATGTTGATGATCTCCCATATCCGTGATGATATTAAGTATAGTTTAATGAAGGATTTAGTTGTATGTGGCTGTGAATGGAGAAATAGATATTATTGGTTTTGCGACCAGTGTAGATCCAGATCAGCCTGTGCATTCGCACAGTCTGATCAGGATCTGCACTGTTCGCCATTCCAGTGCAAGCTGGATTGAACCGGCTCCCGCTGATGTTAGATATCTAAATAGTAGTATGCACTAGGTAATACTTGATTTTAAATCTGAGGCACAGGCCATTCCGTTACACATTCAATCAGATGAGGAATAAAATGTAAACATAGTCTGTTGGTCTATTCCGGAAATGAAAACATGTATATTGTGTCGGAATTTTACAAATAACAACACACATTGTAGATTCTGATGATGTGACACGTTACTATCTCCAGTGTTTGCAACTGTGGCTTTATGTCTGTAGGGCTGAAAGAATAATTAGATGACCGCAGCCCGCTTGTCACGCCCGCCGAGGCTTTGATAGTATCTTTACCCGGACGTACGCCAATGTACTTACTATATCTTGATGTTCGCAAGCGGGCGCGACAAAATTGAGGTTTGCATTACACTGAATGGATGTAACTATTTGAGAAGATTTCATGAAGCATATTGAACAAGAAGCCAGGATGTTGTTCATGCCTTGAAGCATTTAAATAATCTAAAATTAATCAGGCAATTCAATTTGCGTGGTGGGAATACAAATGACAACTGAGTTAACTAGGAGACCAAGTGGGCGTCATTTTTGAAAAGGATATTCAACTTTCAGCTGTGAAGCAACCGAAACCTATAAGGGGTCCAGGGGTTGCCCCTGGGTCCCTTACAGATTTCGGTTGTTTCACCGTCACTGAAATGTTTTGATTTTTAGAAGCCAACTTCAGCATTGAGGTATATTTTGGACAACAACTAGTTCCTGGGCAAAGAGGTTTGTGTCAATTTAAGAAGCGTGCTTATTACAATTGGCATATTTAAATATGTTTGGCGCAGCTTGACAGTATTTTGTTAGTAGGATATTGAATAATATACATGTACATGTAACGTCTACTCCTTCATGTACTGAAAATTGCTATCGCGGTCCTAATTTATATAAACAAAGTCCTGCTAGCTCCAAAAAGGGGGTTCGTACCAACGCATCAAACCTCCCCTGACGACGCACATGGAGACAGACGCCGCGAAATCAGATACAAACGACGTAATTATTAATATTACTTTGTTTATGAAGCATAATCTACTCGATATCATTTTACTTTGATACAATAGAAATGCCGCTGCGTTATCTAACATATTTGTTTTGTTAATGGGTCTCTACATATTCCGTTTGTTACTCATAAACGTTTCCGCATGCATGGGCTACATTGTATATAATGAAAATACGGATGTCGACAAATACGCATGTCACCGGGCGAGAAAAATGTGCTCCGGTTCGGGGCTCGAACCCATGATCTACCATCTACCATCGCTCTAACTGACTGAGCTAGCCGGGCACGAATACACATCTTCTCCCCAGTTACGTACCGTGGTATACTTCCCAGCCAAATTTAAATTCGTCCCCGAAACTTCTATATTTAATTCGTATCTGAATTCCATATCTTTGGTACAATTTGGGCAGTATTTATCAGTCAAGGTCCGCCAAATGTCACCGGGCGAGAAAAATGGGCTCCGACTCGGGGCTCGAACCGGGGACCTCTGGTTTACCGTACCATCGCTCTAACCGACTGGGCTAGCCGGGCACGAATACACATAGTGAGTTACGTGCCGCGACATGCATATGAAATATTCAAGACAATCCGTTAGCCAGTATTGCGCTTTTTCTAAAATCAGTAAACTCGTTTATCCCGTCAACACAGTGCATATGTGCCGTGAAACAGTTTTGATATACTGCCAATATGACCTAATCACTGCGTATGAATATGTGCGGTGGCTGGGATTATTTTTATTGCATTTTAAAGCCATTTGATTCATTTATAAATTCGGTTGAACTATAAATAGAGAATAGTAGGTTAGTGCCGTGAATGGGAAAACATATCTGGCGCGGCATGGACACGGGATGTGCTCGGTAGAGCCTCGTCCATCCCGTTTCCTAAGCCTTGCCAGATAAGTTTTCCCATTCACGGCACTAACCTACCATTCTCTATTTATAGTTCAACCGACTTGCTAAGTGAATCGCAGGACAGTATAGTGATCAGCTTATTTTACATATTGCAACGTTTAGCCCCAATATCTTGCGTATTACCAGACTTGACCCTTTGAACCCGAAAGCCCGCTATATCGGTTTATGTAAACAGTGCAGATCCAGATGAGCCGGCTCGTAACGAGCTGTCTCATCAGGATCTGTACTGTTTGAAAGTAATTTTTATATTTTTGAGAACAACAAATACCCCCTTTTTATAAATGGAATAGTATGAAAATCATTTTGCGATGATTGGATCGGTTGCAAAATTAACATATCGCAGCCCATTCCAGTTACTTAGGGGTGAAAGGGTTACTGATAAACTGTTCGTTCGACAGGAAATGGAAAACAAATCCTCGTATGGGACATTGCATTGTACACTTGACTGAACAATAAGTCAGTTATGCGATAGTTATACATGTAGTTATGTAGTTCACATATTGAATTTTTCATAAATTAATTTCGTAGCGAGCTCTAGCGAGCGAGGAATTAGCTTATTAAAATTAAATAATGCGAACTATAACGTACTTATTGGTTGACAGGTCTTCTTCGCGTGCACATGTCGGCCTCAATGCAAGTCCCACCCATGTGACTACGTTATTAGAGGTTTGACACCAACGCGCACATGTACACGTCTGAATAGAATGCATGACACGTGAAATTCACACAACAAGCCGTGATGTCTGGATCTAAATATACCTTTCTACGTATTGGAACATTTAATGAATTAATTCAGTAGATGTTGGAGAAATAGTCGCAATATGTGATTAAATGAGACGAAATGCTATGTTTTCAGTGGTCGAGAAACTAGGGCAATCAATATGATCCGATATGTAATCGTACTTACGTTTTCCGAGGAAATATTTGAAGTACCATCGCGTCTGTGACTCCGGATTCTCCAGATGGACGGGACTGTTTAGCGGACTGGATGGCTACAATGGATTTCATAAGAGTTTGTATTGCATGCACTTCCTCCTGTGCTAATCTTGCCAATATTTGTCACTTTCTTCGTTTCAAAATACATGAATATTGTGCTTGAAATCAATCAGCTCCATTGACTGAACTTGAGCTATGCTGCAGCTCAGGCTCAGACGATCATATTATTTGAATTCGCATTGGCGTTGTCAATATGTTGGGGAACGAACATACATGGAACGTCTCTAAATCGGCCACCCTATGGGACCTCGCATAGTGTCCGGTTTAGAGAGGTTCCACATTATTAAAATGAAAACTATAATACAGTAATACATCATGCCGCTGGTTTACAAGACAATCCGTTTGGAGATCAGGCGCCTGTTTCACTAAACTTCCTAAAATGTTCGTAAGTGCAAATTTAGAACGGTATGGAAATTTCAATTAATGGATTTACATTTATTGAGCATATGCTGCATATGCAGCATATGCTCAATAAATGTATATCCAATAATTATTTACAAGAAAATATTGTTAATGCGAATTTTATAAGCTATCATAATTTTGAACTTACGAACATTTTAGTCGCACGAAGTTTAGTGAAACGGCCTCCAGTGCAGTTCCATTGAATGTAACGCGAATTTGCTGGCTGTCACGCCGGGCGAATTATTGTACATGTGCAGAGTCGCATACGTGACAACCGGGAAATTCAAGCTACATGTACACTGTATGGTGCTGCGTTTATGCCGTAAATAAAATGTAACATTGTGCGAGCCTGAGCTGTGCTACAGCTCATGGTCTGCCAATCAAGCTGCTTGGTGGAAAACACAAGCCGCAGCACACACGATACAGTTGCAATTGCCAGATCATGTCAGCACGAAAATGGGATTTTTTTATCACATTGTGTTTTCATATGATGAATAGTTACTTTAGTCTCGACTTCAGCGAGTTCCATTGATTGCATGATGTTACTTTACACGTTTCTCTCGACATAATGGACTTGTTATATAACCCACTTTATCCCGTCAACACAGTGCGTATGTGCCGTGAAACACGGTGCCGTGAAACATGTGTGATATCCTGTCAATACGACCGAATCACTGCGTATGAATATGTGCGGTTGTCATAATAGTCGATTCTCCGATTTAGAGGATGAGGCTGGTGTTAAATGTATTTTTCGCATTTTAAAGCCATTTGTAGATGTTGACAGGATAAAGAGAATAGTAGCTTAGTGCCGTGAATGGGAAAACATATATGGAGCGGCACGGAAACGGGATGTGCTCGGCAGAGCCTCGCCCATCCCGTTTCCTAAGCCTTGCCAGAAATGTTTCCCATTCACGGCACTAACCTATTATTCTTTGTATGCATGTACGTGTACCATATAGCCATTGCCAGACGATTAATGGCTATGTTTGTCGACACGCATCTTAAAGCCACAGTGTCACAGACTATGTCGCAGATACACAACGTTTCATAACCCTTTCAAACCTAAGGAACTGGAATGGACTGTGATATGCTAATGTTCTGACCAATCCAATGATCACAAAATGATTTTCAGATTCGTCCATTTATGAAAAGGGTGTGTTTTTGTTCTAAGAAATATGAAAATTACTTGCAAAAAGTGCAGATCCTGATGAGACGGCTCGTTACGAGCCGGCTCATCTGGATCTGCACTTTTTGCATAAACCGCTATAGCGGGATTTCGGGTTCAAAGGGTTAAGCCTTGCCATATATATTTTTTCCAATTCACGGCACTAACCTACTTTTCTCTATTTACTACATGCACGTGTAATCTAGTTCATCACTTTCTATGCGATCCGAGACCCAGTTATGGAAGCGTCCTGGTACCAATGTTAAAATGTATCAAACTCCTAATTAAGATCTCCTAATTAGGAATTAGTATCTCCTAATTAGGACTTACATGCACTATCTCCTAATTAGCACTTAGTATCTCCTAATCAGGACATAATCATATTTTAGCATTGGCACCAGGGCGCTTCCATACCCAGTGCATTTAATATGGCCATACGTCTAAATTAAGCGTTATGACAGCACCGTCCGTTATACATGTATGACCACTTGGCACGCAATACTGTCGTCAGCGGGGAAGCTTTTTATACACGTTAGCCACTGCTCTATGGGTCCTGTGGGGGGGGGGGGGGAATTATCAGTTACACCGTCGCCTGTGTTAATCGCGCCCACATCATCAACGCTTCTGAACAGCTATTGGAAATGCCAAATCGCAATCAAGCAGCCTACCACGTCAGCGACTCTACATGGGAACCTGAAAGCCATCTCCCCCCGCTGATAACGACAGAATATATCCCCAGCGACATCGCACCAGTTAGACAATCTCATTTTCGCATATACATTCCCATGTATTCCATTCTTGTTGATGAAAATAAAACATAAACAATAATCAATACATTTCAAATGTGTTTGTTTTTATTTCATAATTAATTTCCTTGTTAAACGGGCCCTATTTCTATAATAATTGCTTTCACTGTCGAGCCAGGATTGGAACTTGTGCATTAGACGCTGTGTCTTTACAGTCACAGGTTCCAATCCCGTCTCGACCGTGAAATATATATATATATATGTCTCACGTCCCAGGCAGATGGTAGACATACGACACCACTATCCGCGAGTCCAAAAATGAGAAATGCCCCCGTATATGCACTCCAGCAACAATTCCAAGAGATCTACGAACAATTTTCAGGCATGGAACGGGTGGAATAAGCTATTTAGAGCACGTTTGACCGCCTGTACGGCCGATAATCTGCTCGCTAAAACTCGCGGATTATCTCCACGTACAGACGGACGAACCGTGCTATAAGTAGTGCGTATCCGGCGTCGATCAAACCCCCATTAACATTTTCACAACAAAGGAAGACTATTTAATTCCACATTTGGTATAAAATATTTGCGATGTCATTTACGGAAAACATATTTAACTTTGGAAATCATTTTCACGTGGTCATAAATATCATTTTCAATAAAATAATAATGTTCGGGAATCGAGATACATGTTAGCCTGGCACGTTAATTAGAATATCACAGTGGTCAATGGTGGAATGGCAACACTACATGTACATGGATTATCGATTTACATATCGATAAAATTTCGTACATCAAGTGACAACTGTAGATTTCCGAGAGATTACGGAAAAAGCCGATATCACGGAAATTGCCGACTGACCATCACATAATGGTCAGCTGAAATTGACCATGTGGTCAACATGGATTTTGTCCAGGTACGATGGCCGCGAAATTTGCACAGCTCAGGCTCTGCCAATCAAGCTGCTTGATTGCGAGTTAAGCGTACTATTCAAGTATTTTGAAATAAAGAAATTGAGATTGATTGGCACAATTTGCGCGGGTGATGGAGTACTACATACATTGACGGTTTCTTCGCTCGTCGATAGCATAGTGTTGCCTCTTCCGCTTGCGAACAGTTTGCGGCACATTTACGTAAGTCCGTCCGTACGATTAACGTTTTTGGTTAAAGTTTGTTGGTTAATGTTTGTTTGTTGGGGTTTAACGGCCTATCAACAGATAAGGTCATTTAAGGCCGGGTCAATGGGTTTAGTACTAAATACCATGTAATACCTGTACAAGTACATGTACATTTTCAGGTACATGTACAAATGGGGGGAAAATCACAAAATCAGAACTGAATATTTACAATAACAAAACTATATATTCAGCCCTGAAATCAGAATGATCCTGATCTGATGCCAGGTCCTCGCCAAACCAGAATCACTTGGCCCCTCCCAAAAGTGTTTCGGTATACTATCAAAGCCACGGCGGCCATCTACACGTACATGTAGTCGTATCATTTAATCACACTGATACAGTGTATCACGGTCAATCATAATTCGAGAACTACACGTGTACTTGAAGTTATTTCTGAAATTCGTGAAATTACAGAATGGAATGACGCAAGTCGGCTAACTGTAGCATGATACATACAATACCCTGTAGCTAAATGTAGTATATTTTGATTTTCAGATAATCAGGATTGGCATGGAAAATGGCCAATTGCCAATCGAGCAAGTTGATTGTCTGAGCCTGAGCTGTAGCACAGCTCGGGCTCAACCAATCAAATTGCTGGATTTCAAAGACAAGGCTCAATTATTTTGAAATACAGTGTAACCTCTCTAGACCGGACACCCTGGGAAGTCCCCAGAGAGTCCGGCTTAGAGAGGTGTCCATGTAATCAGACAGTTGATCATTCTGAGCCATATGTGTGTGCTATGCGATCACGAACAGACACTATCACCCGTGATAATAAATGACCAATAATCAAAAATCGGAGCACATGTGTTTTCTTGGTGTCCGGTTTAGAGAGGTGTCACTTTATTGGCAAGATTTGCACAGGCGGTAGTGCAACAGACGCGAAAATTACACGTAATGGAATCTCTAAAACAGAGGGTGTAGTTAGTATAGCGTCACGGACATGTAATGTCAACGGGAACTGTAATCATTTGGAGCCAGAGACCCAGCTGACAGCATGAGTGAGTGACACACGTGCAATTTACATTTCTAAGAAACCCGATTGTTTGACGTTAAATATATGCCTTATTGTTCTTTGTAATGTTTTATTGAAAACTATTTTGAAATTTGACCTTTCTATGTTGTGGGCTTTATTGGCATTTGTTCTGTTGAAAATGCGTTGTATTCATTTTATATGTTACACATTTCGTGTGTGTTTATTTCTTTCTTTCTTTCGTTTGTTTCTTTCTTTCGTTCTGTCTGTCTGTTTTTCTTTCTTTCATTCTTTACTTAATGGTGCTTACCGGCCTGCAACGGCTAAGGTCATTGTAGGCCGGGTTAACGTTGTTAAATTCATTTGTTCACAGGTTGTGATGGGGGAGGGGGATCTTGTATGTTTATATGATTGGGGACCGCACATTGCTAGTCTTAGACTGACGTCGGTGTCTGTTAAATACTGTATTAACCGCTGTAGGTGTGGCTGCTGTATATGGTCTTACATGTATACAACTTCTGGGGACCGTTTCACTAAACTTCGTACTACTAAAATGTCTGTAAATTTCACATTTAATTTAGCAATGTTTTCTTGTAAACAGTTATTTGATTTACATTTATTGAGCATAGGCTGCATATGCATCCTATGCTCAATAATTGTAAATCCATCAATTGAAATTTCCAGACGATCCTAAAGTTGCACTTATTAGCATCTTAGTCGTACGAAGTTTAGTGAAACGGGCCCCTGGTCTTGGAGAATCAGTCTTTATGGTACGTGATGTGATTGTGAGTAATTTTCGTCTAAACCTCACATAGACTGTATGTTGAGCGAAGTTGAAAACATTAATCATCTTCATAACATGAAATTATCTAATGACGTGAATCAACGAAAACAAGTCTTCACTTTTTTTTTTTTCCATTTATTCAAGATCTTTTCTTGAATTTTCGAGATCTTTTCTTGAACACTTTCTTGAAGTTTCGAGATCTTTTCTTGAATGTTCAAGTTATTTTCTTGAATTTTCTTGAATTTTCGAGATCTTTTCTTGAATGTTCTTGAATGTTCAAGATACTTTCTCGCATACAGAGTACATGCAGAGTTCTTGAAAATTCAAGAAAATATCTCGAAAATTCAAGAAAAGAACATGAAAATTCAAGAAAGTATCTTGAAAATTCAAGAAAACATCTTGAAAATTCAAGAAAACATCTAAAAAATTCAAGAAAAGAACTAATGGGCTTCCGTAGCTAACTGTTGCATGCTACATACAATACAGTTTAGCTACATGTAGTATAGTTTGATATTCAGATAATCAGCCTGGGCATGAAGACTTGCGGCAAAGTATTTACTTAATAAAATCTCCTTATACACAACTAAGATGGGACTTGCGTAAAATAGAATTCATCTCATAGTATGATATCCTTACAAATATTTGCAATATTTTACGCTTTCAGAATTAATCGGTCAACACCCAACTGGGGGCCGTTTCACTAAACTTCTTACGACTAAAATGTTCGTAAGCGCAAATTTATAATTGTCTGGAAATTTCAATCGATGGATTTACATTTATTGAGCATAGGCTGCATATGCAGCCTATGCTCAATAAATGTAAATCCAATAATTGTTAACAAGAAAACTGTGTTAATGCGAAATTTACAGACTATCATAATTTTGCACTTACGAACATTTTAGTCGTACGAAGTTTAGTGAAACGGGCCCCAGTTGGGAGTTGACCGATTAATTCTGAAAGCGTAAAATATGGCCCTTCCCTTGACGGGTCACATATATACGTCTATGTTATTTCCGTCTAACATCGGAAACGCGACAAGAGCGCTTTTATATGATCCGGTTACGATTGCCCAATGTTTTCCGGACTAGTGATTGCGTGTAGAAACAGCTCGATTCAGACAGTCGAGCTCCCCTCTTGACATTAGACGCAACCATCGGTTCGGGATGGTCATTGAGAACGTACGATTGGCCACTTGAAGCAATACGGAAGCAATATATAGTCGGGATATACTATGGGATTGTTTGACAAGCAACAAGCGAAGACTCAAAACAGACTGCACCGATGTGCAGCCTGTTCTGAGTCTCGCTTGTTGACTGGTAATTATATTTAAATCGCGCAAATGACAGCATAAAACGTGACCGTTCAGCGAGTTAAAATCAAGCGTACCCGAAGACGACAACCAAGTAAACCGTATTGCTGGGTGCGAAAATCGAGTACAGCAGAGGTCCTTTTCCGCGACTCGTCCACTTACTTGCGCAAATGTCGTAACAGTGTCGGTTTATTGCTCTGGTATTGGCGTAATGTAGGCCCACTCAGAAACAGAAACAAGTGTCCTTGATTACATATTCAAAGTGTATGATCACGTGGTACTAACAACAACAACAAGTACCGATTCAAAGTACGTATTCTTTTACAGTGTCCTTATTACGTAACGGATTTTGATGAAATATGGCGCATCAAACGCATTTTGTTAAGCTGCATTTGGTGGTCTCTGTATTTTCGCCTGTGTATATTCTTCGCAAAAACGACATACGTCTGTGCCAAATTCCATAGACCACCAAATGCAGCTCACGAAGACGCGTTTGCTGCGCCATATCTCATCAAAAGCCGTTGCATATTAAGGACAATATCAAATAATACTTACTTTGGAGTGGGCGACGTTCTTGTTGTTGTAAACACGTGATCATGCACCTTGATATTAACGCTGACGTATTGTACTCGAGCGCAAAATTCGGCGCCACGTATTTGGTTTTGCAAATTCCCTGGTCCATTATAGAAACATAACACATGCATATGTACGAACCTTAGCTCCACATGCATGTACGAATATAAATGGACATGTGTCCACTGTTTCAAACTATAATGTACATAGAGAATAGTAGGTTAGTGCCGTGAATGGGAAAAATTATCCGGCAAGGCTCAAGAATTTCTTTATTTCTCATCAGAAGTATATGTTGTGACCACTCATTTGAACTGAGACGGTTCAAATGAGTGGTCACAACATATATTTTGGTTCAGAAATAAGGAAAATAGATAGAGAATAGTAGGTTAGTGCCGTGAATGGGAAAAAATATCTGGCAAGGCTCAGGAAACGGGATGGGCGAGGCTCTGCCGAGCACATCCCGTTTCCGTGTCGCGCCAGATAGTATTGACTGGATATGAAAAATGTTTCACGGCACTGTGTTTCACGGCACATACGCACTGCGTTGACGGGATAAAATGCTGTTTCTTGTATGGTCGTATGCTGTGTATCTTATGATCTACTCATGTGCAATGACGACCACTCGCCCAAATATATCACATATTAACGGCGTAAGTCTATACTGGGATATTAACATCTATGAATGTACGAATCTTTATTACATTTTATGCACTCATACACGTGAGTGAACAAAGCATTAATATTACATACCGAGTTATTTATTATATACTAATGGACCAAACACATCCCCGCACCAAATCATTATTACTTTACTTATTAGTGTATTCTGATTCGCGAATGGCTGGTACATATGGGACATGCCATCTGATGTTGTACCTTCCAACATCTGCGTAATGTCATGAAATATGTTTACACAATTTATAATATTTTTCGTAAATGGCGTTAAAAGTTGACACAATTTTCAGAGTGCATACAAATTTTACAATATTGTTCGGAAATGGCGTCGGGAGTTGTCATGCGGAATATTCTCTGAACATTTTGTGAACTTTTTACTTTGTTTGTGAAAAATATCGTACATTTTTAAATGTATTTCATGAAATTACACAGATGTCACAAGGTACAAAATCACATGGCGTGTGTCGCATGTGAGTGTGTATGTAACACGGAACATGTGATATTACCGTTACATATCATACATGTATGGATATACGGCTGGGAAAATAGAGAATAGTAGGTTAGTGCAGTGAATGGGAAAAAATATCCGGCAAGGCTCAGGAATTTCCTTATTTCTCATCAGAAGTATATGTTGTGACCACTCATTTGAACCGTCTCGCCGAGACGGTTCAAATGAGTGGTCATAACATATATTTTGGTTCAGAAATAAGGAAAATAGATAGAGAATAGTAGGTTAGTGCCGTGAATGGGAAACAATATCTGGCAAGGCTCAGGAAATGGGATGGGCTCTCGCCCATCCCATTTCCTGAGCCTTGCCAGATATTTTTTCCCATTCACGGCACTAACCTACTATTCTATTTATCCCGACAACACCTACAAATGGCTGTAAAATGCAAAAATTGTATTGACTGGATATCAAAAATGTTTCACGGCACCGTGTTTCACGGCACATACGCACTGTGTTGACGGGATAAATATACATTACCACGTTAACCCTTTCAACGCCACAGGTCCGTATTGTGGTATTTGCAAAAAGTGTAGATCCAGATGAGCCGGCTCGTGACGAGCCGTCTCATCATGAGCTGCACGTTTTGCAAGTAATTTAAATATTTTCAGAACAAAAACACACACTTATCATAAATGGACTAGTCTGAAAATCATTTTGTGACAGTTGGATTGGTTGCAAAATTAACATATACAAATCCATACCAGTTACTTAGGGGTGAACCAGCGTATCCTCAGTAGCCGATTTCATCAACATTGCAAAGTATACTTATCTAGCAAAGTATACTTTGAGGGAGTAATCATTTATTTTTTCGAAATGCAGTATTTCATACAGAACTAATGACCGCATATATTTGATGATTAAAACTATGCAGAATTATTATACTGAATGTATTACATTATCACAGCCAAAATGGCTGTGATAATGTAATAAATTCAGTATAATAAAAATTAATAAATTTATACTAAAATTGAAAATTTCTCCCTCAAAGTATACTTTGCTAGGAAAGTATACTTTGCAATGTTGGTGGAAAAGGCTACAGATCAGACTGTGTATACACAACGGCCTGCGTTAATCTGGCCAAGATTATCATGGTTTCTATTGGCAATGCCAATTCGTAATCAAGCTTTATCAGGTAACCTGCCCTGCATTGACCGAATACGTACTGACTGATAACATATTGTTGTATCAGGCATTGCCCTGATATAAACATCCGGTTTACAACGAAGTGAAAACTGACGTTCCATTGGTCGGATGACGTCATGTGACGTTACCGAATGACGTCAGTGTAATGACGCAACGTAAACCAGCCCACGTTCTGTCCATAGAATACGACGTCATATAATGTCATTTTCGAGCATAAAACGTTACCTGATAAATAGAATACCAGGCTAGTGTATTTTGATATCAAGTTTTTCAGGCTCGGCTCGGAAACGGTAGGAATTCCTCGTCAAGCCTCGGAATTCCTACGCGTCCTAGCCTTGCCTGATAAACTTGATATCAAAAGACACTAGCCTGGTATTCTCTATGTAGCATAGTCCAGGATCAGTCAATCAAGTTACTTGATATCAAACACAGTATTCAAGTATTTTGAAATGCAGACATTGAGAAATATCGTCAAGATTAGCACAGGCAGTCGTGTATGTGAGTATGTATGAAAGAATATCAGTCACCAACACTGTTCATTTATGTTACACGGTACGTTTTCACACCCAACGATGGACATAGACAAACGTCATATGTGATATGCCATATGATGATGTACCTTCCGACATCTGTGCAATTTAATGAAATACGTTTACAAAATTTACAATAATTTTCGTAAATGGCGTCAAAAGTTGACGAAATTTTCGGATTACATGCGGAATGTCCAATTTTGACTTTATTTTTGAGAAATATTGTAAATTCTGTAAACGTATTTAATGGAATTACGCAGATGTCCGAAGGTGCAAAGTCACATGGCGTGTCTCAATTATGAGACTGGGTGCCAATTGCATTGACAGCTACGGTATTCCGTCAATCGTTACGACACGCGATACTGCGTAATTTGCTGAGTGGATGATACTATTTGCGTCGTTTTGTTAAGTTCTGTTATTGACGACCAAAATAAATGTTTCCTTATCTTGCGGTACCAGCTACATTCGGAACAATAAAACTCACCTCCTCTCCGTCCCGCTCTCCCGTCTCCACGCGGAATCTCCCGGCGTTTAACGGCGACCCGTCACTGTCACTGGAGTTCAGCTTAAATAAATATACGTATAAAGTGAAACCTCTCTAAACCGGACACTAAGAAAACACATGTGATCTTATTTTTGATGAGTTTCTTGGTCATTTATTTCGGGTGATAATGTCTGTTCGTGCTCGCATATCACACAACTGTGGCTCAGAATCATCAAATGCCTGATTTACAGTGAAACCTCTCTAAGCCGGACACCCTGGGGACCTCCCAGGGTGTCCGGTTTAGAGAGGTTTCACTGTACATTGTGTGATATGAACTACAACAGGTTACGTGGTTACACTTCTGCCTGGGCCAATTTTTTCACTATTTGTCAATTTCTTTATTTCTAAATACGTGCATATTGTCATTGAATCAGGCTGAGACAATCAAATTGATTGACCGCGAGTTGACATTGTGAATTTACATGCCTGTTGAGAAACGTTGATTGTCTGGACAAGATGAACGCAGGCGTCTGTTTAGTGTGTTAGTATACTTTTCTAGCAAAGTATACTTTGAGGGAGAAATTTCCATTTTAGGATAAATTTAATAATTTGTATTATACTGAATTCATTACATTATCACATCCATGTAATAAATTCAGTACAATACTTATACATACTTGTAATCATCAAATATATGCAGTCGTTAGTTCTATATGAAATAATGCATTTTCGGAAAAATAAATGATTACTACCTCAAAGTATACAAAAGTATATTTTGCAATGTTGGTGCAATAGGCTACTGGAATAATTCACCACGACAATAGCTACATGTATATACATGTACGTATTATTGAATTACGGCATTCATGCATTTGGAGACTGGAACTATTATACGGTGTCTTACTCTATTTTCAGGGTCATGTACATATTTTATGTCTATGTAAACAGTTTTCCAAAACCTTCGGTACAGAGTAGACAATTTTTCAAAAGGCGTGTTAAATCCCCATATACATCTTCACAGAGTGATGATGTCTAGGGACTTTTTTTTCTAATTTCAGAAATAGTGGACCGATTTTCAAAATTTAACTTTTGTTTTCTTAGTTAGATCATTTCCAAGCTATCTAGCCAGTATCGGAGTAAATTAACACAAATTTCCGTTTTTTACTCCTCACACAGCTCCTCTACATCGTGTCTCCCATGTTAAATTCCCTTAGACAAATCAATTGTTCGTAATAAAATCAATATTTGACAAAATTTCGAGAAAAAAAAGAAGGCTCATTCTTAAATGTTGTTATAATTTAATATTATCGAACAAATATATTGTTTTTGCATTATGTATAAAGCCGTAAAATCTGGGCAGGTTTCGTGAAACAGACAGTAGACCATGCATTTTGTCAATATCAACATTGACTGCGTAAATATTGTGGCAGACACTCTCGTGGGCTCTCCCATACTTCTCAAGATTGCAGGAGTTATTTACGCATCGCCTTTGTCTTTTCTAAATAAATATCAGCGAAATGTGGCATTGAGTCTCAAAGGAGAACGAGATACACACCCACCTGCGGTAATTTTACGCAGCGTACCAACGTTTCTATCGCCAACTCGCAATCAAGCAATTTGATTGTCTGAGCCAGGCTGTAACACAGCTCAGGCTCACACAATCAAACTGCTTAATTTCAAGCACACTATGCATGCATCTTGAAATAAACAAATTATGTATATGTTTATGTTACACTACAAAATGTGTGGCATATGCATTTCATATGTTTTTCATTTGAATTTCATATGAAAATTTCATATGCAAATGATAAAAAGTGAGCCGATATGCAATTCATATGCAAAATATTCATATTCATTTCATATGCAAATCATATGAATTTCATGTGCAAATCATAAGAATTTCATATGAAGATCCATGTACAAAGCTTTTACATTTTACCGCTATATAAATAATGAAAAAACTATTTTTTTTTTCTATAACATTAATTTTTTACCAAATTTAAGAATGAGCCTACTTTTTATTTCGCGAAGTTTGGTACAATATTGATTTTATTGCGAAAATTTCCACATGTTTGAGTGAAGATG
Source organism: Conchocele bisecta (assembly GCA_029237695.1). NCBI lineage: Eukaryota > Metazoa > Mollusca > Bivalvia > Lucinida > Thyasiridae > Conchocele > Conchocele bisecta. Next base: position 37,537,665 of record CM055271.1, read on the forward strand.
TCTATGGGGATTTAACATGGGGAATTTTTCTAATTTCAGAAATAGTGGACCGATTTTCAAAATATAACTTTTGTTTTCTTAGTTAGATTTTTTCCAAGCGATCTAGCTAGATTTCAGAATCAATTTCCAATTTTTTTAGTTTTTCAACTCCTCATCCAGGTTCTCCACCTCTTTTTCCCCATGTTAAATTCCCATAGAGAACTCATTTTTCGTAATAAAATAAATATTTGACCAAATTTCACGAAACAAAAAGAAGGCTCATTCTTAAATTTTAATATTATCGAAAACAATATTGTTTTTGCATTGTAAATGTGGCCGTAAAAGATGGGCAGGTTTCGTGAAACAGACAGTAGGCATGTGATTACGTAGCGTATCAAGGGCCTATTGATACATAGTGCCAAGGTCAGCGCAGGCAGTCGTGTAAACACATCAGCAAATCGCATGAGTTATCCCCACTAGACGAAACTTTATCACGTGAATGCGAAGAGACAAAATAATAGCCGTCTCGTATATTTGCTTTTTGTCGAGAAACCGCTCTTCAAATCCTCCAATTGATGCTATTTTATTGTCTTCTTGTTCATTGATTCTGGTCTCCTGCATGACACTGCAAAGTTTATAATACCCAATGGGAAATAAACATTTAACTTCCTGATAGTAAAAGTCTGCAGTGGCTTACATGTACTTGGGCCATCAACCGATTAAAGTGGGCTTTGCCACAGTTTAGCTCAGTTTGGAACATGACACTATGGAAGCGTCCTGGTGCCAATGCTAACATATTTGTATCTCCTAATTAGGAGTTAGTATCTCATAATTATGACGTAATACATGTAACTCCTAATTATGACTTACTATCTCATAATTAGGATTTAGTATCTCCTAATTAGTAGTTAATATCTCTTAATTAGGACTTACTATCTCCTAATTAGGACTTACTCTATGTGTTGATGCTAGAAAATATGATAGTAAGTCCTAATTAGGAGATAAATACATTTTAGCATTGACACCTGGGCCCGGTTGTTCAAAACATCCGTTAGCTTAACGGACTGTTAAATCCTTAACTGAATGGTTAAAATCTCTGTTTTAACAGAGATTTTAACCATTCAGTTAAGGATTTAACAGTCCGTTAATGATTTAACAGTCCGTTAAGCTAACTGGTGTTTTGAACAACCAGGCCTAGGACGCTTCCGTATGATACATTCTAAGTTGTTGCATAGAATATAGAGAATAGTAGGTTAGTGCCGTGAATGAAACATATCAGGCAAGGCTTAGGCAACGGGATGGGCGAGGCTCTGCCGAGCACATCCCGTTTCCGTGCCGCACTAACCTACTATTCTATTTATCCCGTCAACACCTACATGTACCTATAGCTTTAAAATGCACCGGCACCGTGTTTCACGGCACATACGCGCTGTGTTTACGGGATAAAACTGGATTTGTAGCAATATCTGACGTCACGTAATGTACATTTTGATCGCCTTCAATATCGACCACATACGATTCCGTAAGCCATATTAACAATTGCAGTGGCATAATATGCATTCGTAGACATAAGTTATGGACCTTGGTCAATCACGAGTAACGCCATGTACACAGCCGCCTGCGCTAATCTTGCCAACACTTGTCTTTTTTATTTGAAAATGAATGAATGTCATGCTTGAAAATCAAGCAGCTTGATTGGCTGAGCCTGAGCTGTAATACAGCTCAGGATCAGACAATCAAGTGCTTGATTGCGAGTTGTTCAGAAACGTTGACAATCTGGACAAGATTAATGCCGGCGGTTGTGTAATTTAAAGTAAACAACGTGACATCAAACCGACAATCTCTACCGGTGATGCCGCGGAAGTAGAAGCACGTATAGTGAGGTATGTCACTAGTGACTTTCCAGGGGCCCGTTTCACTAAACTTCGTACGACTAAAAAGTTCGTAAGTAAAAATTTAGCATCATCTGGAAATTTAAATTTATGGATTTACATTTATTGAGCATAGGCTGCATATGCAGCCTATGCTCAATAAATGCAAATCCAATAATTGTTTACAAGAAAACATTGTTAATGTGAAATTTACCGACTATCATAATTTTGTTAAGTTTAGTGAAACGGCATACATGTTCGGTCACATGTTTATTAGTTTGGAGTCTAGTTCACTAAACTTCTTACGATAAAATTATTCGTACGAAGATTTTGAATATTAATTTAATTTTCATCTCGCATTACCGTGGGTAAGATTTAGGTCCGATGGCTTTCGATGCCGAAATAACATTACGTTGGGGGAAAAAGTTCGGATTTTTCAGATGCCAAAAATGTAATATCCAAGATCAACATCGGGCTGCATGTAATTAATCTAGTTCTGTCTGATCACCAGAGGCTGCATTACCGCTGTTGTGATTTTTTTTACTGTTGTCATGAATAATGGATCAACTGAAATGTGTCTGTGACTGGAGAAATGGGGCGATCTGTTTTGCGATCAGTGTAGATCCAGATCAGCCTGTGCATCAGCACAGGCTGATCAGGATCTGCACTGTTCGCCATTCCGTAATGCAGCACCCGTCATGCGTCTAACAAGCAATGCATATCGTTATATTTGATAAAGAACGACACTGGTCACACATCGCATAAGCCCCATTGCTTCAGTCACAGACACGTATATCTCCTTTCCATCGATACTTGGAGCAGTCCACGGCGGTGTATAATCAGACGGGCTGATTCTAACGATTCCTGACATTCTAATGGCACACAGTGACACATTTGCATGCGGAAAAGGCGGATATTGTGATGATATGTTATATAACCCTCAAGTGAAGGGGTCAATGGAAGACGGGGGCTAACTCCGTCACGGAGTTAGCCCCCTTCTTCCATTGGACCCGTCAGTTAAAGTCAGTAATACCTTATTGAATCATATGCAGTGGTTTGATCAAATTGAGATCAAATGAGACGGTTGGAGCGTTAGCATTAAAAGTCAGTATTCACGTATAGACTGCGATCTGTGGCCAAGCGATCTTGGCGTGTATAGGGACCTGACACCGTCTGGAGCCCGTTTCACTAAACCTCGTACCACTAAGAAGTTCGTAAATGCAAAATTGAAATCCACAATAATATTTGTTCAAACAGACGATTTTGGAAAATCTTCGTGGATGTGATACATTTAATAACACGAGTCCGTAAGAACAAAATGGTAGCATTAGAGAAACACGTTAATGTGAAAAGCAAATTCACAGAAATCTCTGTACGAACACTTTTTATCGTACGAAGTTTATTTAAACGGGCCCCTGACACACTGAGCACACGTAACCACGTGATCACAAACGTAAACGTGCTGTTTGAAAAAGCGAAATAACGGTGTATTTCTTTCAGGAGAAGTTGAAATAGCGACATCATTGACCAACATCTGTACAACATCTCTTTTAACGGTTTTAGAGAAATCTATGACACAAATTTCGAAATGGGGCGCCCAGCATATGCAGCCTATGCTCAATAAATGTAAACACATGAATTGAAATTTCCAGACGATCCTAAATTTGCACTTACCGGCGAACATTTTAGACAAGCAATATCATGTTGTACCTAAGAAGATGTGCGATTTGTCAAGAAAACTATTTACAGAAACTGTGATATAATAATAACTAAATTTTCGTAGCAAATGCGGAATTATATTCCGCATCTGCTCTGAAAATTTCGTCAACTTTCGTCATCATCTACCAAAGATATTGTACACTTTTTACATGTAGGTACAACATCGTATGGTTTATCTCGTATGTGACAGAAGTCCGGTTTTGTGAGATCCTATACTCACCAGTTCCACGGAACCGTAGTGCCGGCGGCTGAACACCCCACGTCTGGCGGCAAGGTCTGACGCTGGCGAACTGAAACAGACAAAATCATTCTGGGTAAAATGACGAATAATTGGCTGACGCAGCACCGATCAAATTCGGACAATTTGGATCTCACTTGCGTCCGATTCTGATGGTTCATTCTACTTCGTTGTAATTACAGTCGAACCTCCCCGACCGGCAACCTTTCTATACGACAACCCCCTCCCTGTAACAGCCGATATTCCGTATTACAAATGACAAATTGTCTGTATTTGTAACCTCCATACCACAGCTACCTCTCTACAACAGCAAGGGTTGTGTTTTCCCGTGTGTGACTGTTGTGGAGAGGTACATTGTAGCGCTGCATTGTTTCGGGTTGTCTGGTAAGCGTAATTATAGAGAATAGTAGGTTAGTGCCGTGAATGGGAAAAAATATCTGGCAATGCTCAGGAAACGGGATGGGCGAGGCTCTGCCGAGCACATCCCGTTTCCGTGCCGCGCCAGATATTTTTTCCCATTCACGGCACTAACCTACTATTCTATTTATCCTGTCAACACATACAAATGGCTGTAAAATGCAAACATTGTATTGACTGGATATCAACAATGTTTCACGGCACCGTGTTTCACGGCACATACGCACTGTGTTGACGGGATAAAGTTTAAACATAGTTTATTGAATATAAGTACAATGGACAAGTATACAGGCGTACATGTAATTGGTAACAGCCCGGGTTCGATCCTGGGATAATACATGAACGTGAGATGGTGCATGGTAGCTATATCGGACACACGGGTTTTACTCCGGGTATTTATCCTACACCAAGGAACGAACACACGCCCCCATCTGTGCCTACACAATAATTTGTGTAAGTTCTCTCGCATATGTTTGTATTCGTTGGTAATATAATAAATACAAATACACAATATTTATTAGCATTAAACACAACGTTTTTCGCTATATACAGTACCATAGTCGAAGAGTGATAGAGAATAGTATGTTAGTGCCGTGAATGGGAAAACATATCTGGCGCGGCACGGAAACGGGATGTGCTCGTCCCGTGTCCGTGTCGCGCCAGATATTGTTTCCCATTCACGGCACTAACCTACCATTCTATTTATCCCGTCAACATCTACAAATAGCTTTAAAATGCAAAAATATAACCCCAGCCACCGCACATATTCATACGCAGTGATTAGGTCGTATTGACAGGATATCAACAATGTTTCACGGCACAGTGTTTCACGGCACATACGCACTGTGTTGACGGGATAAAATGAGGGTTTCACTTAATACGATGCATCAGATGAATGGAGAGTCGGGCATTTGATGACTCCTGTGAGGATATGTGTTGGCCTATCTGAACAAAAGTGCCGAACGAGATAAAGGTATTAGCAACAGGTAAACAATGTCGACAGTTGGCAGAAATCCCAAGCGCAAGATTATGCATCAACTATGGGGCACTCGGCCCACTGATGACGTCACTGATTGCCACTAAAACGGGCACTTTATTTCTTAGAACTTGTGGAATAGTGACACAATTATACACTTGTTTAATTCCTATAAAGAACAATTCAGAGCTGCAGTTAAGGTGCGTAATTTGGAGGTAAATTTCTTATATCTCCATCAAAAATGGCAAGTTGGGAGTGCTTTAGAATCGTCTCAATGAGACGATTCTAAAGGACTCCCAACTTGCCATTTTTGATGAAGACATAACAAAATTTCACCCCAAGTTGGTCAAATGACGCACCTTAACTGGAGCTCTACAATGTGTGACTGCTGAGTGGGCATGTACCTTTACTATATAAATACAAGCCCTTTGTTATAGAACAGTGGCCTATTCATACTACACGACCGCCTGTGTTAATCTCCCTCAGGTTATCAACGCTTCTAATTATCTATTGGCAATATCAAATTGTCATCAAGCAGTTTGATTGTCTGAGTCTAAGCTGCAGCGCAGCTTAGGCTCAGCCAATCAATCTGCTTTATTTCAAGCACGATATACAGGTACGTAATACTATTATATTTTGAAATAATGAACTTGACAACTATTGACAACATTAGCGCAGGCGGTAGTGTACATTATCGTAAATTTCCGTAGGAAAAAAAACTTTGCACACGCTGCTTGTTATATCCCAACATAGACACCAATTTTGTCGGCGATAGTTTTATACCTCGCCAACGTAATGGATTGCTTCTATCCAATAATCGGCGGAGAAAAAACTGCATAGTTTATTATAAAATCTTGTAGCGGAAGTTGTCACAAATGCACGTGCGAAGTATTCAATCTGAGACCGAACATGCTGCTGTCTTGTCCGAGTTCAACATTAATATAATTCCTGGCACATGATGCGACAACTCCCTGGATTATTTTAGTTCTGGAAAGTTTACAATTAGTTCATGGTAATTCGGGGAAACGGTCACAACTATTGCGCCGAGGGGCTGTGGACGACCCGATGCATTATTGCACAGAGTGATAGAGCATCGAGTACCGAGGGGCTGTGGACGACCCGATGCATTATTGCACAGAGTGATAGTGCATCGAGTACCGCGGGGCAATACTTATGTTTTGAAAGTTCCCCGAAATGATCGTGAAATAACTGTATGTGACACAATGAACGTAACTTTGGCGCGAGACTGGTCGCCGGGCCGATCTACGTTGAATTGTATGACGTAATATTCGATGCAAATCATAACGTCATGATATTCAGGGGTGAAATAGTTTTAACTATTGACCGGGAAACGTGGAACTATTGCCCAGGCACGGCAAACCCCAGGTACATGTAATTAGTCGAAACTATTTAATAATTTGTATAGGGAATTGAGTAATAATGTAGACTAGAATAACGGGTGGATGCATAAATGAGATGCCAAATGCCATGGTATAGTCTCCGACATATATAGAATAGTAGGTTAGTGCCATGAATGGGAAAAAATAACTGGCAAGGCTTAGGAAACGGGATGGGCGAGGCTTGCCGAGCACATCCCGTTGCTGTGCCGCGCCAGATATGTTTTCCCATTCACGGCACTAACCTACTATTCTATTAATGCGTCAACTTCCACAAATCAACAATTCATTCCCTCAATTTAAGAATTCGTTCCCACGAAATAACAATTTGTTCCCACGATATAACAATTGTTATTTCGTGGGAACAGAATTGTTATATCGTGAAAACGAATTGTGAATTCGTCGGAACGAATTGTTCTATCGAGGGAACGAATTGTTAAATTGAGAGAACGAATTGCTGATTCGTGGGAACGAATTAATTAAAAAAATCAATGTCCCCTGCGGGACTCCGTAGTGATATGATCCAGCCACTGAAATGCCGGAATTATGTGAATGAGGTTTGATTGGAATGTTGTAGTCGCTGTTATCAATAATGGCGCCAGTTGCTGTTTGAATTCAAGTTTGGAACAGACAATCACTGGTATGCAAACATGCCAAAAATCGAAGCTTAATACACAACCAGCTGCGGTAATCTTGCCCAGATTATCAACGGTTCAGAACATATACAATGGGGTCAGCGTGTAAGTGCACACACGAACGAACACGACAGGTTGGTTCCAACCTGTCGTGTTCGTTCGTGTGTGCACTTACACGCTGACCCCACTGTATTGGCAATGCAAACTTGATTGTATGAGCCTGATCTATAGAACGGCTTAGGCTCAGCCAATCAAGCAGCTTGATTTCAAGCTATATATATGTACGTTGAAATAAAGACATTGACAAATATCGGCAGAATTACCGGTAATGTTATTCTCATATCCCATCCTCATGATTGTACATGTACCCCACCCACGTGTTCAAGGTGCATGATCACGTGGTTATAACAACAACAACACTGGCTGAAAGTTGAAATGTTGCCCACTCCAAAGTAAGTATTATTTGATATTTTCCTTACTATGAAACGGATTTGATGAAATATGACACAGCAAACGCGTCTTCGTGAGATGCATTTGATCGTCCATGGAGTTCGGCACAGACTTATGTCGTTTTTGCGAAGAATCGATTTCCGTTTTCTTCGCAAAAACGACATAAGTTTGGGCCAAAGTACAGAGACCACCAAATGCAGCTGAACAAGACGCGTTTGATGCGCCACATTTCATCAAAATCCGTTACGTAATAAGGACAATACTAAAGAATACGTACTTTTAATCGGATGGATTCTGGAAGTTTCAGTACTTGTTGTTGTTGTTAGTACCACGTGATCATACACCTTGGTGTTGTGTTCAAACAGAAACAACGTCGATACTGTGGCAAGGACGTGACACAACAAATGAAGAAGGTTTATTCACGTGCATGTGACACGATCGCTGGTGATAATGTCACTTGATGTTTCCAGGTATTTGAAAAAAACTTTCCCCGTAAATTATGCCTTTCCTTCGTGAGGCGTATTAAAGATATACACGGCTCCAGATAAGGTTTGTATCTAAAGAGTATTATATCCCCATATTTCAAATTCAATGCGTACTTTACTCTTACAAATGTATTATTGATTGTCTTCCTTATTAAATAATGAATCGGGAACAAATGATAAACAACTTAAACACATTTAAAAATTCACTTAACTGAGTTGCAAAAACAGCTCAACTAAGTAAATGTTCAACTATATTACCGTAGTTTCACTACTCAATATGAAAATCAATGCGTATTTACATTGTTGTGAGTATTTTGTAGTCGCACTTTTGATAATCAATGCGTATTTACATTGTTGTGAGTATTTTGTACTCGCACTTTTGAAAATCAATGCGTATTTACATTGTTGTGAGTATTTTGTACTCGCACTTTTGATAATCAATGCGTATTCTGCTAAGATAAGTGCGTAAAATACGCCAATACGCACCTTATCTGGAGCTCTTGATTCATGGCTAAACGTGATCTCAGAAAATACATTGAGACACCTCGCGTGTATTATAGGGATGAATGGCCTTTTTGTGGAATGTATCGGGGTATAAACTTGGAAAAGTCGCGGGAATACTGGACGAAGGCCGGAAGGCCTCGTCCAGTATTCCCGCGACTTTTCCATGTTTATATCCCCGATAAATTCCACAAAAAGGCCATTCATTCCTTATAATTCCAGCATTTGAAATAAATTCATCAATAAAATGTGTTTATTTTCCGTTTTCTTAAGAATTATTTTAACTACGCCTCACGGTTACGAAAAGTAGTTCGGCGTGGGAGTTTACTGGGATATACATTCTGGACAGAGACTTGCTACGGGCCAATCAAATGTTAGGGAATTGTGTAAATATTTTTGTGCTGGAATTATTATTGCATATGTACACCATGTACACGTTACGGATGTACCAGGTAATTGATTATTCAGATTGAGTGGGCTTATTAATTTAATGGATTGATTCGAACCGCCATTGCGATTATTCTCAACTGATTAACGTATGAAAGCGGTAATCATTGAATGGTTTCACCAGATGGATTAATTTTGTCGAAGATCGGAATCTATAAACCGTATATGTGGTGTTGACTGGAGAAATTGGGCTTATGTGATTGATAGTCAGTCTAGCTCGTGATCAAATAGCTCATTCCACTAGCCTGGTAACGATATACATACATGTATATATATATTGCTTGTTATAAGCATGACGGGCGTTTCGTTAGTGCAATGCCGAACAGTGTAGATCCGGATCAGACTGCGTGGATACGCAGTCTGATCTGGATCTACACTGGCCGCAAACACCATAAGCCCCATTCTTTCAATCACACCTCATATATGCACTGACCAACTACACGGTCGGTTTCGGCTCGGAAAACCGTAGGAATTATTCGGCAATCCGCGGAATTCCTACGCATTTCGCTGCCTCATCTGATATTATATTTCACATTTCTTATGAACTGTTCGTCATCTTTGAAGAAATTTACATAAAATATCACAGGCTCTGTAAAATGTATGTGTTTCATGAAAACTCGCACATGTTCGTAGGTACAAAATCACATGGCGTGTCTCATACTCATCTTGTTATATGATATATATGTAACAGATCGCATATTGAATGTTTAATACATTAATTTCGTAGCGAGCGCTAACGAGCGTGAAATTAGTTTATTGAAACGTCAATATGTGAACTATAACTTATTGTTTTGCCACGCCCCATCGTGAAGATGTTACGTTTGAACGGAGCGCCGCACCCTACACGCGTTCAATTCACGATACTATTACGTGATTGGCGGTTTTTATAACAAATTGAGTATGCACACGCGGTGACATGGTTCGCTTCACAGGAAATTACGTCAACATCTGTTTATAAATATAAAGTCGTACGTTTTGTAACATTTATTGACTAATTTAACAGATATTGGCGAAAGCGTCGTACTATGCGATTAATTGAGACGAAATGCTGTGTTTTGCTTGGTGGAGAAACTAGGGCAAGCAATAAAGAGTAATGGCGTATGTAAGTGGAATTCGGCGATAATATAACCTAATACAGTCGATGAAATTAAGCGTCTGTCTGTGAATTCTATATAACTAATAGAAGACATAGCGAGAATAAAGTCATGTGTACATTCACCCATATAACCAGTATCACGATGTATGGTATGGATAGGTTACATTCAGTTGCATATGTAAACACATATGATCAACAAACATACATTAACATTTCTTTGTATCGACAGCAGAAAAAACCCATTTGCAACACTAGATATTTTTGCAGTATACAATAATTATTTTAGCAACCCCACTTTTTCAGGCGACTAATTTGCATATTATGTTCAGAACTACATCGTTTTACTAATCTGTTTCATCTGGGGTCCGTTTCACTAAACTTCGTACCACTAAAATGTTCGTAAGTGCAAAATTTGATAGTCTGTAAGATTCATATTAACAGTGTTTTCTTGTAAACGCTTGTTGGATTTACATTTATTGAGCATAGGCTGCCATCAATTGAAATTTCCAGACGATCCTCAATTTGCACTTACGAACATTTTAATCGTACGAAGTTTAGTGAAACGGCCCCCAGTTTCTGCCCTTTTCTGATATACAGTGCATTGACTACAATATACACGTATTGCCATTCCACGCCTGTAGCCTGATACTGTTACACCTCCGCCTGTGCTAATCTTGCCAATATGTGTCAATTTCTATGTTGAAAACACGTGAATATTGAGATCGAAATCAAGCAGTTTGATTGTCTGAGCCTGAGCCTGAGCTGTGCTACAGCTCAGGCTCAGACAATCAAATTGCTTGATCGCCAGTTGGCATAGCCAATATATGTTCAGCAACGTTGATAGTCTGGGCAATGTTAACGCAACAGGTTGTGTAGTTTAGAAACAACGTGGGTGTTTCACGGACGGAATGGCTACGAGTGCAGACCCTGATCAGACTGCGGGAGGTTATCAGGGTGTCCGGCTTAGAGGGGTTTTACTGTAAACAGACATTTGATCATTCTGAGCCATACTTGTGTAATATGCGATCACGAACAGGCATTATCACCTGGAATAAATGACCAAGAAACTCAACAAAAAATAAATCACATGTGTTTTCTTTGGGTCCGGTTTATAGAGGTTCCACTGTAATTACAAACAACCGGGGCCCGGTTGTTCAAAACATCAGTTAGCTTAACGGACTGTTAAATCCTTAACTGAATGGTTAAAATCTCTGTTTAACAGAGATTTTAACCATTCAGTTAAGGATTTAACAGTCCGTTAAGCTAACTGATGTTTTGAACAACCGGGCCCTGAGTGTTTCACTGACTGACTGACTGACGGATAGTGCAGACTTTGCTGAGCTAGAAACAAAATTGCTACTCCGCTCCATACCTCTTTCGAGGGTAGCAATTTAACCCCATCTCTTTAATGTAACGCATGGGAGGGTGATTTTTGCAATCCTTTATCCGGCGTGTTTAATATGTTAGCGATATAAAACTGTCAAAGCCCCGTATCAATACATTATTATAAAGAACATACACGTGCAGACATTGGTTATTTTATCGTGTCAACGTGTTTATTTGACATTTACCATGTGTATCTTGTAGATTTGAAAGCTTCATTTCGTTATGTTGAATGTTGAACAACAACTAGAGAAAACATGGCATCCATGCGAAAATGATTTCCCTGTTTATATTATTTTTTGGCAATTTACTAGTTATACATCAAATATTATTTGTTTAAAGCTGTAAAATATATAGTTTACTAAATTTTAATCTACATGCAACAGGTTTGGGTATGCATTTCGGTTGCTCACATTTTTGAATGGGTCAACTTGTAGCCGTAGATAACACATCGGAAGCGAATTATTGTAGCTACTGTTCAGCCTGCGCGGGCTAATCTAGATCTACACTGGTTGCAAGCACCATAAACCTAATTTTACAAATCGCTGGCTCATATTGAGGCGAGTTTGTCTTGCTTGGTGCAAACAAGGAAATGACGCTAATGGAATGTGTGAAAGTAGGATAGGCAATAGCGCATTTCATCGGAGTAAGTCACGTACATGTACAATCTCGTATAAACCAGGACGAACTTGATTAAATGGAGCTACATGTAACCGCATCTAAAACATTTAATAACAATGCACTCTATATAGGCAGACATTCGGAAAATCACGGTTGAAAGCGTCCAAAATTGCGGCGAGGATACCATTCTGAATTTGCCGATAAGTTAAGACGTCAGTCTCGGAGTAAAAGGCTGGATTTGCCATACGTTTTTTTTTATCAGATTTACATGGCCGGAAAATTTGCATATCTAGTTCCTTGGAGGAATATTGGTGGCAATAAAACAGGTTAATTCTATTTTCAACATAGAGTGAATGAATTCACGCCAAGTAGTTCGTAAAATATGGTAATATGAAGTTCTGGCCGTGACACGATTGTGGCGTACACTACCGGCTGCGCTAATCTGGTCAACATTTACTTCAAAATGCTTGGAATCAAAGAATGTCATTGGCTGAGCATGAGCTATAGCCGCATGCGCTAATCTGGTCAACATTTGTCAATTCCTTTATTTCAAAATGCCTGGAATCGAACATTTTGAATGACTGAGCCTGAGCTGTAACTGCATGCGCTGATCTGGTCACCAGTTGTCAATTCATTTACTTCAAAATGTTTGGAATCGAACAGTTTGATTGACTAAGCCTGAGCTATAGTTCATCTCAGGCTCAGACAATCAAGGCGTTTGATTGTAATTTATTTGTCTGATATTGTAAATATTACCGCGGGCGGTAGTCAAGCATGCAAGTCGTGCATCTCTAAACACATAGATACATGTATACATGTACATACATGTATCTTATGCCTATCTCTATCCACTACATTTATATAAACTACCCACAGCCCATTTTGCCAATATTTCTTTACTTAAAAATACTGGAATATTATGCTTGAAGTCAAGCAATTTGATTGTTGAGCCTGAGCTGTGCTAGATTGCGAGTTGGTAGGTGTGTTGCCAATATATTTTCAGATAATCTGGGCAAAATTAACGCAGGCGGTTGTGTAGTCCCAGACCAGCACATGCATCGGCGCAGTCTGGCCAGAGGCTGCACCGTTCACCATTCAGACAGAGATATACGTTTATGCATCGTACATACTGGATATATGTTATAATAACTGAAACGGTTATATGCAGGCCCGTACGTAGAGGGGGTGTGAAGGGTGCGTACGCACCCCCTTAACCCTTTCACTATTAACCCGCAGGCCTGCATAGTGGTATTGGCAAACAGTGTAGATCCAGATGAGCCGGCTCGTAACGAGTCGTCTCATCAGGATCTGCACTTTTTGCAATTAATTTTCATAATTTTGAGAACAAAAACACCCCATGTTCATAAATGGACTGGTCTGAAAATCAGTTTGTGATGATTTAGATTGGTCACAAAATTAACAAATCAAAATCCATTCCAGTTACTTAGGGGTGAAAGGGTTAATCTGCCGAGGTCTGTCCGTGGGTGTGCAAAAACAATGTTTAGCCCTTCGCGCCGTCGATAACGCACCCCCCTAAAATAATTCCTGCGTACGGGCATATACAATTACGTTTTATACAATACAATACAATATTCCTTTAATCACCCAGTCCATACATATGGCAACATGAGGTATATAGTTTCAACAAATGTGAACAAGGCTTCAGGAAATAGCATGTACATGAATCATGGGCGCTGCTTACAGAGCATCATGACGAGACAGAACGCATGCTACCGTTGTTTTATTGACTTAACCATTTAAAAACAATTATCGTACAAATCGCAACTCATTAGTGAGTTAGCTTATTTTGTCCACTCAAGTGTTCTCAATATCTAACAGGAAGGACGTAAGTAGTTGTATTGGTGTTTAACAGCCTATCAACAGCTAAGCTCATGTAAGGCTCATGTAAGGTTCGATCCCGTTTTAACCGAATCCCAAAATCAGAACGGAATATTTACATCGAGAAAATTTTTATTCAGCCCTGAAATTAGAATCACCTGACCTGTAGCCGATTTCATCAACATGGCAAAGTATACTTTACTAGCAAAGTATACTTTGAGGGAGTAATCATTTATTTTTTCCTGAAATGCATTATTTCATATAGAACTAACAAATGCATATATTTCATGATTAAAAGTATGCAGAATTATTATACTGAATTTATTACATTATCATAGCCAGGATGGCTGTGATAATGTAATAAATTCAGTATAATAAAAATTAATAAATTTATCATAAAATTGAAAATTTCTCCCTGAAAGTAGACTTTGCTACTAAAGTATACTTTGCAATGTTGATGAAATCGGCTACTGGTGCCAGGTCCATACCACACCAAAGTCACTTGGCCCTTTCCACTTAAATATGATTACGAATACTCGTAATACTCACATAAGGGGTATAACCGGATTCAACTGTCACATACACAATGCCGAAGACGTATGTGACGGCCAGTCTGGTCTCCAGTCGGAATTCCGGTAAGGATAAACCCCGATCGTTAAATTACCCATCGCTAGCTCCCACCGGCCACCCTCGTGGAAATAAGTGTAAATTGAAGACAGCGTCATCTCCATGAGGGATTTAGCCGCCTTCTCACACTGACTTCTTTCATAGTGTCGAGTACATACATAACCGCATGCGTTAATCATGCACATATGTTCAACGTTTCTGAACATTTATTGGCAATGCCAACACGGAATTGAGCAATTTCATTGTCTGAGCCTGAGCTGTAGCACAGATCAGGCTCGGCCAATCAGGTTGCTTGGTTTCATAATGATATTCGAGTACTTGAAATATAAAGAAATCGGCATTCATTTGCAAATATACACACAACCGCCTGCGTTAATCTTACCCTGAGTATCAACGTTTCTGAAAGTCTATTTACAATGCAAGCAAGAAAGCTGTCTCAGTCGATGAAGTTGTTTTATTAATTCGTTCCCACGAAATAACAATTCGTTCCCTCAATTTATCAATTCGTTCACTCGAGTTAACAATTAGTTCCCACGAAATAACAATTCGTTCCCACGGGAACGAATTGTTAATTCGTGGGAACGAATTGTTAAATTGAGGGAACGAATTGTTAATTCGTGATAATGAATTGTTACAAAGAGTGAACGAATTGCTAAAAAGAGTGTTATTTCGTGGGAACGGATTGTTAAATTGAGGTAACGAATTGTTGATTCATGGGAACAAACTGTTAATTCGTGGGACCGAATAGTTAATTCGTGGGAACGAATTGTTAAATTGAAGGAACAAATTGTTATTTCGTCGGAACGAATTAATACAAATAAAATATCCGTGTAGTATTTTGAAATAAGGAAATTGACAGATATTGGCAAGATTAGCGCAGGCGGTAATGTAGAAAACATACGAGTAGTGTATCTCTTTACATGTACATGTACAAGGTGTATGATCACGTGGTACTAACAACAACAACAAGTACCGATTAAAAGTACGTATTATTGTATAGTGTCCTTATTATGTAACGGATTTTGATGAAATATGGCGTATCAAACGCGTATAGTTAAGCTGCATTTGGTGGCCTCTATATTTTCGCCCAAGCTTCTGTCGTTTTTGCGAAGGATCGATTTCCGTGTCTCCGACACGGAAATCGATTCTTCGCAAAAACGACATAAGTCTGTGCCAAACTATATATACCACCAAATGAAGCTCATGAAGACGCGTTTGCTGCGCCATATTTCATCAAAATCCGTTGCATATTAAGGAAACTATCAAATAATACTTACTTTGGAGTGGGCTAAATTGTTGTTGTTGTAACCACGTGATCATGCACCTTGATGTATATACATGTACGATGCCTATCTCTAGCCACTACATGTATATACAGGACAGTGAGGACATTACTCCCCGCCATAATGGAATCTTATGACAGCCCCAGGACATAAATCCCAATTAGAAAGGATGTCCATGTCACGAGGACGACAAAAAACGGGCTATTAAGTGCCTGGTCAGCTACTGCACACTGACACGTATGTCCGCATTACAATCATGAGTCTATACCATATGTATGTAGCTGAGGGCGTGTGGGTTTTGCGACCAGCGTAGATCCAGATCAGACTGTGCATCAAAGATACAATGTGGTGGTGCATTTTCGCTGCATACATACATGTACATGTACCTGTTAGTAATTTCTATAAATTAAAAATATTTGTTTCGTTATGTTTCGTTTTCATCCTACCATACTACATTTAGATATACGTTTCAATTACAGAAACTGGTTTAAGTAATGTAAATAATGTAAATAGAGTAAATCCGTAACGACCTATTGCAAAAATTGGCGTTTGCAACGACAGTTACATTGTATTTATCAGTATTTTGTTATTAACCCTCATTTTTTCAGACCACTGGTATGTACAATTGGGTTACAAAATAACGACACAATACTATAATTTAATTTTATTTTTCTACATCTCACGTTTGTTTCAGGCGACTGAAATGTACAATTGGGTTAAAATACGACATAATACTATAATTTAATCATATTTTTCTAAATGCCAAATTTTTGTTCAGGCGTCGCATATGTACAATTGGGTTACGAGACTACGAGAGAATCCTATAATATAATTTTATAAATGATGTCACTTTCTGTGCATATACCTGAAACCACGTCTGTAGAGCCGGTTTTTGTAACCCCCCGGTTTTTGTAAACCCCGTTCTGTAGAGCCGGTTTTTGTAACCCCCCGGTTTTTGTAAACCCCTCAATATACAGTTAATATCATGCGGTGTCATTTACGTTATTAATGTATGACTTAACATCTGGTCTTTCGGATAATTGAACCAGTCACGTGGAAAGATTCAGTTTCTACAAACAGCTCGTGTCTGACAAAATGGATGATGGTAGCTAGTTATTTCCCTTTTGAATTTATTTATAGAGATCCGGTCCAAATTGTATAGTTTATGGTCTTATTGCTTCTAAAAAGGCGAATGCCATACGATTTGCTGTGTAAAGGCGCCATTATAGTGTTTTCGACTAGTGTTGATCCAGGTTACATATGTATCGTACATACATGTATATGATCCGGAACTACATTATTTGCCAGATTCATATCTTGACACTTATTACATGTAATTGTATTACAAACAGTGTAGACTTAGATCAGACTGCACAGATGTGCAGTCTGATCTGGGTCTACCCTGTTCGCCGTCTTATTTGTTTGCGATATGCAGTAAGAAATAAACGCTAAAATAAACCATATGACCGAATTTCTATAAATAGATTTGCAAAGGGAAATAACTAGCTACGACCCCTCTTTGACGGTATCATCGGAAGAAGAGGGCTAACTCATTTCAGTCAATGATAACCAATTAAATACTAACAGTTGAACACGAACACAATGATTTACTGTTTCATAGAACAGGATATACACTGGCAAAAAGCGGTCACAATGTCCTGTTCAACAGCGGCGCAAATGAACTATTAGCAGCTGGCGCTTGGCGAAATTACCAATCAATATATAGACGTCATATTAGCTGTGGTTGGCTAAATGGGGTTTATGTGTTTCGCGATCAGTGTAGATCCACATCGGCACAGCCTGATCAGGATTTACACAGTTCGCCATTCAATCAATGAAACACCTGCCGTGCTTCTAACAAGCGATATAGGTCAATATCAAGCGGCTGGAATGCTCTATTTAATTAGGAGCTACATGTACGCTGGTCTCAAATCCGATAAACCCCGTTTCTCCTGTAACGTCCGTCATATTACCATCGTTTTCCCATTGTGTGTGATCGGGAGGCTGGAATTGATCGACAGTACTGACCGACGAGTGGTGAACTCGTCAGATACATCGGTAATAATGAACAACAAATAGTATATATATACATGTAGTACTTTTAGGCTGGCTGCTACGGACAGGTAGCCTACGATAGCTAGGACCCGATTCACTAATCTTCGTACGACTAAAATGTTCGTAAGTGCAAATTTAGGATCGTCTGGAAATTTCAATTGATGGATTTACATGTATTGAGCATAGGCTGCATATGCAGCCTATGCTCAATAAATGTAAATCCAATAATTGTTTACAAGACAACCTTGTTAATGTGAAATTTACAGACTGTCATAATTTTGCACCTACGAACACTTTAGTCGTACGAAGTTTAGTGAAACGGCCCCCGGATTTATAACAATTGAACACAACCGCCTGCGTTAATCTTGCACTGAGTATCATCGTTTATGACATACATGTATATTGCAAATGCCAACTCGGAATCGAGCAATTTGATTGCCTGAGCAAGAGCTGTAGCACAACTCAGGCTCATCCAACCAAGCTGCTGGATTCAGGCACAATATTCAAGAGTTTTGAAATGAAGAAACATTTTCCAGATTAACACAGGCGGTGGTGTACCACTAAAGATTTGTCGTTATTTATTTGTTTGGAATTTTGTTCTAGTACATTCGGACAATACCACAAATACAGTCAAACATCACTAAACCGAACACGGAGACAAGTTGGTTGTGGCTAATTTTGATATATTTCGTTTTAATTTATACATCTCCGAGGATAATGCCCGGTCATGATCGCAAAACACCCACGCGTGTCTTGAAGTAGGTATATACGTGTTTCACAGTGGAGCCTCTCTAAACCGGACGCCCTGGGGACACCCCGGGGCGTCCGGTTTAGAGAGGTTCCACTGTAGTTCAATATGTAACAAAAACATCACAAAAAAAAAAATACGCAAAGTCGCATGTGTGACTACAATACTGCCTAATCCTGCCAATATTTAACAACCTCTTAACTTCAATAAATTTGAATATTGTGAGCGAAATTGAAACACGTGATTGACTAAGCCTGAATTTTGCTACACCGCAGGCTCAGACATTGGCGATAAAAAACAATTTTCGAAAAAAAAAAATCCTTTTTTTTTTCTTTTTAGAAAATTGTAATTTGTTATCGCCAATTGTTTATGTTGCTTGATGGCGAGTTGTCATTGCCAATATCTGTTCAGAAACGTTGATAATTTATATGGGCACGATTAACACAGACGGTTGTGTACACAACATCAACACACCCAGAAAGTATTAATACCACAGACAGAACGTAATCTAAGAAATATACAGCCAATATCGCTTTCAGAACGAATGCCTTGGCACATTCTTCATAGTTAGCGTCTATATAGGGTGTCCCTAAACCAATAATGTTCGCCTGCAGACACATTATATTGCAATAATATCTACATGTCACGTGCGTTGTGTATGAGGTGTTTTATTGCTATCTGCGATCCTATTGACATCAATTCATTGCGGGCGAACACACCTAATCCCGTTATGTTAAGTCGTTTAGAGTGCGTGCATTAACCTTGAAGCAAACATTGCCCTATTACAGGAATTACGCACGCAGTCTGATCAGGACGGATGATGCATTTCCGTCATCCATTCAGTGACGTATATGGAACGCCAACTGAACATAAACTCAAATAATTAATCCGAGCTCTAAATAATTAGAGACAATGAAAATATATACAGCTAGCTTCATTTGAAGAGCTCTTTAAATAATCTGGAGCTAGCTCTAAATCTGTAATGCTAGCGCTAAATATGTAATGCAAGCAATAATTATTTGAGTTTATGTGGATTTGGCGTTCCATAGACGCACACTTGTTTTAGTCGTTTTGGTATCACCCACGTTTGGCTCAGGTGCCAGGAAACCATTTGTTTGTGGTTTCTATGAGTGTCTCCATTTTATTCATTGCGCATGCGCATATATTTAATTGGAAACGACTAACCGTTTTCTTATCATTGCGCATTTGCAGAGTTTCAGGAAAACCCATTTTGCCTTTTTTGTTCAGAGGCTTTTATTGAAAACACTATGCCATGAAACATGGCATTTTAATTGGATACGATAATCAGAAAACGTAAAACGGCTTGAACTCGGAAAACCCGTATAAACGTTTATAATTGGGAAAACGGAGATTTCGTTGGCTGATAATAATACAGTAGAACGTCTCTAAACCAGAGACGCAGATTAAATCTCTGTCTGCTTAATTGTATTTGATTACTGTCATATGTCACCGTTGATAACGTCTATTAATGATCGCAAACTACATATATATCTGTTTTGCGGTGCATATATGCCTGATTTACAGTGGAGCCTCTCTAAAGTGGTACCTCCCAGGGTGTCCGGTTTAGAGGGGTTCCACTGTACATTAAACGAGCGTTCAGTCCACGGTGGGTTCACGGCTTGATAAGTTCACCCCTTGTTTCCAAATGGAACATGAAGGTGAATAAGGTTACGGTAAGAACACCCATCTGATCAGTAAAACGATTATTAATTTGCAAAACAACTGCCGTTGTTTGATTCCGCTCACAGCCGTGCGTGTTGTCTGACCATGGCTGCCACCACCTACATAATTCATGTGTCATGATGTCACTAGAACGTGCCATTACATCACAAAGCTAGTTCACAACGGTCGCACTGGACTTTTGAAATTGATGCGCCTGTATCACGCGACGTGTACTGCTGCCCCGAAACATGTATGACTGTAAATCAGCTGTTTGAATGGAGCAGATTATTAAAGGAACTGTTTGAACCCGCGGCCGACGACCTTGGGGTTCAAACAGCTCCCTCGTGTCACGACAAACGTTTACCCACAACTGGACATTGTCGAAATCTTATATTCGAATCGTACTTAGAAATCTTCAATCTCTAACAGTACTGAAGGCAATGGTATTATAACGTGAACACTGTTGTTTTTTTTCAGTCGGCAGAGCGATTTCTAAAAATGTACATGCTACATGTAATCTGGGAATCAGAAAATGGCGGGAAAGATCGTGTTCTGCGGTTTTCACTCATTTAAACAATATCAATTTCTAAAACTATTATTCTTATTTATGCAATCAGGTATATGTCATGACCACTCATTCGAGCCGTCTCGGTGAGACGGTTCAAATGAGTGGTAACATATACTTCTGTGGCGTAATAAAGAACATAGAAAACAGATGTTGATAAATGTTTCGTTGAATTCGTTTCTCGCATGGAGCGGGGTACATGCATTATCGTTTGACGTCTTAGAAAGCAATTAGATGGCATTTACAGCCCCGTGACAAATATGACTCCCCTGGGTAACACATTCTGGGCGTTATGACGTGCGCCATATCCATGTAGTGGGGCTTAATAATGTTGAAGTTCGTAAGAGGAAAATACAATTTGCGAAAAAAAATGTTTAGTCACATCCTATGCTGCGTTAAATTCCCAAGACATATTTATTACAAACCAGGGGGCCGTTTCACTAAACTTCGTAAGACTAAAATGTTCGTAAGTGCTAATTTAGGACCGTCTGGAAATTTCAATTAATGGATTTACATTTATTGAGCATAGGCTGCATATACAGCCTATGCTCAATAAATGTAAATCCAATAATTGTTTACAGTAAAACATTGTTAATGTGACATTTACAGACTATCATAACTACGAACATTTTAGTCGTACGCAGTTTAGTGAAACGGGCCCCTGTATATCACATAGTAAATTTACTGAAACGGGCCTAAGGACAATTTAATGTATTGTTTTGTTTTGTGTGTATACCGCAGGGAACGTATAATTACTTTTTGTTCCCACGAATTAACATTCGTTGCCGCAATTTAGCAATTCGGTCCCACGAAATAACAATTCGTTCCCACGGGGAACGAATTGTTATTTCGTGGGAACGAATTGTTATATCGTGGGAACGAATACTCCGGTTTCCTCCCGCATAAAGGATCACCCTTACACCTTCATATGTGCCAATGAAAGCATTGGTATAAATGTCCTCGCGTTTGTTTGTAATCGTTGTAAAATAAATAAAGTTTAAACAGACAGCATAATGTCCATATTTAGTTCACTAATCTTCGTAAGACAAAAATGTTCGTCGGAGGATTTCTATAAATTTATTTCGCACATTAATCCGATTAATTACTGCCACAATCTGCCATCTACAAATACATGTAGGGGTCATTGAATATGAAGAATTCCAGCAACTATTTTCTAAACTCGACCGTTATTGTGACTCGTGTTGTTAATTTAAGAACTTCTTAGTCGTACGAAGTATAGTGAAACGGGTCCCTGCAGCCGATTTCACCAACATTGCAACGTATACAGCAAAGTATACTTTGAGGGGAAAAATTCAATTTATTAATTTTTATTACACTTAATTACATTATCTCAGCCATGTTGGCTGTGATAATGTAATACATTCAGTATAATAAGTCTGCATACTTGTAATCATCAAATGTATGCAGTCGTTAGTTCTATATGAAATAATGTATTTCTGGAAAAATAATTGATTACTCCCTCAAAGTTTACTTTGCTAGAAATGATGAAATCGGCTACTGGAACGTAAATAAACAAGCATGACGATACGGTATATTTTCCGGGATACACTCATTCATTCGGCTTATATTTCAGGGTGGGAATTGGCTTGAAGACATTCCATACCCGGTACCAGGAGACCCTCATTCATTAAGCTTATATTTAATTAAGAGAGGGAATTGGCTCGAACACCTTCCATACCCGGGACCCGGAGACCCTCATTCATTAAGCATATATTTAAAAGAGGGAATTGGCTCGAATACCTTCCATACCCGGTACCCAGAGCTTGGTCTCTGGGAAACCGGGTATGGAAGGTGTTCGAGCCAAGTCCACCCTTAAATATAAGCCGAATGAATGAGACCCTCATTCATTCGGCTTATATTTAATGGTGGGAATTGGCTCGAACACCTTCCATACCCCGTTTCCCAGAGACCAGGCTCCGCTATCAAATATTCGTTAATTAAATAACGATTTCCAGAATCGCCGTTATCATTGACAATTACTAGAACTCGACTGGAACCTAATCGAATATGATTCCTTCCCGCTGAAAATATAAGCATCAATCACGAATGGTATATAGTACAGAACCACACGCGTTAATCTTGTCAAGATTATCAACGTTTCTGAACATTTATTGGCAATGCCAACTCACGATTAAGCAGTTTGATTGTCTGAGTCTGAGCTGTATCACAGCTCAGGCTCAGTCAATCAAACTGCTTCATTTGAAGCAAAATGTACGCAACCGCCTGCATTTATCTTGCCAAGATTAATTTCGTTTGTGGACATCTATTGGAAACGCCAACTCGCAAGCAGGCAAACTGCTTCATTGCAAGCACAAAGTACACATCCGCCTGGATTACTCTTGCCAAGATTAAGTTCGTTTGTGAACATCTATTGGAAATGCAATGAGGCAATTTGATTGTCTGATCTTGAGATGTAGCACAGCGCAGGCTCAGCCAATCAAGCTGCTTGATTCAAACGCAACATCCAAACATTTTGAAATACACAAATTGACAAATATTTACAGGATCAGTGCGGGCGGTAGTGTATCGGCTTGTTTAAATATGTCGTGATATTTGACGCTTTCAGGCGGCAACATAATCGAAAAACATAGCTATATAATTACAAACAAACAACAATTACATGTACAAACGGGACGTCGTGGGCAGGGGGTCATCAGCTTACTGATGGTTTACTGCGATTACGTGTTATTTAATAAACAAACCAAATATGAATTACATAACACTCAATACACACAGGAAACATTTAAGAAATCTGATTCCGTGTGGGTGGGGGAGA
Organism: Conchocele bisecta; assembly: GCA_029237695.1. Taxonomy (NCBI): domain Eukaryota; kingdom Metazoa; phylum Mollusca; class Bivalvia; order Lucinida; family Thyasiridae; genus Conchocele; species Conchocele bisecta. The sequence continues at coordinate 37,561,477 of CM055271.1, forward strand.
GCTGGGGTAATTTCGTTGTAATTAAATATATAAATAACACTAGTTCGTCATTCGTAAAGCAACGCATTACTTCATCCATGCTAACATTGTTTGAAAGGGAAGAACCAAACCATATTGGAGTGAATGGGTTCAACATGGTTTCTATGTAGTGGCTATGTTTCCTGGAATACACGAGAGTCTACGGTTGGTTTGTGGAGGATGTCCCCGACCCATCACAGACCCTAGCCCTGCATTGTATTATGGAGAGAAAAGAAAACAACAGGGCCCGGTTGCTCAAAGCTTCTGTTAGCTTAAGCTTAACAGACTGTTAAATCCTTAGCATTGCTAAGGATTTAACAGTCTGCTAAGCTAACATATGTTTTGAGCAACCGGGCCCAGGTTTACAAAAAGAAAAGAAACTAGCCTATATATATGCTACAAAGAATGACAATGTCCGCCTTGTGTTGTTTGTTATTAATGCTGTGCTGGATATTTCGGAGGCTAACCGGCAAGCCACTGATGTCATGTTTGTTCCATCAGTGCGAAAGAGCAAAGTCAAAAGGCATTTAACCAAATACCCATGCCACACACATTGTCTACAAACTGAAAGATGTTGGATGTTGATTTTTGTGTCTCTTGGCTATAAATGTTTACTCTTCCGAAATTGATGTTGACAGGCAACGCAATACTTGGGTACTTAGTAGCGGAAAATTGCATAACATCATCGCACACGTGATTCAATAGGAAACTAATAAAGCTGAATCTTACAAAAACATCCTTAGTTTGAGTTATCGATGAGTGCTACACAATCTCCCGCGTTAATTTTGCCCAGATCATCAACGTTTCCGAACATCTATTAGCAATTCCAACTCGTAATCAAGCACGTTGATTGTCTGAGCCTGAGCTGTAGCCTCAGCCAATCAAGTTGCTTGATTTAAAACACAATATTAGCGTATTTTGAGATAATAAAATTTACGAATGTTCACAAGATTAATATATCAAAGGACTGAACGTCCTAACATTATTCGCAACATGTGTTTGTGGATGACAAATAGACTAATAATTAATCTAGAGTGGAAAGTGTTTCGCGAAAAATAAGCGCGGGAATTTCACAGCAACACCAACAGCAATAACAACAATGAAAGAATGGAAACCGAAACCGAAGATTGTATTCGTGCACCGAACCATGGAATTACGAATCGCGAATAGTCGAGTATGGCGGTTAATCGTCGCACCCTTAGACTACGGAAACATTTGCAATAACATAAATTTAGCAAAAACACAAACAACTAACGAAGCATTATCACACTGAAAATGCAATCAAGCTGTTGGAACTAATTTATGGCTTAAAACCTGTGTTTTTAAAAAGTCCAACCCACAAAATATTTGCTGCGACCGACATATACTCATTTGCATACAATCGGTCAGACCTCAAATGTTGATGTTGGTTGTAAAATTGTTCGCTAGCGCTCGAATAATAACGCAGGCTACATTGTATATTTACATTGACCTCTATTGAACCGCGGAGTCGCTAATTTAATATGGTTCGGAATACAGATGGTTCGCCAAATGACCTTGTGACACGTGCCACCAACGTAGTCCCAGCTTAGACTGTTCATTCAGTAAATCAGACACGTTAACATGATGCTGTATGCCATGGGCGGATTCAGGGGGGGGGGGGGGTGTGGACCCGACGCGCGCCCCCCCCCCTAAAATTCGCCGAGTAAATATGTTTTACAAGTTACAAGGCACGTTTCATGCCAAGTGCCATGTATTCCATGCATTTTTCAGTCGTTTTCTTATTGTTTCAAAATGTAAACGTTTTCAAACAAAAATCATGTCTAAACATACTGTGACAGTGTCAATATTTTTGCCCCAAAATGTGCCAGAACGCAAGAAATGCGATGTAGATTCTGCTCGGACGACTATTTTGCAATACTTGACTATATTATCGAACGAGCATAGCTCGTTCGATAATATAGTCAAGTATTGCAAAATAGTTACGCCCCCACCCCTAACCCGAAATCCTGGATCCGCGCCTGTATGTAGAATAGTACTGGTGGACCTGTAGACAATAATGGAGATGTATGTCTGATATATGCCTTTACATTGATAACGGAAACGTCCATTCAACGTATCGTGCTTATATTCATATAGAAGGGGCGCCGGAAGCATCACCAGATTGGTCTGGCGAGTCTACTGCGTGCCCTCGCTACCCATTCAAAGTGTATGTTGTTACCACTCAGTTGAACCGTCTCGCCGAGACGGTTCAACTGAGTGGTAACAACGTACACTTTTTATGAGAAATGAGAAAAAGTGCAGAAAAAAATATTTACATTCCTGATCTTTTTTTTTGTACATTTGTATATAATTTCATTTTTTTTCTTCAATAAAAACATATTTTTTGTCAAAATGATTGATTCGGCAGTAGCAGTCGGACATGTAACATAAAACCTCCACGTCGTTTTCAACTAACGGCACGCTATTGACCGGCAACGTCGCTGTTCCATGAATTGCGACAAATTAACGTAAAACAAGATGAATCTCAATTTAACACCAACGCTGGTTATTTACGTTTGTGCAATAAACAGAGAATGCAATGGAAATATATGTAAGAGAGCACAACTTGGGCTCTTGCGCTTATTCAAACAATGTGGTCTGTTGAACGTGCATGTCGTCATCTTCCGAGTACACGCTCTTTAAACAGAGGAGTCTATGGTTTTCGAACTCCATACGCATTAAACAGGTCAAGTGTTTATAACCACAGTAAACGCAACAGCCCATATTTATATGCATTATATGTGAATACGACAGATTCAAAACGTATACTTGTCCATTAATTCGTATTTCCTTTCTCGTTGCCATTTATAAACAACGACCGCACGAGAGGACACAGGCCGCCGTCGTTAATTCAATTTAATGAGACACATGTTTTCTCGTAAACAGATTTGCCATTGCCAAGGGACAAGTATATATATGTGGCTGTGACCGGAGAGATGGGGCTTATGGCGATCAGTGTAGATCCAGATCAGCCTGTGCATCCGCACAGTCTGATCAGGATCTGCACTGTTCGTCATTTCATCAATGAAACGCCCGGCACGCTTCTAAGGGCGATATAGATTGTGCTGATACTATCACGCTACTTGGTATGTTATTTGTTCAGGAGCTTATGGGTTTGGCGATCAGTGTAGATCCAGATCAGCCTGTGCATCCGCTTTTTATACATATCTGAGATCCGATGCCTTTAAATTATATGTGCGGGTTAACCAACTTTTGAAAGTGCAAAATTAATGACTATAACGCATAAGATAACAAGACACGATTACTTCTTTATTTTAGACATAATCCGATTGAATAGTCTCCTGGCGGATGGTTAAGAGAAAATAAAGAAGGCCAATGACTTCAATTGGTATAATGAGTATGTGGTTTTTCGCTCCAAGCATTGCAAATGATGTACATGTATATCAACAGATCAGAAAATGTGATTTGATCGATATTTCAAACAGATCACAGAAATGTATACGTATATTTATAATTATCCCGTCAACACAGTGCGTATGTGCCGTGAAACACGGTGCCGTGAAACAATACGACCTAATCACTGCGTATGAATATGTGCGGTGGCTGTGGTTATTTATTGGCATTTTAAAGCCATTTGTATGTGTTAACGGGATAAATAGAATAGTAGGTTAGTGCCGTGAATGGGAACAATATCTGGCGCGGCACGGAAACGGGATGTGCCTCGCCCATCCAGTTTCCTAAGCCGTGCCAGATATTTGTTCCCATTCACGGCACTAACCTACTATTCTCTATCTATTTTTCTTATTTCTGAACCAAAGTATATGTTGTGACCACTCATTTGAACCGTCTCGGCGAGACGGTTCAAATGAGTGGTCACAACATATACTTCTGATGAGAAATAAAGAAATTCTTGAGCCTTGCCGGATATTTTTTCCCATTCACGGCACTAACCTACTATTCTCTATTTATCTGGCCCTAAGAAATGTATGTTTTCCCTGATACTGTGACCTGATTCATGCGATGCCACACACGGTGTACATGTATGATTAATGTGCACGTCACGATAGCTAATCAGCGCAACCAGTCCATCAGCCATCGACTGGCGATCACCTTAACGGGGAATCCGAATATATGAATAATTGAAACCGCGACAAATCTCGGTGTACAAATTTACCAACTGCAGTCGGACCTCCCCCAACGGCCAGCTCTTTACAACAATACACTCTCTGTTACCGCCGCTATTTTATATTCCAAATGGATGATTTCCTCTATGTCTAACCCTGAGACTGCTGAGCACGAAAATTGTCTTCTGCTCTTATTTTTTGCATTATTTCTCAATAAAAACATGTTTTGACAGCACTTTAGAATCATTTCCATTGGAAATGATTCTAAAATGCTGTCAAAGCATGTTTTTGATGGAAATTATCGAAGAAAATAAATAAACGGCAGACGACATAATTTAATTCAGCGTTAACCTCCATACAACAGCGACCTCTCTACAACAGCCAGTTTTGTGTCTTCTCATAAGTGGCTGTTGTAGAGAGGTTGCACTGTATATCGCGATCGCTCGACCACTTTAGGACACCCGTCTATGGCCTGTATATTATACAGTAGTATACCGCCATTGTGCTATAGCTCAGGCTCAGCCAATTAAGCTGCTTGATTGTGAGTTAGCATTGGCAATAGATGTTCCGAAACATCTTGATGCTTGCCATTGCCAATTTATTCTCAGAAAATGTTGACATATGGACAGTAGTTAAGCGGGCATTTGTGTACCATGTCGTTTGCGATCTTTCGACCAATTTAGAACGCCCGCATATGACCTGTACATTTAACGAGCAGACCGTGACCGAGGGGTAACACTGTTGGACTGCCGCGCTGGCGACCTGGGTTCGATTCACGGTCAGGGCGTCAGTACTTCTGAGATACTTTGTATTTCCTGCTCTACTAGTCCTTTCGAATGGGGTCTTTAAAAATGTCTGGACACGTACGTTACAGAACCTTGCCTGTACATTATACCGTAGTGCATAACCGCCTGCGCTAATCTTGTCAACATTTGTCAATGTCTTATTTCAACATACTTGAAGTATGTGCTTGAAATCAAGCAGCTTCATTGGCTGAGTCTGAGCTGTACTAAAATGCACCAGTTAACACACATATTCGTGGTTTGGTATTAGATTTCATGGAATAATGGTTGCAATTGTCACGGATTGCTACAAACACGGTTTTAACGTGTACATTTACAGTGTAACCTCTCTAAACCGGACACCCTGGGAGGCCCCCAGGGTGTCCGGTTTAGAGAAGTTCCGATGTAAGCCATGCCTATTAGCACCCCAAATACACGTACGTGTATATGTAAATTACAACCAGGAACTTACATTATTACCATTATAGACAAATGACAGTGAAACCCATTTAATTAATCACATTGGGGCTTTCTGGGTGTCCGGTTTAGAGAGGTTCCACTGTAATTCAGGCATATCAGCATCCCAATACATACATTTATCCCGTCAACACAGTGCGTATGTGCCGTGAAACACGGTGCCGTGAAACATTTTTGATATCCAGTCAATACTATTTTTGGATTTTACAGCCATTTGTAGGTGTTGACGGGATAAATAGAATAGTAGGTTAGTGCCGTGAAAGGGAAAACAATATCTGGCGCGGCACGGAAACGGGATGTGCTCGGCATAGCCTCGCCCATCCCGTTTCCTGAGCCTTGCCATATATTTTCTATTCTCTATCTGTTTTCCTTATTTCTGAACCAAAGTATATGTTGTGACCACTCAAATGAGTGGTCACAACATATACTTCTGATGAGAAATAAAGAAATTATTGAGCCTTGCCGGATATTTTTTCCCATTCACGGCACTAACCTACTATTCTCTATATGTACATTACAACCATGAACATGCATGACCATTGTAGACAAAAGACCGTGAAACCCATTACATCTATCACATTTCCTGGGTGTCCCGTTTAGAGAGGTTCCACTCTACCTGTTAACACGAAACATTCAGGATGCAAATTAGTGCATGTAGTTTTATAGACGTCGATGGAGAACTGTGAACTCAGGTGCCTGTACCACAATTGGTTGATCAATTATACTAATGTACTTTCTGTAGAGTTTCAATGAATCATAAACCAGAGATAAAACGTAAAAATAGCCGCTAGAGAGTTATTCCGCGTAGTGGACGTGAATCCTGAACAGAATGTAGGTCAAAATCAATTACCGATCGCATAATACAGATTGGGGAAGTTCGAATGAGATTTATGGCGCATGTCCGTTTTGAAATGAAGAATTTCGACAAATGTTGGCAATAATTCAGAGCTCCAGATAAGGTGCGTATTGGCGTATTTTACTCAATTATTTATAGTTAGCCGTCTCTATTAATATCAAGTTTATCAAGCAAGGCTAGGAAACGCGTAGGAATTCCGAGGCTCGCCGAGGAATTCCTACCGTTTTCGAGCCGAGCCTGATAAATTTGATATCGAAAAACACTAGCATGGTATTATATTTATCAGGTAACATATTTGGCTACATAATGAGCAATTGTGACCTGGTTTTCGTTGAAAAGAACGCGCACATGCTTCCGTCATTCCAGCGACGTAATTCGGCACGTGACGCCGTTCGACCAATGAAATGTAAATTTTCAATTTGTTGAAACAAATCATATTCGAATAATTTCAATGCCTGATGCAGCAATGTTATCCGTCAGTACGTATTCTGCCAATACAAAGCTTGTTACCAGATAAACTCGTGTACACCACCGACTGTGCTAATCTTGCCAAAATTTCTTAATTTCGAAATACTTGAACATTACACTACAGCCTGCGCCAATCGTGATATCAAATTCTTCATTTCAAGCTTTTGAAATAGTATGCTTCAAATTAAGCATTTTGATTGTCTAAGCCTGAGTTGTGCTACAGCTCAGGCTCAGACAATCGAGATGCTTGATATCAAGATGACGTTGTCAGAATCGTTGATAATCTGGGCAAGATCGTGTGCATGTACAGGTGCACGCATCTAACCCTAACCCGTGCAGTCACCACAGTAGCGAAAATCAAACTATCGTATTACAGAAACCGTAGAAATGTTCGCGTGATTTTATTTTCGCGTACAATAAACGTACACAAAACGAAACAAACCTTAACGCCCGGCGCCGGTAATAATCATCTTGCATCGTATACCGTCGGTCCGTGACCAAACTGACCCCCTCCTGCACGCACATTTTGGGGTCGCTCCCGGAGAACCTATTGGTCGCCTTCTGGTGCTTAGTTCGATCTTTATATGAGCAGGACCGCGTGCGGAGCCGGATCTTTAAATCCTCCATTTGTGTGTGTATGCACGGTACGCACGCAATGATGCTGTGTATGACACGCCGACGCTCTAAGGCGAGTTGGCTATATCACGTTCAATTGTATTACACGTACCTCTATCCGCGACAAGACGTAATAGATAGAGAATAGTAGGTTAGTGCCGTGAATGGGAAAAAATATCTGGCAAGGCTTAGGAAACGGGATGTGCTCGGCTCGCTCTGCCGAGCACATCCCGTTTCCGAGCCGCGCCAGATATTTTTTCCCATTCACGGCACTAACCTACTATTCTGTTTATCCCGTCAACACCTACATGCACTAATGGCTTTAAAATGCAAAACGATAATCCCAGCCACCGCACATATTCATGCGCAGTGATTAGGTCGTATTGACAGGATATCAAAAATGTTTCACGGCACCGTGTTTCACGGCACATACGCACTGTGTTGACGGTATAAAATATAATTTATAGCATACACTCATCTGTCGCAGTTTATTAAAGGTACATGCCCACTCTGTAGGTACATAATGTTCTTTAAAGGAATTAAATAAGTGTGTAGTTGTATTACTATTCCACCAGTTCTAAAAATTACAAATGCCCGCGATACAGATATAATCATTTAGAAATAATTATTTTTTCTGATAGTGACGCGCGGTGGTATCAGGCTATTTGCATATGCAAATGAGGCACGATATTTTTTATTTATTTACACTAATTAAATGCATCACCTAAACAAATAATTCTTTCGACAGATTATAAAGTATGATCATTGAACGCCAACAAATAAATACAGATAATAAACAGTAACATTTTAAGGAAACACGGTTATCTTCCCGGATATCAGTTTGAAAATTTAAGTCTGATATAAAATGCATAATAATACCAATCAATACGTGGGGTAATGGTGAATTAATGTTTAATTTGCCAAAACATGTCTCAGATGATGTCTTTGGTATAAATAACAGTTTGTGCCTACTGCGTGGGCATGTACCTTTAACACAGTGCATTTCAAATGTATACTATGTTGAGGCTGAACTAACCACTTTTTCATTTGCATATCATGCAAATAAAAAAGTGATTAGTTCAGCCTTAAGATACGATGGTATGCTTATGAAATAAATATAATGCAACATTTGCGTTGATTTAATTATTTATGTTATGTTATTTAGTATTAATAATCTCGTGGACGGATTCCAATCAGTAAATGAGTTTAATACAGATCATATTAAATCTTCACTCACGTAAAATCCTCTCCGTATTACACTACACTTTGATTGCACGTTCGTTTCCAGGAATTCGTGTGATTACTCTATGTCGTGTAGAAAACTGACATGTGTGAAACCTTCCGAACAGGTGTACATACGAATATGCTGATTCTTGCTTTAAATGTGCTACAAACTGTGTACAAATTACGATTGACTCAAACAAATCCGATACGCAATGCGCGTGATTTCATCTAATCCCGCTATATGTATCAACTACAATTGATGTACGCATGTCAAACATACAACGACACGGCGCTAACAACTACACCACGTCCAACTAGTATGTGAAATACAGTATGTCAGAATGCCAAATGCTGCTGGTTGCTAGAACAAAAGGGTACACTGTATCACAATCACCATGGCGTATTTAGCGAACTGGACAGTTATTCCACGTTATATTTCTCCGGTGTGACGACGTTTTCCAATAGCCACGGCAACTGGGGCGTATAGAGCTATAAGCCGATGGCACATTATTGTTGCATGCGTTCATATTAACTGTACGACACGATGAGAAAAGTATTGGGACGTGTGCAGCGAGCGTAGATAATTGAGACACCCCATGCGATTTGTACCTTCGGACATCTGTGTAATTTCATTAGATACGTTCGCAAAATTTACAATATTTTTCATCAACAGTTGACAAAATTGCCACTGTATACACCATTCACTTTATTAACTTGTTTAACTTGACAAGTGTAGGCCCTGATCAGACTGCGCGGATGCGCAGGCTGATCTGGGGCTACGACGGTCGCATAAATGTACGTGATCAGGTCCATTTTCTTCAACAGAGGTTTAATCGAGTAACACTATGGGGATTATTGCATTCGATACAGTGGATGATGACCAACTTATGCAACGTGATAATAATCTGCATTTTATCGTTGTCGGTATGATGGATTATTGAATACAGTTAATTTATCCCGTCAAGACAGTGCGTATGTGCCGTGAAACACGGTGCCGTGAAACATTTTTGATATCCTGTCAATACGACCTAATCACTGCGTATGAATATGTGCGGTGGCTGGGATTATTTGTTGTTAGTAGGTGTTGACGGGATAAATAGAATAGTAGGTTAGTGCCGTGAATGGGAAAAATATCTGGCGCGGCTCGGAAACGGGATGTGCTCGGCAGAGCCTCGCCCATCCCGTTTCCTAAGCCTTGCCAGATATTTTTTCCCATTCACGGCACTAACCTAATATTCTCTATATAGTCACCATACATCACGGATGATCGTACATGTATATTACAATAACTCTATACCGGAAACAACCGGGGTTATTTTTGTCGAGCCTCTTGGGGTAACATTTTACACAGATTGTTTTCGCGTGGTCACATCAGGGTCTGAGCTTCCGCTATTCAGTATCTTCAACATTTCAATGACAATTGCAATTTTCACAGGGCGAGAAAAATGTGCACCGGCCCGGGGATCGAACCCGGGACCTCTGGTTTACCGTACCATCGCTCTAACCGACTGAGACAGCCTGGCACGAATACACATCTTCTCCCCATAGTGAGTTACGTACCGTGACATACACCGTAACATAATATGTATAGGCTGTTTGATTTGTATGTGGATATATGCACGAGTTCCGCAGCGTGCGATATTGTGCTACTTTAGGAGCACAATATCGTTGCGCGGCGGAACGAGTGGCATATATCCACATACAAATCAAATAACCTTCTTATTATATACGTTCGCCATTAAAACAGCATCCCTTGTCTATGGAATATTTGCATAGACAACAAGGTGGACGTTTAAAATAACATCACTTGACTATGAAATATGTGCATAGACGACAAGGTGGACTTTTTAAATAGCATCGCTTGTCTATGGAATATTTGCATACATGTAGATGACAAGGTGGACTTTTAAAACAGCATCGCTTGTCTATGAAACTTTTGCATAAACGACACGTTGGACTTTTAAAATAGAATCGCTTGTCTATGAAATATTTGCATAGACGACAAGGTGGACTTTTAAAACAGCCTCGGTTATACTGAATACTAATACAAAACAAGCGATTTACTACATTTTCCTGTACGACTGCCAGCAAACCAGATGTATACACAATTAAAACGCGTTTCGACCTCTTGATGTGTACTTTATTTCACTCCGTTACGCATGCCAAGAATTGGTGATTAATTATTTAATCCGGTGCAATGTTTTCTGATCACACTAGCGCAGTTACGTGTACATGTAAGTCTTGGAAGGCGTATGTGATATACGTGCGAATCGCGTTAGGAAAAAAGTGACATTCCCTTGCGACATATACCAACGGCGTATGCAAAACGTCATGCACCGCATTACTGTGGGTATTACTTATATATTTCGCACAACATTTGCAAATCGTCCGAAGTTGATTGGACATAACTCTATAAATGGACAATGTCACATAACTCTACAACTGCTATAGGTTGCCTTTTATATTTTGCAACACTTGTAGATCTAACCCGAAATATCTGTCTGTAAAGCAGGGCGACTGTAGCCCTACGTTACAGACATCAATTTCGGGCTATTGAAGATCCCGATCCGCTTACATATCGACATACAGTGGAACCTCGCTAAACCGGACACCCTGGGAGGTCCCCAGGGTGTCCGGTTTAGCGAGGTTTCACTGTAAATCAGGAATTTGATAATCCGAGCTAAGGTGTGCTATGCGATCACGAACAAGCATTAACACCAGAGATAAATGACCAAGAAACTCATCAAAATTATGATCACATATCTGTCTTGTTGTCCGGTTTAGAGAGGTTGCACTGTAGTAGTATTTGTAATTATTGCATACACGGCCTTTCATAGTGTAATACTACGGTATATTAACCCTTTGAACCCGAAATCCCGCTATAGCGGTTTATGCAAAAAGTGCAGATCCAGATCGTAACGAGCCGTCTCATCAGGATCTGCACTTTTTGAAAGTAATTTATATATTTTTGAGAACAAAAAATATCCCCTTTTCATAAATGGACGAATCTGAAAACCATTTTGTGACCATTGGATTAGTCGGAACATTAGCATATCACAGTCCATTCCAGTTCCTTAGGGTTGAAAGGGTTAAAGCATGATGCAGTGGTGTATTAAATATGCAAATGAGATCGCTACAGAAAACATATTGAGTTATCAATACATCGTTTCTGAATGATGTTGTGCTTATTCAATAAATGTAATCTAGCATTCGAGTTGTTTTAATAGGATATTTATTAAATTCATTCACCGATTCCAAAAGAAACTCGGTATAGCCTCGTTACTCGTGAATTCAGTAAAATATTTTCATAAATGTCATAGTAAATCATCACTTAATGAAATATGTTCTATATAACCGATGACAGGAATAGTAGTAATCAGTGATTGGCTGGTAAACCGTGAAGACCGTGATCAGACGGCGCGCATGCGCATACTGATATGTGTTAAGACTGGGCGCTAACGTCGTAATGTCCATTTCGTTAGCCGGCAACTAAATTGGTGTTGTATGTGGCTGTGACTGGGAACATGGGGCCTATGGGTTTTGTGTAGATCCAGATCAGCCAGTCTGATCAGATCCACATTGCTCGCCATTCCATCAATGAAACACCCTGCATGATTCTAAGAAACAATATGCAGCGAAACCTCTCTAAACCGGACACCATGGGAGGTCCCCAGGCTTAGAGATGTTTCACTGTACACCAGGCATTTGATCATTCTGATACATGTTTGCGTGCTATGCGATCACGAACAGACATTATCACATGAGATAAATGACCAAGAAACTCATCAGAAATCAGGATCCCGTTTCACTAAGCTTCGTACGACTAAAATGTTCGTAAGCGCAAATTTAGGATCGTTTGTAAATTTCAATTGATGGATTTACATTTATTGAGCATAGGCTGCATATGCAGCCTATGCTCAATAAATGTAAATCCAATAACAGTGTACAAGAAAACATTGTTAATGTGCTATTTACAGACTATCATAATTGTACACTTACGAACTTTTAGTCTTACGAAGTTTAGTGAAACGGGCCCCAGATCGACGGTGTTGTCTTGGTGTCCGGTTAGAGAGGTTCCACTGTAGATCATTATCAGGCTATAGCTATAGGAATGCGTTATGTGAGCAGCGGCTACACTGGTCACAATTCTCATATGCCCCATTTCTCCAGTTACATATACAGTCACATGTGCAATATAATGTCAGTACCACGCAATCTAAAAATATTCCAGCGATACAACATTAAATTATCACATATTTGACACATTATCCCGTTGTGTTTCTGCAATTACACAGTGGAACGTGAGGATCTGATACAGACTACACTACTGCCTGCGCTAATATTGCCAATATCTCTCAAATGTCCTTAGTGTCATTAAAGCCGGATCAACGGGTTAAACAAGATCATCAGCCCTGAAATTAGAATAATCTGACATGGTGTCAGGTCCATACCACACCAAAGTCACTTGCATGGCAATTCCCATAAGCGAAATATGATTAGGAATAATCATTTGGAGCTGGAATTGTTGTCCACTGATTTAGACCTTTCAGACCCCTTAGTAACTGAAAATGATTTTGATATGTTAATTTTGAAACTAATCCAACCGTCACAAAATGATATTTAAACAAGTCCCTGTCAGATATAATTTCACGTGAATAGCGTGCTTGACGTCCAACAGCTTGATTGGCTGAGCCTGGGTTGTGCTACATTCCGGCTCAGACAATCAAATTACTTTATTGTGAGTTGACGTTGCCATTACATGTTCGGGAACGTTGATAACTTGGGCAAGATTAACGCAGGCGCTGCTGTAAGACGATCTTTTTTACATTTCACCGGAAATACACTTTATTATCCACGCACATGCGCACTAACCATGAACTAATGACGTACACCATTTATAACGTCATTCCAAATACATTTCTGCGTGCTTCCACTATCATTTCTCATATGCATATTAGTACTGTATCTGCTTGCGCACGTCGTAAGATCATTATACTGGGCCAACGGCTGACAAAGAAACATATCTACACAACCGCCGGCGTTAATCTTGCCCAGTAGCCGATTTCACCAACATTGCAAAGTATACTTTTCTAGCAAAGTATACATTGAGGAAGTAATAATTTATTTTTCCTGAAATGCATTATTTCATATTGAACTAACCACTGCATATATTTGACGATTAAAAGTATGCTGAATTATGATACTGAATGTATTACATTATCACAGCCAAAATGGCTGTGATGATGTAATAAATTCAGCATAATAAAAATTAATAAATTTATTCTAAAATTTAAAATGTATCCTTCAAAGTATACTTTACAAAGTTGATAAAATAGGCTACATATCATCAACTTTTCTGAACATCTATTGTCAATGCCATCGCCCACTAAGCAGCTTGATTGTCAGATCCTGAGCTGTAGCACAGCTCAGGATCTGCCAATCAAGCTGCTGAACAAACAGGTTGCAAGCACAATACTCGTATTTTGAAACAAAGAAATTGACAAACATCTGGAAGGTTACCGTAGGAGGTAGTGCATTACTACTCAGCGACATAGAACTGTCGATGCATTGAATGGCCAACGACGTTTCATTAAACTTCGTACGACTACAATGTTCGTAAGTGCAATCTTATGATAGTCTGTACATTTCGCATTAACAATGTTTTATTGTAAACAATTATTGGATTTACATTTATTGAGCACAGGCTGCATATGCAGCCTATGCTCAATAAATGTAAATCCATCAATTGAAATTTCCAGAAGATCCTAAATTTGTACTTACGAACATTTTAGTCGTACGAAGTTTAGTGAAACGGGTCCATGGTTAGTATTTTACGTACATGTTCGTACGCATTCCGTTCTCTATCTCGAAATCAAGAACCAATCACACAGCAAACTTAGGAGTACGAAATAGAGGGTTCTATGAGCACGTGTCTACATACATGCATGCGCAATCCGACATACTACTAAGCTGGCTGCTTACGTCTTAAGGTACGTAATTGGAGGCCGGCTGGTAATAGGGAGCTATATTAAAATGCACATGCTTCCCAGTGATTTACCGTGATTCTGATAGCATTTATTTCCTTGAAGGAAATATTAGCTCCTAGACATTAGCGAGACGTAATTGACATCATTTCCGGCGAAGAAACAATTCATAGCTAGCGAACGTTATACATGTAAGCTGGTCTAAGAGCATATTTCACATTTTTCGAAGAGCATGTACATGTTTAATATAACATTTATTCCATTACCATTTTGAAATACCGGATTTATTCCCTTGACATCTGTAAATAGGACAAAGAAATTCGTGCTCCACACTCGTTTCTTTATCGGACTTCCAGATGTCTCGGGAAATAAATCCTGTATTTCAAAATGGTAGTTGAATAAACTACATGTATATATACTGTTCGCCATGGTGTGTGTACATGTACAAATACACACCTTGCACATGTGCAGATATCAAGTTGTCGAGCAAGAGCTACTCTGGACAAACTCAAAGTACGCCCTGTTTCTCATATACAACTACATAGAGAATACATATAGCAGGTTAGTGCCGTGAATGGAAAATATATTTGGCAAGGCTTAGGAAACGGGATGGGCGAGGCTCTGCCTCGCCCATCCCGTTTCCGTGCCTCGCTAGATATGTTTTCCCATTCACGGCACTAACCTACTATTCTATTTATCCCGTCAACACCTGCACATAGCTTTAAAATGCAAAAAAACAAACCCCAGCCGCATCCCCAAAATCGGAGAATCGACTAGTATGACAACCGCACATATTCATACGCAGTGATTAGGTCGTATTGACAGGATACATGTTTCACGGCATCGTGTTTCACGGCACATATGCACTGTGTTGACGGACGGGATAAATGCATGTAATGACTGCGATGGGAACGTTCAATTTTGTCTGCATATTCCGGCGGTCATGATGGATGGACCGGACCGTCCACGCTATCAGTCACCGTACTCCACGGACACTGATATCACTGATCGTTACTGGGAAATGTCGCCTCGTTGCCAGGTCTATAATCATTTCCCGGCTATTGCTTTATTCAACCTTGCTAGACACAGTGGGTGTCACTGGAGAAATCAGGCTTATGGGATTTTAGCTACAATACTTCGCCTCCGATATCTTATCTAAGGCTGAAAATTGACCCATTCAACAAATGTGAGCAATCGAAGTGCATACGCAAACCTGTTGCATGTAGGTCAAAATTTAGTAAACTGTATATTTTATACCTTTAAACAAGTGTAGAACTAGTAAATTGCCAAATATAATAGAACAGGGAAATCATTTTCCCATGGAAGCCATATTTCCTCTTGTTGTTGTTCAACATTCAACATAACGAAATGAAGCTTTCAAATTTACATATTATATACATGTAAATGTCCGATAAACACATTGACACGGTAAAATAACCAATTTCTGCATGCGTATGTTCTTTACTAATAATTTATTGATACAGCTTTGACAGTTTTATATCGCTAACATATCAAACACGCCGTATAACCGGTTGCAAACATCTCTCTTCAATGTGTTACATAAAATAGATGGGGTTAAATTGCTACCCTTGCGAGCGGTATGGAGCGGGCTAGTAATTTTGTTTCAAATGGGATTTGTGACCAATGTAGCTCCTGGTCAAATAGTACATGTCTGTAGCCTGATAACGATCTATATTGCTCCTTAGAACCATGATGGGTATTTCATTGATGGATTGGCGAACAGTGCAGATCTTGATCAGACTGTGCGAATTATCTCGATCTACACTGGCCACAAAATCCATAACTCCGTTTCTCCAGTGACAGCCACATATACGTTTGTGTGGATAAAGGTATGTAACCGTTGTTCCACGTTTTCCTGCCTAGATTGTAGCAATTAACCCTTTGAACCCGTTTGCAAACAGTGCAGATCCAGATGAGCCGGCTCGTAACGAGCCGTCTCATCAGGATCTGCACTTTTTGCAAGTAATTTTCATATATTTCAGAACAAAAACACCCCCTTTTCATAAATGGACTAATCTGAAAATCATTTTGACTTTTTGTGACGATTGGATTGGTCGGAAAATTAGCATATGAAAGTCCATTCTCTAGTTACTGAGGGGTGAATGGGTATTAGCACTGAGCCTGTCAGAAAATGAGATATTATTGTCAATATGTTTTTTTTAGCTTTTTTAAATTAACCACACGAGCTGCGTTTTATTTGATCAAACATCTAGAGGTATTTAGTTTATTCTACTACATGGCATACATGTAACCAGGCTGACATAATTTGGCAAAAATATTCCCTAAATTGATGAATTAAATTTGTTATTGAGCATAGGCTGCATGCAGCCTATACTCAATAAATATAAATCAAATAATTGTTAACAAGAAAACATTGTGTATGTGAAATGTACAGACTATCATAATTTTGTACTTACGAACAGTGTAGTAGTACGAAGTTTAGTGAAACGGCCCCCAGGTCTTAGTTTAAAATGTACACTATACTATAAAATGTATGTGTTTCCTCACAGTTTGAACATGTCTGAGAATGTGCATTTAATTCAACCGATCGAAATAATGTTGCGCGCCTGTTTTATTGTGGATACGGGGCATATTTCACATCTACGTCTGTCTAGGCACCCAGCCAGACTTCAGTGCTCTGACATTATCATGTACTACAAACCCGCCTGCGTTAATGTTGCCAATATTTGTCCCTTTGTTATTTACAAAATACTTGAATACTGTGCTTGAAATCAAAGCAGATTGATTGGCTGAGCCTCAGCTCAGGGTTAGACAATCAGGCTGTTGGATTGTGAGTTAATATTGCTATTGCTGTACATGTACTTGTTCAGAAATGTTGACATCTGTGCGAGATTAACATACTGTCTGTTCCACGTTTTGCTGCCGACAAAATTGTGGCCATTGAACACAATTAATCCAAGAAATATTTAAATGTAAGTACTTTTTCATGAATAATAAAAAATGTCACCCTCCCCAAAACATTTTATTTGATGACAGTTCGTCCAATATTGATTTTTTTGCTAAAATTACATTTTTACTATGGGGGCCAAACATAGATGTTTTTTGTTTTCTTAGTTACGTCATTTCCAAGCTAACTAGCCAGGTTTCAGAGTCTATTTCCAAATTCGTTTTGTGACTCCTCCTCCACCTTTTTTCCCCCCATTTTAAAATCCCATATGAAAATCGTTTTTTCGCAATAACATCAATATTTGATGGAATTTCAACAAACAAAAATATTATGGAGGGTGACCTTATTGTTATTGGCAAAAAAGTACTTACATTTAAATATATTTTAGATTTAATGTGTTTAATAACCAAACGTTCGTCGGCTGAAAAACGTAGGGGGTTGCGTATGCCATTTACTGTATACCATGACTACATCAAGGTGCATGATCACGTGGTTACAACAACAACAACGTCGCCCACTCCAAAGTATGTATTATTTGATATTTTCCTTAATACGCAACGGATTTTGATGACATATGGCGCAGCAAACGCGTCTTCATGAGCTACATTTGGTGGTCTAGTTTGGCACGGACTTATGTCGTTTTTGCGAAGAAAAACAGAAGTTTGGGCGAAAATACAGAGAAAACCAAATGCAGTTTAACAAGACTCGTTTGATGCGCCATATTTCATCAAAATCCGTTGCGTATTTGTTGTTGTTGTTGTTGTTGTTAGTACCACGTGATCATGCACCTTGTATATGATGTGACTTAAACACGCACTGACATACATACATACAAGTATGTACATAATAGAACATAATATGTATTTATTAAAATAGTTTACTGAGTATAGTGAATCAGCAACAAATAGAGTACATTGCAACTACATTGTACATGTACATGTATATTGCATATATAAGAACCTAATTTGTTTCTATATATTCTCATTTGCATATTTATTAAGACAGGAAGTGCAGTGTACATTACATCATTGTTTGCATCACCTCAATTCATTTTCTATCGTGAAAGGCATAACTTGATGATGTTATTGCAGTCATACAACAAGTTCGTTTTCACTATTAAACCTTTGAAAACAATGCATTGCATATTGTTTTAAACAATGCACAACTATATTACATTTCACAACTGTAGCCTGTATATATGAATGGCCCCTGACACTTGTTCGATCGTAACCTCAGGAAACACCACTACAACTTTGAATACGTAGAAACTGAATCGTACGTGTCAACAATAGCCGGCAAATACACTGTCACCTGCGCTAATCTTGCCAATATGTGTCTTTTCTATATTTCAAAACACTATTACAATAAAGCAACTTGATTGTCTGAGCCTGAGCTGTGTTACAGCTCAGGCTCAGACAATCAAATTGCTTTATTGCGAGTTTGGCTTGTCGATACATGTTCGGAGACGTTGATAAGCTGAACAGGATTAACGCAGGCGATTGTGTAGTAGATAACGTATTTCCCCTCCATGATCTAGTACATGTACATTGTGTATCTACATACTTTTCATTGATAGACAATGTGGGATATTGACAGAAAGCATTATTATTGAAAAGGTGACAGGTGTGTATATACTCAAGCGTATTGTATTGTTTATGCCGAAATCGACAACTGACGAAACATTCAAAGCTTATGTGGAATTAAATTCACACGAGTTCTGAATAGTTCGTCAACTTCGGACCTCGTTTATGGATAATATCGCATTTTCTTTCGAAATCAGTAAAGGCCAAAATCGACATTGCGACAAGAGATGCGATTCCGGAGGGAATATCTTAATCTGCGTTGTATAACGAATTACCGAACTTTAACCCTTTGAACCCGGAATCCCGCTATAGCGGTTTATGCAAAAAGTGCAGATCCAGATGAGCCGGATCGTAACGAGCCGTCTCATCAGGATCTGCACTTTTTGAAAGTAATTTTAATATTTCGTAGAACAAAAACACCCCCTTTTCATAAATGGACGAATCTGAAAATCATTTTGTGACCATTGGATTGGTCGGAACATTAGCATATCACAGTCCATTCCAGTTCCTTAGGGTTGAAAGAGTTAATGTCCGTAACCGTTTGTACCCGAAAGCCCGCTGTAGCGGTTTATGCAAACAGTGCAGATCGTAACGAGCCGTCTCATCAGGATCTACACTATTTGCAAGTAAGTTTCATATTTTTTTAGAACAAAAACACCCCTTTTTATAAATGGACTAATCTGAAAACCATTTTCTGACGTTTGGAATAGTTGCAAAATAACAGTATCAAAATCCATTCCATTTACTTAGGGGTGAAAGTGTTTCGTCTCTACGCGACATAGAACCGATGTAACGGAATCTGAACATGTAATATTCGTCTTTACGCGGTTTAGCAACGAATAAACGGAAATATGAACTGTACATAACAAGTGCACCGTACAAACCTCAAAGCCCTCCGTCTGTAATAATCCTCTTTCATTATGAAACGGCCCTCATGAACTACACCGTCTTTCCCGGGAGCACACATCGTGGGGTCACTTCCAGAAAACGGTCGATGACCACACGATTTACGGTTCCGTGTCATGTCTTTAAAAGACCAGGATTTGGTCCGCAGCAAGCGCAGTTTTAAATTCTCCATTGTCAACGATAATAAACAATTTATGTTTCGCTATCTATGACAATATGCGACGTGTAATCTGCATAATATATATATACACTTGAATGTCGCGCTGCTGGTATTCAGAACACGCACATAAAGTAATATTGTATTCAGTGTATACTGCACAAAATTGCTAACCAAACTTAATGTACGGTGGAACCTCTCTAAACCGAGCACCAACAAAACACAAGTGATCTTGTTTTTGATGAGTTTCTTGGTCATTTATCTCAGGTGATAATGCCTGTTCGTGATCGCATAGCACACACTAGGGCTCAGAATGATGAAATGCCTGATTTACAGTGAAAGCTCTTTAACTCGGACATCCCAGGGTGTCAGGTTTAGAGAGGTTTCATTGTAGAATACAATGGTAGATATTTACCAAGTGTTCTAGTATCAGACAAGGCTAGGAAACGCGTACGAATTCCGAGGCTAGCCGAGGAATTCCTACAGTGTCCAAGACGAGTCTGATAAACGGTATGTAAATGTACAATTTTAATCAGGTACATGTAGAACACCAACGTTCTCCTTTTACTTTGTTGTGTATCCATTATTTCGTATTTAAAGTGTTATAACACATACAACGTTCCATGTTAGGTTAACAATTTCGCCCAGTATATTTGGTTGACAAGTACCACTCAAATAACACTGACAATACCGATCACCATGACTTGAAAAAAACTAGATATCCGGCAAATGCGGCTAGTGTAGATCCTGACCGTCTAGCCTAGGCTAGTGGCATGTATATACAGTGAAACCTCTCTAAACCGGACACCCTGGGCGGTGCCCAGTGTGTCCGGCTTAGAGATGTTTCACTGCAATTCCGATGTAAGAACACTGAAACACATGCGTGTGTGAATTGCAGTTATGACCATCGATCAACATCAGCGATATTTGACAGTGAACTCGTAAGGTTGTTCGGTTTAGACAGGTTCCACTGTATTAATGCTACATGTATGGTACGTGTACTGAATGGCGAACAGTGAATACCCTGTTCAGACTACTCAGATTGGCAGTCTGATCAGGGTCTGCACTGGTTGCCAAAGGTCACAAGCACAGTTCTCTCCAGTGACCGTCAGTATTAATTTGTAACGGTATCGCTTGAACAAACATTTTATTTATCTCTTTCAAAAACAACCGGTATTAAATGTACACAACACGCCAGAATACAATAATGATTATCCAAACAAACCTACATTATAATTATTATTTAATTTTACGATTACAAAGAAGCGCGACTAAGCGTTCCATGTACAGTGGAACTTCCCCGAACGGCCACCTCTCTACAACAACACCCTCTCTATAACAGCCGCTATTGTATCTCCTAAATGGATGATCTCCACTGTATCTAACCCTTAGACTGCTGAGCACGAAACTTGTCATCCTGCTGTTACTTTTGCCTTTCTCAATAAAAACATGTTTTGACAGCATTTTAGAATCATTTCCATTGGAAATGATTATAAAATGTTGCCAAAGCATGTGTTGATGGTAATTATCGAAGAAACTAAATAAACAGCGTTTCAACACCACAGACCTCTATAGAGACAATGTTTGCAAACAGTGCAGATCCAGATGAGACGGCTCGTAACGAGCCGTCTCATCAGGATCTCCACTGTTTGTTAATAGTTATCAAATTTGAAAAAATTACCCTTTCTGAAGAATGGAATAGCCTGAAAATTTGAATGGACCAATGAAATAGCATGAAACAGCCCATTAAGTTACTTGGTGTTGAAATGGTTAACCTCCCTACAACAGCCACCTTTCTACAACAGCCAGTTTTGAGTCTTCCCATGGGTGGCTGTTGTAGAGAGGTTGCACTGTGTACACATGCTTATTTTGAAACATAATGGATACGTACATTTTACATGTAGGTTAGAGAAAACCAAAATGTCGCGAAATCGCCTAGGGAGTATTTAGAAGTTGTCCGGTATAAAACAATAGTGCGGGCGTGTTGAGGTCACATTGTCATATAACCAAATAGTAACAGATAAACGCCACACCTGAACTCGAATAATTGCAAATCGTATATAACGATAAGCCGCGAAACGACAGTAGCTGGGCCCGAAAATATATTACATCATACTTTGCATAACCAAATATCGATCATTCCCGGCCTGATATGTTATGCCCTGACCAATCGTCAAATATCATCATTATATAGGATAACACTGTTACGGCAGCTGAGTCTCCATATATCACATGCGCTCACACTCAGCCTTTTTCACGGTCTTACATACCGGCTTCGTGCGATAGGAGAATGAACTAGCTAGGTTAAATTAACCGCCTCATTGCCTCCTTCATTTAATGCACATATTTCGACTGTATGGCAGATATTAGTAAATTCGGAAACAAACGGGCCAACGGTCATTGGCCTGCCACTTTTGGGCTCAAATATCCTCGAGCCAATTCCTACCCTTAAATACAAGATAAAAACAAAAATGTTGAGGTCACAGACACAGTTTGCTTGCAAATATTGATCTATTACAACATGTTTCACTTGAGGAACATTTTGGGGTGCTTTTGAACATGTTGGTCACGTGATGTAAACAGAGTTTCCGTGGCCAAACAATGTAAACAATATTGGGGGATATGACGAGTTTGGATTTGTCTTAGGAGTAAGTGAACATATTGTTATAATTCATGGAGAACCCGTACAGACTGACTAGCTGCAGGGCAGGTACAAGTAGATCCCACAGCATCCATACGAATAGTGAAAGTAGGAGAGACTGGCCTTATTGGATGGGATTCGGTTAAATTATATGGTAAAACTATTTGGCGTTTTCTAACCTATAAAGGTGGTCCTAATGTGAGAGGAAACCGGAGTCTGCATGTACGATCTGGCGACCATCATACCATCTCACCATATTACTGATGAGCTATATTACTGTATAACATACAGTGGGGTCAGCGTGTAAGTGCACACACGATTTTCGTCCGATTATTAAGTATTATCATTGCACATCAAAAAATAAATACAGATAATAAATAGTAATATCCGTTAACATTTTAAGGAAACACGGTTATTGCCCCTGATATCGGTGTGCAAATTTACGGCTGATATGAAATGTATAATAATGCCAATCAATACGTGGGGTAATGGTGAATGAATGTTTATATTGCCAGAAAATGTATCAGATGACGTCTCCGATATAAAGAACAGTTTGTGCCTACTGAGTGGGCATGCACCTTTAAATAAATATCGTATCATTTGACGACGTGGAGCTTTGACATTTGTAGAAATATGCTTGCTTACATGTGCATAATAGGCCTTTAGTGAATATAGTGCAACAAGAGATATATGGCTGTGACTGGGGCTTATGTGTGTTGCGACCAGTGTAGATCCAGATCAGACTGTGCATCCGCACAGTCTGATCAGGATCTGCACTGTTCGCCATTCAATAAATTAAACACTGCTCATGCTTCTTCCAACAAGCAGTATATAGATTGTCATCCGGCTATACATGTCGAGTATTCTATTTAATTGGTCACAAATCCAATAAGCCCCCATTATTAATATCACAACATATACGACAGTGGAGACGGTGCAGTAACCGATGTGTCTTTCTCACGGCGGAGATTATATGCCGTGCACCATATGGGACCAATTTCACTAAACATCGTTCGATACAAATATGCATACGAATAATTGTATTGTCCGACGCCACGCAATGTAAAGGTATAAGCGCACTCAGTAAGTTATAATATAGGGAGACAGATAGTTTTCTATGTTCTGTAGATATGATATTTTCTGGTAAAACAAACATTCATTCCACGTATTGATTGACATTATTATACATTTTATATCAAACGTAAATTTCCACACTGATATCAGAGGTCATGCGAAATTCGGAATATTAATTTCCGCATGTTTGGAACGCCAAACGTAAATAATTAGACATTAAATATTTAGAGCTAGCTCCAAATGATTTAGAGAGCTATTCAAATGATTTGGAGCTAGCTGTAAATATGTAATGTTAGCTCTAATTATTTAGAACTAGCATTGATTAGTTAAGTTTATGTAGAGTTGGCGTTCCATACACATGGACTCTGAATGTTGAGCCACGTTTCGATATTACGGAATGTATTGTGTTTTTCGAAAACTAATATCGGCGAAAAATGTGATGCAAAAGGAAGGTAATATCAGAGGCGGTCCAATGTCATCGCTGAACGGTGACGGGAAAAATCAAATGAAAATGCCTTGCAATATTGTACTTATATTAACTATATCAGTACCCGGTTGGCCAGGGCCCAGTTGCTCAAAGTCTCTGTTAGCTTAACAGGCTGTTCAGCTAACGGTGGTTTTGAGCAATCGGGCCCATGTGATTAGTGCTCTGTTACATGCACCTGTTGATTTACTAGTAGTTACGAAGAAAGTTTATATTCCAGCGCTAACCGAGTTATTGGAAAGATACTGGTCGCCAACCGTTCCATGGCGGTGTATTTGCTGCCATGGTTTCGTGTACCGTACGCCAGTGTATTTTGGTATGTGTCATATCAGATTTACAAAATGGGTTACATAACGACATAACAGGGTTTTCATGTGACAGCCTCAGTTAGTGAAGGTACAAGAGGGTCGCTATATATACGATGGTGGCGGACATTGTAGGGTAACTTTTGTCAGTCGGCGGCCCAGTTATATAATGTAATGTATCACTGTGTCATGGGCGATTATATGTGACCGTGACTGGTGACGTGGGGCTGATGGGTTTTGCGACCAGTGCAGATCCAGATCAGACTGTGCGGATGCACAGTCTGATCAGGATCTGCACGGTTCGCCACTGCATCAATGAAACAGCCGTCACGCTTCTAACAAGAACTAATGACCAGGCAACGAGATTGAACTGCGTGTATTATTACATCGGGAGCTACACTGGCCGCAATTACCATAAGTCCAATTTCCCCACCAGTCACAGCATCATACAAGGTATGAGACGAGCCATGCGATTTTGTACATTCTGACAATTGCGTTATTCCATGAAACACATTTACAAAATTTAACAAAAATGTCCACAAATGAAGTAAAAAGTTGACAAAAAGTTCAGCGTCAATGCGGAATTATATTCCCCGTGTATTCTGAAATTTGTGTCAACTTCTGAAGTCATTTACGGAAAATAACCAATTTTCTGTTAATATGTTTCATGAAATATCGCAGACCGTACGTACACACTCACATGGCGTGTCTCAATTACAATGTGGTCGCTCGGCTTGGAAATGTCGAGTCGTTTGTACGCCACGTTTCTACGACATTTAACGTTTATCTACGCGGCAAAGAAAATGTGGAATAAATACAGTAGAACCCCTCTAAACCGGACACCATGGGGACATCGTTGCATTCAATTTAGACATGTTTCACTGTTATTCATGTCATTTTCGTGACTGTACATGATTGAAAATGACAAAAAAACTGTTCATGGAGTGCTTATTTACAGTGGAACCTCTCTAAACCGGACACCCTGGGGGCCCCCAGGGTGTCCGGTTTAGAAAGGCTCCACTGTATACGGTCTTCGCCTTCGTCTCTAAGCCGAGTACAAACGAAGGAAGTCGGAAGTGTAAGGTTCTTAATTTGCGTCTATAAGCGGCATAGACACTACGAGACGAACTGTCCCTAACGAGCCAATATACACAACCGCTTGTGTTAATCTTGCCCAGTGCATCAACGTTTCGGAGCATCTATTGGCAATGCCAGCTCGCAATCAAGCAATTTGATTGACCTAGCCTCAGCTGTAGCGCGCAGCTCAGGGTCAGCAGCTAATGAAGTTGCTTGATTTCAAACAGGATTTTAAATAACTTAGAAATAATGAAATTGACAAACATTAACAGTGTATATTAAACCATACATAGAACCACAGGTGACATAACAAATCACTTGATAATGCAGTTTATATCATACATATACATTATACTAATAATATACTGACAATGTTATTCAGTCACCTATGCATAGAACTGTGTTTCCATATGTGGATATGAATTGACATAGTCTAAATAAATTTAAATTAGTAACAACGGAAGGCACACAAGCAAGCAGCTGCGGCTCAGCCAATCAAACTGCTTGATATCGAGTACAATATTCTAGTAGTTTCAAATTGACAAATGTGGTTGTGATTGGGGAAATGGTGCTTATGTAGTTCCTGATTAAATAGCACACTCCTGGAACGTGATAATGATCTATATTGCCTTTTAGAAGCATACTGGCTGTCTCATTGGTGGAATGGCGAACAGTGCATATCTTGATCAGACTGTGCGGATGCACAGGCTGATCTAGATCTGCACTGGTCGCAAAGCCCATAAGCCCCATTTCTCCAGTCACAGCCAAAATAGTGGCAAGATTAACGCAGGCGGTAGTGTATTAATCAGAAATCTCATCGCGCAATCGTCGCGGAGCCACTTTTGCTAGCCGGTGCCAATTTTGTGATCACTGTCTGATTGAGTTACGGCGACTTGTCAACCGTGGTGCATCGGGGTTTCTTAATGGCTTTTGCACATTATTGGCACGCAGACACATAATTCAGCTTTTACCCTGTCACCCCCTAAGTCATTAACTTGTGGACACTCGAATCATGTACAGTAGAACCTCGTTAAACCGGACACACAGGCAGTCTCTGTATCCTCAATGTTATGTGTTTCTTTGCCACCTATGTCTGATGATAATGCATGTTCAAGTTCGCAAGGCACAGCTACACACAGGTGGAAGACTCGGGACCTATGACACCAAAAATATGCCTATTAAAAAAAAACCCATTATCCCACCCACTTGGTCTCGTACATTACCATCTTCTATTTATAGAAGGTGGGTATGAATATGGCTATTATAGAAAGAGCCCTCTATTTTCCGATTCGCACAAACACAATAAACATCGATTAAATGTATGAAATAATGTCTCTGGCAATCGATAAAGGTATTAGGTGTGTGAGTATACTCACTTCAAATCGCTTTTTCAAGTATTTATTGAGTTATTCGCGTTTTGATTACCCCATCCAAAGCGAAAGTTGCGTGTACGAAAGAGTCTCACACAGAATCGGAGGCCGTCCGGCGTGGATTATCGGTCATATTTGACCAATAACTGATCGCCAGCTCAAACTAAAGTGGTGCACCATGACCATATACATTAGCAACTCCAACCATACAAAGTTCGTCCAATTGTGATCGTTCACCGATCTAAAAAACACCTTTTTTCTACTTTCATTCATGATTCACGTACTATCAGATTATGTCTTCCGCAATCCCGAAATAGGTTGAATGACGTCATACAGTTTAGATTTAGCCAATGAGAGATGTTCTTTAAATAGACGCTTCCGGTTGTATTATGGAAGATGGTGCATTGACCCAGTTCCAGATAATGAACAGTTTCTGATGGCACGTGCTTGGTCATAACGCATGTTTTCGTGAATTGGATCATATACAATGGTGCGATTGATTGGTATACAGTGAAACCTCTCTAAACCGGACACCCTGGGTCGTACCCAGGGTGTCCGGCTTAGAGAGGTTTCACTGTAAACCAGGCATTTGATCATTCTGAGCCATAGCGGTGTGCTATGCGATCACGGAAAAGCATTATCACCTGAGGTAAATGACCAAGGAATTGGTCAACAGTAAGATCACGTGTGGTTTCTTGGTGTCCGGTTTAGAGAGGTTCCACCGTAGGTCATTTGCAGTTATGGAAGCGAAACGCCACATATTGGATATTTGAGACAGCATCTGAGACGCGTTGTCTTTAATTCCATTCAATGTAAATCTTCTCCGGGAGTTGCAAGCCGGATAATTTACACATTGCAAAATATGACAACTAATAGTGCGAATCATTACGCGCATTTTCTGCGGCAGCATGCAGTTTCTGCTTGTTACGAGAATTATGCAACATTCCCAGCTTCGGCATTTACAGAATCAATTACCTCACCACGTGTGTCACTTTCCTGATTATTCACTTGACAATGAAGGTCGACCCTCTGTCGTAAACAAACGAGTCCGGTGCGAATGTACTACACCTTCCGTTAGTAGTACTTTACCCCCTGCGCTACTTTTACCAATGTCTTTTTTAATTTCTTCATTTGAAAACACTTGAATGTTGTGCTTGAAATCAAGCAGATTGGTTGTCTGAGCCTGAGCTGTGCTGCAGCGTCACGGGCACCTGCTATTTGGACGAGGGTAAGACAAAACATTTCCTACTTCAGACCATATTTGATTTAACCCTATTCATGCTGAGGATACGCCATTGTGTTTGCGCTATGCGCTCTGTAGCCTATTTCACCAACATTGCAAAGTATACTTTAGTAGCAAACTATACTTTGAGGGAGAAATTTTCAATTTTATCATAAATTTATTAATTTTTATTATACTGAATTTATTACATTATCACAGCCAATTTGGCTGTGATAATGTAACAAATTCAGTATAATAATTCTGCATACTTTTAATCATGAAATATATGCATTTGTTAGTTCTATATGAAATAATGCATTTCAGGAAAAATAAATGATTACTCCCTCAAAGTATACTTTGCTAGTAAAGTATACTTTGCAATGTTGATGAAATAGGCTACTGTGAAGTATATGTCGTGACCACCATTTGAATCATATACTTTCATTGAGAAATAAGAAAAATAAAAATGAAATATAATGACATAATTTAAAATATTTTATACCCATAAAGGTGTATTCCGAATGTAATGAGTAACTACAGAGTGGCCTGCGGTTCTCTTACCAGGCGAATTGCAATTCCTGGAGCGCAGGATTGCAATTCGCGTTCCCATTAATTGCAATTGGACCGCAATCGGACCGCAATCGGACTGCAATCATGTGACCGCGGTCCAAAGAGTTGGTTGCGGAATTGCAATACTTATAGCGCAGTTCGCGCTGCGCTCCGCTTTTAATTGCAATTTACGCTCCTTTGTTTCTGTAAACTGCGAAAGAATGACCGCTTTACGCTGCGCTCTGCGGTAAAACCAGCGGACCGCTCTGCTTACCAATGCGGCAATACAATCGAAATAGTTGACAAACGTATCCGTGTTCCAATCCAAAATTTTATCCCATCTATCTAATTCAAAGTGACTACCCTAGAAAGTTAGCGGTATTTGTGATCTGTTTTTTTGGTGCGCAATATAAATCGGCGGGTTATTGCGAGACAAACAGTGAAACATTGACCTTGACAATTTCTTGGACAAAACAAAATGTCGTCACTCACTCACTCACTGCCGTTCCGAATATCAAGAACACATTAATAGACACCACCATGCTGACAATATATTTATTTTCATATAAAATCAAATGATAATGTGTGGTCTACGGTATAATATAGCAAAACAAAGCATCAATTTTGCGTTTTGTTTACTTTTTCGTCGGTATCAAATTACGTTTTCCTATTATGTTGACATTATTTCGACGCGATCCTATAGTCGACATGACACTTTCTGAGATCAATACAACTTTTCATAATGTCTTTCAATTTCAAGCTGCAAGGAGACTGTGAATTGCATATTAACCATAATAACATGGTGAACATATTGATAATAATTTTAAAAGAAAAGCATATTTTAATTTTCGAAACCTGATCATAAAAATTAAAATATTAAAAATTATTTATTTTGGAATTAGATTTATATTACTGCAAACGTTCTGTTCTAGCTGTTGATTTCTATTGGCCCGATTCAAATTTTGTGAAGATAATATTTATTCCGGTGATAGCCATTTATTTAAAATAAAACGGTTTACTTGTGTCACAGAGTGAGAAAGATAAATAACGGCCCGGAATCGAACCACCAGAGACCTCATGTTTACCATACCATGCCCATGACTCTACCGAGCAAGCTAACAAGGCACAGATCATACACACTTCATCCCCATGGTCAGTTGCGTACTGTGACATTCTTCTCCGCCAAATTGAAATTCGTCCTCGAATTCTATGTTTAATTTTTGTCTCCGAATTCCATAAGTTTGGGTACAATTTGGGAGTATTTATCAGTCGCGGTCCTTTGTTGGGCAACAGAATACTCAATTATCGTCCGTACCCAGAGTTCCGGTGCTCCATAGGTTTTTCCTGCAGAGTACCGAATCGGATCTCATTCGCGCTTTAGCTGTTAATTGTGACATATTTTTCTGTACTTATTACACAGAAATGAATAAGTATAATACTGACATTTCTTTCAATTGAAAAATACAGAAAATATGTCGCAATTAACGGTTGAAGTGCAAATCAGATGTGATTTGGTACTTTGCAGGGGAAACCTACGGAGAGCACCATTATAAACTCTCGGTACGGACAATGCGGGAGTATTCTGCAGAGTTACTTCCCGCAACTACGTTGGGCGCTAAATGTCACAGGGTGAGAAAGATGTGCACCAGCCCGGAATCGAACCGGGGATCTCTGGTTTTACCACACCATCGCTCTACCTGCTGAGCAAACCGGGCACAAATACACACTTATTCACCATAGTGATCACTTCATTCAACCAAAAATTCACAAGCTAGAAGTTATGCCAAATTATTACAGTCAACGTCACAGATTATGCTCTTGGCGACATTAGCGGACACAAATTTGTCCATCAATTTGATCAAATAAACAACGGAATCTGACAGATAACACTACGACGGCGCATGGAAACATCATTATTCTGGTACTTGGAATCAAAATGGTGGATATTAAGATCAATATGTGAGGCGCTGACGGAACCTTTAACATTTTTTATCACGATAGCAGCTACAGGGATTGTTGGACGCATTTATTTAGAGAAACAAGAGATTACAATGGATTGGATAATATACTAAGTGACATTTTGTTCTAACGTACACCAACATAGAGGATTAAATTTGCGACAATGTTGAATTCGGGATTTTGTGGACAGGTGACAGAAATCGGAGCTGGATAAGAACCGACAGACGTGATTCTGAATATGCGTGCTTGGTCTGTGGTTTTTCTTCCAGATCATGTCATGTATGTTTTAATTTCACGTCATGTCAAAGCAGCACTATTGAATATAATGTATAACTTTAATATTCTACACCAGAATTAAAGTTCATTCATCGTCTGATGTGTAACTGATAAATTAAGGTAAGTTACTTGTATATGACAACTTTTGCCTCACCACGATAGAGGAGGGGGCATTTAGTGTTACCCTTGACCTTGTCCGTTCTTCCGTCCGTCACCAACCTAGTAACTCGAAAAACTTTTAAACCGTAATAGCTACATACCTGAAACTTGGTACATGTATGTTTGATTCGACCCCATGGTCATGGATTATCTCCCCCTTTTCAAGTTAGAATTTTCCAATTTTGTCTTGTAGCTCGTAAAACCTTAAACCCTAATAGCTACACACCTGAAACTTGGTATGTCCTTATGATGAGTAGATTTGCAAAGTTTATTTTCATTCGACCCCCGAGTCATGGATTATCTCCCTCTTTTTGAATTAGAATTTGAAAATTTTGCCTTGTAACTCGTAAAACTTTTGTAATAGCTACAGCACTGAAATTTGATATGTAGCTTCCTTCTGATGAGTAGATGCGGAAAGTTTATTTCGATTTTTCATTCGAACCCCGTGTCATGGATTATCTCTCCCTTTTGGACACTGGAATTTTGCCTTGTTTACTATCAAAGCGATATGTGGGGTATCCGTGTTCTATGAACACATTTTTCTAGTTTAGTTATCTCCCTTGTTTTTTTCGCCGCACTGATTTGTCCGGAGCATAACGCGAACACCCTTTGCAATATTTTTTATGAAACTTAACACATGCATAGGTCTCACTGGACAGGGCGGAGCTAGCGTTAAAGGTACATGCCCACTCAGTAGGCACAAAATGTTCTTTATGTCAGAGACATCATCGGAGACATTTTCTGGCCAGATAAACAATCATTTACCATTACCCACGTATTGTTTGGCATTATTATACATTTTATATCAGAAGAAAATTTCCACATTGATATCAGGGACGATAACCGTGTTTCCTTAAAATGTTAACGGACATTACTATTTATTCTCTGTATTTATTTTTGATGTGCAATGATCATACTTTATAATCTGTCAATTTTTTTTTCAGTTGATGCATTTAATTTAATAGTATAATAATTATAAAATATCATGCCCCATTTGCACATGAAAATACCGATACCACCGCGCGTCACTATCAGTAAAATAAATATTACCAAATGATTATATCTGTATAGCGGGCACTCGTAATGTTTATATTAAAGTAGTGGAATAGTGACAATTATACACTTATTTAATTCCCATAAAGAGCATTTTTAGCCTACTGAGTGGGCTTGCACCTTTAAAAAGGGGTTGGACAATTGTTGTCGCGACCGCCTGCGGACAGTGCGATATAGTCTGCACATTGACGTCCATCTGTATTATTTTTGCCGAGCCTGCTTGCGGAAAGCGAGACTTAGTGATCACAATGACGTCCGTGCGTCAGTCCGTCCGAAATCGGTGTATGTTTTTAAATACCATATCCTAAGTCACATTGACTTGAAACATCAAATGCTTATTAGTCATAATCCATATATTCATTCTGTCTCCCACTCATGCGGCCCCTGTGCCCCAAGGTCAAGGTCAAATGACTTTGAAATTTTTGTTAAAGTTTTTGCATACCTTATATCTCCACAACACTTACACAGATTTGCTTCAAACTTCAGATAATTCTTTATTATCATCCATATTTTCATATTATAGCCCACGCATGCGACCCACATGCCCAAGATCAAGGTCCAAATGACTTTCAAATTTGCGTTAAAGCTTTTACATACGTTAATTCAAACTTCAAATAAATATACTCGGACACCATCAAATGCCTCGGTGGGCTCAAAATGCGGGCCATGGCCATCTGATTTTTATTTACCGTAGGTTAAGTTTTTAAGAACACTATATCTCAGAAACAGCTTTGCCAATTCACTCGAAGCTTCACATGTGTGTTTATCATCATCCATATTTTCATTCTATGCTCAACTCCTGCAACCCCTGTGCCCAATATCAAGGTAAAATTACTTTCAAATTTACCTCAAAGTTTTTGACATGCCTGCATGTGGACAGTGCGATATAGTTGTCACATTGGCCTACATACGTACGTACGTACATCCGTCCGGTTAAATTTTTTTGATTTAAGGTTAAAGTTTTTAAAGGTACATGCCCACTCAGTAGGCACAAACTGTTCTTTATAGCAATTAAATAAGTGTATAATTGTGTCACTATTCCACCAGTTCTAAAAAATTATGTGTGCCCGCTATCCTTTATATAATCATTTAGTAATATTTATTTTACTGATAATGACTAGCAGTGGTATCAAGCTATTTTCATATTCAAATGAGGCATGATATTTTTATGCCACCGGGTTTCGAAGAAAGAAACGGGTGGCATATAGTGTTTGGACCGTCCGTCCGTCTGTCCGTCCGTCACACTTTTTGGTTAACCACTTTGTCACAGTTTCTCAAATATGCTGCAGGTGGCATCCGCGTTCGACAGACGCATTTCTTGTTTTTAATAATTTATGTTAATTAAAGGTACATACCCACTCAGAGGCACAACAATTAAAGTTGGCACAACAATTGAAAGTAGTTTAGCACTTGATCTGTCGGCAATCTCACCATGACTAGTATAGAACTAGATCAGTCGGCCATCGCTCCAGGACTAGTTTAGCCCTTGGTCAGTCGGCCATCATACCAGGACTAGTTTAGCCCTTGATCAGTTGGCCATCGCACCAGGTCTAGTGTAGTCCTTGATCAGTCGGCCATCGCACCAGGACTAGTATAGAACTTGATCAGTCGGCCATCGCACCAGGACTAGTTTAGCCCTTGATCAGTCGGTCATCGCACCAGGACTAGTAGAGCACTTGATCAGTCTGCCATCGCACCATAAGTAGTATAGCGCTTGATTAGTCGCCCATTGCATCATGCCCAGTATAGCACTTGATCAGTTGGCCATCTCACCATGCCCAGTATAGCACGTGATCAGTCGGCCATGCCGAGTATACATGTAGCACTTGATCAGTCGGCCATCGCACCAGGACTAGTAGAGCACTTGATCAGTCTGCCATCGCACCATAACTAGTATAGCGCTTGATCAGTCGGTCATCGCACCAGGACTAGTAGAGCACTTGATCAGTCTACCATCGCACCATAAGTAGTATAGCGCTTGATCAGTCGCCCATTGCACCATGCCCAGCATAGCACTTGATCAATTGGCCATCTCACCATGCCCAGTATAACACGTGATCAGTCGGCCATGCCGAGTATAGCACTTGATCAGTCGGCCATCACACCAGGACTAGTTTAGAACTTGATCAGTCGACCATCGCACCAGGAATAGTTTAGCCCTTGATCAGTCAGCCATCGCACCGAGACTAGTTTAGCCCTTGATCAGTTGGCCATCGCGCCAGGACTAGTATAGCACTCGATCAGTCGGCCATCGCACCATGACTAGTTTAGAACTTGATCAGTCGGCCATCGCACCACGACTAGTTTAGAACTTGATCAGTCGGCCATCGCACCAAGACTACTTTAGAACTTTATCAGTCGGCCATCGCACCAAGACTATTATTATAGCACTTGATCAGTCGGCCATCGCACCAGGACTAGTTTAGCACTTGATTAGTCGGCCACGTCATCCTGCGTTACAGACAGAAGTGGTGGTCGGTGGAGTGTGTAGTGTAGTCATAGACACAAACTGGTGGTGGTGGTGGTGGTGGTGGTGGTGATATAGACCGGAACTTTTAGGATGCCAAATGTAGATGGCTGGTGTGTGTGGGGGGTCATTGTTTTGTGTCCCCCGCGGTGGTGCGGAGTACAATGATGAATTACTTATGAATCACAGGCGGGAGTGTAGTATTTCACCATGCCCAGTACGTATATCACTTGATTAGTTGGCCATCTCACCATGCCCAGTATAGCACGTGATCAGTCGGCCATGCCGAGTATAGCACTTGATCAGTCGGCCATCGCACCAGGACTAGCAGAGCACTTGATCAGTCTGCCATCGCACCATAACTAGTATAGCGCTTGATCAGTCGCCCATTGCACCATGCCCAGTATAGCACTTGATCAGTTGGCCATCTCACCATGCCCAGTATAGCACGTGATCAGTCGGCCATGCCAAGTATAGCACTAGATCATTCGGCCATCACACCAGGACTACTTTAGCACTTGATCAGTCGGCCATCGCACCAGGACTAGTATAGCACTCAATCAGTCGGCCACCACACCAGGACTAGTATAGCACTCGATCAGTCGGTCATCGCACCGGGACTAGTTTATAACTTGATCAGTCGGCCATCGCACCAGGACTAGTTTAGAACTTGATCAGTCGACCATCGCACCAGGAATAGTTTAGCCCTTGATCAGTCGGCCATCGCACTGAGACTAGTTTAGCCCTTGATTAGTCGGCCATCGCACCAGGACGACTAGTATAGCACTCGATCAGTCGGCCATCGCACCAGGACTAGTTTAGTGGTGGTCGGGGGTGGGGGGTGTTGTGTAGTCATAGACAAAAACTGGTGGTGGTGGTGATACACATTGTTCCCACTGTGGGATATAGACCGGAACTTTTAGGACGCCAAATGTAGATGGCTGGTGTGTGTGGGGGATCATTGTTTTGTGTCCCCGGCAGTGGTGCGGAGTACAATGATGAATTACTGATGAAGTACTGTATTGAACACACATGTATATGCACTGTGATACCGTACTTCACAAATCCTCAGTTTTAAATTGTTTCTGTATCGTAAAACTGAACATTTATTCATTTTGAAAAACTTAAAATTGTGGCAGATGATCGAAATGAAAACCGGATGTTTACATGCGAAATGAACCGGTGCATCGGTATATTTTAACCGCACGATGACCCACTGTATATTCATACCATATCCGTACGGTACCATATCCGTACGGATATATCGTATATACGAACGGATATCGTATGTTTTTGTATAATATTCGTATAGTACGTTTGTATAATGTAAAAAAACTGTACTATACGATGATACGGTAAGTTTTTAACGGAAATAGCGAAAGAATGACCGCACAAACGGTATCGCGAAAGAATGACCGCACAAACTGGACCGCAAAAGAATTACCGCACAAACGGTATCGCGAAAGAATGACCGCAACAACGGGACCGCGATTGGACCGCAATTAGACTGCAATTTCAGAGCGGACGAATTGCAATTCAACGACCGCTGGATTGCAATTCTTGGTAAGTGAATCGCAGGCGGGAGTGTAGTATTTCACCATGCCCAGTACGTATAGCACTTGATTAGTTGGCCATCTCACCATGCCCAGTATAGCACGTGATCAGTCGGCCATGCCGAGTATAGCACTTGATCAGTCGGCCATCGTACCAGGACTAGCAGAGCACTTGATCAGTCTGCCATCGCACCATAACTAGTATAGCGCTTGATCAGTCGCCCATTGCACCATGCCCAGTATAGCACTTGATCAGTTGGCCATCTCACCATGCCCAGTATAGCACGTGATCAGTCGGCCATGCCGAGTATAGCACTAGATCATTCGGCCATCACACCAGGACTACTTTAGCACTCAATCAGTCGGCCATCACACCAGGACTAGTTTAGAACTTGATTAGTCGGCCATCACACCAGTACTACTTTAGCACTTGATCAGTCGGCCATCGCACCAGGACTAGTATAGCACTCGATCAATCGGCCATCGCACCAGGACTAGTTTATAACTTGATCAGTCGGCCATCGCACCAGGACTAGTTTAGAACTTGATCAGTCGACCATCGCACCAGGAATAGTTTAGCCCTTGATCAGTCGGCCATCGCACTGCGACTAGTTTAGCCCTTGATTAGTCGGCCATCGCACCAGGACTAGTATAGCACTCGATCGGTCGGACATCGCACCAGGACTAGTTTAGAACTTGATCAGTCGGCCATCGCACCACGACTAGTTTAGAACTTGATCAGTCGGCCATCGCACCAAGACTAGTTTAGTCCTTGATCTGTCGGTCATCGCACCAGGACTAGTTTAGAACTTGATCAGTCGGCCACCGCACCATGACTAGTTTTGCCCTTGCTCAGTCGGCCATCGCACCAGGACTAGTTTAGAACTTGATCAGTCGGCCATCGCACCAGGACTAGTTTAGAACTTGATCAGTCGGCCACCGCACCAAGACTAGTTTTGCCCTTGCTCAATCGGCCATCGCACCAGGACTAGTTTAGAACTTGATCAGTCGGCCATCGCACCACGACTAGTTTAGAACTTGATCAGTCGGCCATTGCACCAAGACTAGTTTAGCCCTTGCTCAGTCGGCCATCACACCTGGACTAGTATAGCACTCGATCAGTCGGCCATCGCACCATGACTAGTTTAGAACTTGATCAGTCGGCCATCGCACCATGACTAGTGTAGCCCTTGATCAGTCGGCCATCGCACCTGGACTAGTTTAGAACTTGATCAGTCGGCCATCGCACCACGACTAGTTTAGAACTTGATCAGTCGGCCATCGCACCAAGACTAGTTTAGCCCTTGCTCAGTCGGCCATCGCACCTGGACTAGTATAGCACTCGATCAGTCGGCCATCGCACCATGACTAGTTTAGAACTTGATCAGTCGGCCATCGCACCAAGACTAGTATAGCACTTGATCAGTCGGTCATCGCACCAGGACTAGTTTAGCACTTGATCAGTCGGCCACGTCATCCTGCGTTACAGACAGAAGTGGTGGTCGGGGGCGGGGGCGGGGGGGGGGGGGGGGTGTAGTGTAGTCATAGACAAAAACTGGTGGTGGTGGTGATACACATTGTTCCCACTGTGGGATATAGACCGGAACTTTTAGGACGCCAAATGTAGATGGCTGGTGTGCGTGGGGGATCATAATTGTTTTGTGTCCCCGGCGGTGGTGCGGAGTACAGTGATGAATTACTGTATATTGAACACACATGTATATGTACTGTGATACAGTACTTCACAATCCTCAGTTTTAAATATTGTTTCTGTATCGTAAAACTGAACATTTATTCATTTTGAAAAACCTCAAATTATGGCAGATGATCGAAATGAAAACCGGATGTTTACATTCGAAATCAACCGGTGCATCGGTATATTTTAACCACAGGATGACCCACTTTATATTCATACCATATCCGTACGGATATATCGTATATACGAACGGATATCGTATGTTTGTATAATATTCGTGTAGTACGTTTGTATAATCACTGATAATGTAAACAAACTGTACTATACGATGATACGGTAAGTTTTTACCGGAAATAGCGAAAGAATGACCGCACAAACGGTATCGCGAAAGAATGACCGCACAAACTGGACCGCGAAAGAATGACCGCACAAACGGTATCGCGAAAGAATGACCGCAAAAACGGGACCGCGTTTGGACCGCAATTAGACCGCAATTAGACTGCAATTCCAGAGGGGAAGAATTGCAATTCAAGGACCGCTGGATTGCAATTCTTGGTAAGCGAATCGCAGGCGGGAGTGTATCTCAACAACTACTGAGACGAATTTGACTCGCTACAGAGCAGGGGCGAGTTTCACTAAACTTCCTACGACTAAAATGTTCATAAGTGCAAAATTATGATAGTCTGTAAATTTCACATTAACAATGTTTTCTTGTAAATAATTGTTGGATTTACATTTATTGAGCATAGGCTGCATATGCAGCCTATGCTCAATAAATGTAAATCCATCAATTGAAATTTACAGACGATTATAAATTTGCGCTTACGAACATTTTAGTCGTGAGAAGTTTAGTGAAACGGCCCCCAAATACTCCAGGAAAATTGAATAGCAACACCTGCCAATGTCCCCGACCTCGGGGATTTAGCCTTTATAAGTTATTTCGAGAAAACCTACATTTTGCTGGGAATAAGGAAAGATAGGATGCACTGGGATCGTTAGGAAATACAATTTATAGCCACCAAAATAGACACACAGGCCCTGATAGAGTTGCGTCGACATGTAATAATACTGCACATTCGCAAAGCCGTCATGAAAACGCGAATTTTAAACATTAGTGGATCCCATCTTTCCTTATTTCCAGTAAAATGTAGGTTTTCTCGAAATAACTGCTGAACGGCTACGAGGACGGGGACATTGGCAGGTGTTGATAATCAATTCCCGGGGTATCTGCCCTCAAACTCGCATTAGTAGCTGCTGCGATATGGAAGAAAGTATGGTCTGAAGTGGAGGATTTTACTTACATGTACCTGATTCAGTACACCAAGTCAAACTCGCAGGTACCCGTGTGTCAGCTCAGGAAATAATGCAATTAAAGACAGAAACAGACGTTCCTTTCAACAAAACTTCGTTCGATAAAAATAGTTCGATCATTTTGGTTCTCTAATTATACTATAGTCCACCTACATGCGTTTCTAATCACACTCGGGAATTTAAGACAGAAATGTAATTCCAAGAAGCGGGAAATAGACCATCGATTTGTTTTTCATAACTCACCTAGAGATACATACGCCCCCCCCCCCCCACACACACACCCCACATCATCCCACCACCCTCTCCCAACCGCATCGTACCCCGTCACCACTACGACGTACAGTGAAACCTCTCTAAACCGGACACCCTGGGAGGTCCCCAGGGTGTCCGGTTTAGTGAGGTTTCACTGTGAAGCATACATTCGATAATTCTGAGCCATAGTTGTGTGCTATACGAATATGAACATACATTATCACCTGAGATAAATGGCTAAGAAACTAATCAAAATTAAGATCACATGCGTTTTATTGGTGTCCGGTTTAGAGGGTTTCCACTGTCTATACATATACATTAACCTTTTTTTCAGGTTGAGCATACGCATGTATGTTTGCGGAAAATACTAATTATTTTCCTTGTATATGCTCAGAAGTATATGTCGTGACCACCATTAGAACCGTCTCGTCGAGACATATACATTCATTGAGAAATAACAATAATGAAAATAAATATTTAATAAATTTCATACCAGTAAATGTATATTCCGAAATGAATTGGTTAAGGTGTATTCTAGATACATGTACTAGGAGACTGCTATTTATCCCGTCAACACAGTGCGTATGTGCCGTGAAACACGGTGCCGTGAAACATTTTTGATATCCAGTCAATACTATTTTTGCATTTTACAGCCATTTGTAGGTGTTGACGGGATAAATAGAATAGTAGGCAGAGCCTCGCCCATCCCGTTTCCTGAGCCTTGCCAGATATTTTTTCCCATTCACGGCACTAACCTACTATTCTCTATATGAGACACGCCATGTGAGTTTGTATCTCAGA
This sequence comes from Conchocele bisecta, assembly GCA_029237695.1. NCBI lineage: Eukaryota > Metazoa > Mollusca > Bivalvia > Lucinida > Thyasiridae > Conchocele > Conchocele bisecta. Next base: position 37,601,831 of record CM055271.1, read on the forward strand.
ACATGTGCGAGATCTCATGAAAAATACTTACACAATTTACTATATTATCCGTAAATGACGTCGAACGTTGATGAAATTTTCACAGTAAATACGGAATTCTATTCCGTATAGCCTGCGGAAATTGTGAAATCTTTCTACATAATTTACAGCAAATATTACAGTTTCTGTAAATATATTTCATGAAAAATCGCGCATGTTTTTAGGCACAAATTGATATGGCGTGCCTAATATGAGACACGCCATGTGATGTATCTACATGTAACAACATGTGCGATATTTCATGAACAAGATTTACAAAATGTACGATAGTTCCCGTAAATGAGGTCAAAAGTTGACGAACGTTTCATTGCTAATGCGGAATTCAATTCCGCATTTGTTATGAAAATTTAGTTATCTTTCGACGTCATTTACAGAAAATATCACAGTTTCTGTAAATATATTTCATGACAAATCGCACATATGTTTAGGTACAAACTGACATGGCGTTTCTCATACGAGACAAGCCATGCCATTTTGTACCTAGGGACATCAGTGCGATATTTCATGAAATATATTTACAGAAAATGTGTTATTTCCGTAAATGACTTCAGAAGTTCAGAAGTTATAGTCTGCATGTACTCTGAAATATTTGTCAACTTTCGACTTCATTCATGGAAAAAAAATTGTTTATGAAATAACGGAATTGTCAGAAAGTACTACATTAATTCATTCATTCATTTGGCTTATATTTAAGGGTGGGAATTGGCTCGAACATACCTGTAACATTGCAAAGTATACTTTAGTAGCAAAGTATACTTTGAGGGAGAAATTTTCAATTTTATGATAAATTTATTGATTTTTATTATACTGAATTTATTACATTATCACAGCCAATTTGGCTGTGATAATGTAATACATTCAGTATAATAATTCTGCATACTTTTAATCATGAAATATATGCATTTGTTAGTTCTATATGAAATAATGCAGTTCAGGAAAAATAAATGATTACTCCCTCAAAGTATACTTTGCTAGTAAAGTATACTTTGCAATGTTGATGAAATGGGCTACAGGAGTCCCGCAGGGGACATGGATTTTTTTTTATTAATTCGTTCCCTCAATTTAACAATTCGTTCGCTCAATTTAGCAATTCGTTCCCTCGAATTAACAATTCGTTCCCACGATATAACAATTCGTTCTCACGAATTAACAATTATTTCGTGGGAACGAATTGTTAAATGAAGGGAACGGGTTGTTAATTCGGGGGAACGAATTGTTAATTCGTGGGAACGAATTGTTAAATTGAGGGAACGAATTGTTATTTCGTGGGAACGAATTAATAAAAACGAGATTTCTACGTCCCCTGTGGGGCTCCGTAATGATGAGTTAATCACATGCTTGTCCCATTTTCCCCGTGGCGCGTCAAATTGCATTTGCAACAGCTTCGGAAATCCAATAAGGCTGTTTTAACAAGTTCAATCTGAGCTTACGTTTTTTTGGTTTCCATGCCTTTAATGTCTAACCTTGGAAGCAATGAAAATTAATTGCTATAATCTAACTGTATTGATTGGATTTTGTTAAGATATTTTGGCGCGCAAATTGACAAAATGAGCTTTAAAGGTGGGGTCCCATCTAGTAGGCATACACTGTTCTTTACAGGAATTAAATCAGTGTATCATTGTGTAACTATGCCACCAGTTCTAAAAATTACGAGTGCCCACAATACAGATATAATCATTTAGTAATCATTATTTTACTCTGATTTTATCGACAGATTATGATAGGTATATGTATGATAATTAATACGTCGGGTAATGGTGAATGAATGTTTATTTTGCCCGAAAAATGTCATATCTAAAGAATGGACGAAACATATGTCTCCCTACATTATAACCTAGCGTGATGGGACTCCAGCTTTAAGTCATGTGCAACTTGTTTTGGGAAACCTCTATTTAATAGGGGTTTTCGAAAGCAAATGATGTCCAAATATTTATGGTTAACCCGGCATCGTGGGACTCTAGCTTTAAGTCACGTGCAACAATTGTATTTAGATACAATTTGTTTTGGGAAACCCCTAATTAATAGGGGTTTCCCAAAGCAAATTATGTCCCAATATTTAGGGTTAACCTGGCATCGTGGGACTCTAGCTTTAAGTCACGTGCAACAATTGTATTGGGACATAATTTGCTTTTGGAAACCCTGGACGACGAAGGACAAAGTATCCAAAGCACGGGCGCTAAAGGTGCTGTTAGTATTCACGTCATATTTGGTTATTTACATTGACGAAGCTATCAGAAAAATGAATGCAAAGTAAATATACATTTACAAATGATCTTACATGTACATGAGTGATGATTTAATAAGGTATTTATTAAACGAGTTTCCTGATTTCATAAAAAACGAGGCTGTGCAATAAAATAAATGAAATTATGGGTTGTTGCGTTTATTGTGGTAAGCAAACCCAGACAGTGCAGGTGAACCAGGATATGGTGAAATCAAATATGAGACACGTCATGTGATTTTGTACCTACGAAAATGTGCGATTTTTCATGAAAGTATTTACATAAACTGTGATAATTTCTGTCACTGACTCCGAAATTTGACGAAAGTTTCTTAACAAAGTTAATGTGGCATTTTATTATATACATGTACCTACCCATGAAATACATAGTTATAAGATGTAAATAAAAGTCATATGCTCTCATCGATGAAATAAACAAATTCCGGTGAAAATACGACTACTTCCGCTATCTATATTCATAAAATCTATGTTCGGGAAAACAGCACAAATAGGCTGCAAATACATATTCATTACCGTTTACAGTCTAAAAAACTGCTAATTTCCATGGATAATAAATAGAATATTCATATTTGTGCAACGAATATGACATATATGTTCATCTCGTGGTGTGAAATGTCCATAGTCACTCTTGAAATATGGACATTCCACACCACTCGATGAACATATATGTCATATTCGTTGCACAAATATGAATATTCTATTTATTCCGAAAATCTCGTCAACTTTCGACGTGATTTACGAAGAATTTCGCAAAATGTGTAAGTATTTTCCACATGAGACATCACACATATACTTAGATACAAAATCGCATGGCTTGCCTCTTGTATGAATAACATGTTCCCAACAAAATGAAGTTCTCTCCCAGAATTGAAATTCAGAGATGACGTAATGCAATTTATTAAAATTGATTGAAATCTATTATAGCAAACACGATGCCGACTGCAATGCTGATCGTATTAAGTGTCTATATGCATTCGTATTTACACCGCCGCTTGCGTTAATCTTGCCCAAAATTATCAACGTTTCTGAAGACCTCTTGGCAATGCCAATTCGCAATCAATTTGATTGTCTGAACCGGAGGTGTTACATAGCTCAGGCTCAGCCAATCAAGCTGCTTGGATTTAAGCATACTATTCTTGTACTGCAAGATATCGCGGGATTTAGTGTAGTTCCCTTCGCAAAAATCCAATCAAATCAATTTAATCATCTACGTGCCTATTATTTCCAGTACAAGACCATACGTGTACATGTTACCTTCATAGTATGTCCATCCCATTCAATTTCACTTTTTCCTTCATTTATATGCCGCGTAGGAACGATAATTAAGAACCTAAAATTCCATTTCCACCCCGTGAAGGAACATGCATTTATTTCTCTAAAGTTAGGTGCCTTGGCCTGTCGACGCTAATTACTTTCAAATTTGATTAAATTAATATAATCAGGGTCGCTGTAGATTGCTATATCACTTTCTTGAGATACACAGGTACTGTGTAACACATGTGTAACACAGTAGCTGCGAATCGCCAGGACGCCCGCGGCGTTATCGATCGATAAAGTGGTCAGTTTTGGGATTATGTTTATGACAGTCCGGTTCCAAATCAAAGTACTGAAAGTACTGAACATAGGGTACTACACGATTAAACTAGATTGATTGATTGATTGATTGTTGGTGTTGCAGTTTCATTAACCCTTAAAGGTACATGCCCACTCAGTAGGTACAAAATGTTCTTTACATCAGAGACATCATCTGAGACATTTCCTGGCAAAATAAACATTCATGCGCCTTTATCCCACGTACTGATTGGCATTATTATACATTTTATATCAGACGTAAATTTACACACTGATGTCATGGGCGATAACCGTGCTTGCTGAAAATGTTAACGGACATCACTATTTAATCTCTGTATTTATTTTATGATGTGAAATGATCATACTTTAAAATCTGTCGAAAATATTATTTTTTCAGGTGACGCATTTCTTTAGTATAAATAATTAAAAAATATCATGCCTCATTTGCATATGAAAATAGCCTGATACCACCGCGCGTCACTATCTGTTGTACACTTATTTAATTCCTATAAATGACATTTTGGGCTTACTGAGTGGGCATGTACATTTAAAGCGCTGGAAACGACAATTGTCGTCTGCTGTATTAAATATTTTTTATATTTTCTCCTCATAAACATACTGAGACGATTCTACTGCGCTGCCAAAACAGGTTTTTAAAGAGATTAACATATACAAAATAAGCAGACGGCAATTTTATTTTTCAGCGTTTTAATGGTTAAGGGGTAAACTATTGATATGGCACAACTTGAAGTACAGTATGCACTGCTACAGTATGTACCAAAACATTCAACAACATTACAGATTATACATAGCAATATCAGAAAGATACGGTAACACATATACAAGACATCATCAATTCAAGTATAAATACAGATTCCAGATATCTATGCTCATTATAGATATATTGAAAACTGATTGAAGAGCAATAGTTACAATAATTCCGCCACGGAAGCGGGGTCGCGCCTGAAAATGCCTTATCGGTACATCGCCAAGTTTACTTCTGTTTTGTGAATGAAATAGTTGGCCCCGGATCGAGTATATTAAAAGATACAAATGACGTCATTGGGGAAACCGCTGACAAAATGTTCAATGTATGGAAGCCCAAACTTGTTATATTTTTTTTGTCGTATTTCAGTACTTGCATTAATATGGGTATTAATATACGCTGGATGTGTTATACTGTCATTAATGTGTTCCCTGACTGTAAGTTATCACCTTAAATACTGACTTATTGACCCCCTTCCCTGAACGTAGAATTGACACTCATGTTGGCGTGTATTGGCCACCATAGACAAATGTCAATCAGGCCGAATTCGGGAATGTCACTAAAATCCGCTGTAAATCAATCGATAGAGAGAGAGAGAGAATGAGGATTAAACATCAGTTAGACCTACACGTGCGAGTTTTGTTTCGCACAGGTGTCGGGTGAGTTTAAAAGTAGGCTGTCGGAAGGTCAAACTTGATGTAGTTTGTGTGTTAAACGCGTCGCTTGTTTCAGAGAGTATTCGGAGGGGAGTTAACTCTGTTACTAAATTTAGCGATGATCGCAAATGGGGGCAAATCACGCGCAACAAAATAATCCGATGCATGTTTGTACGTAGAACATCCGTTGTTGATATTGTGCAGTGTAAGTAGTTTTTCATAATATTGTTTTCAATTATCGGTTGCGTATGATAGTTAAACGTTGAGTAACACAATGAATTTTGTTGTTATGGTTATTCCAAGATATCACTACGGACGTGCCCATCGAGGGGGTGGGGGGGGGGGGGGGTGGGGGGGGGGGGGGGGGGCGTGGCTAACTGTCCGACGCGATTCCAATACATAGGCTACCCTATGTAAAAACGGTCTTGTAGCGGGACGTTCTAACAGAAAATAGTGACTTGCTCGGGACTAAATTCCAGAATAGAGGCACTTGCCCGAGATTAAAACCGACTTGTCCCGGGCGTCGGGCGTGTCAATTCGTACAGCCCTGATGTATATGAGACACGACATGTGATTTTGTACCTTCGGACACAATTTACAATATGTTCGATAAATGGCGTCAAAAGTTGACCAAATTTTCAGTGTACATGCGGAATTATATTCCGCATGTACTCTGACAATTTAGTCACCTTTTTACTTTATTTATGAAAAATATTGTAAATTTTTTAAACGTATTTAATGACGTAGACTTTAACAACTATTAGCAAGCTTAGCGCAGGCAGTAGTGTATCCGATTTATTAAATTTAATCATATTCACGGCTATACTTTACATTACGGGATCGTATATATGATTTCTACTTGACATGCCAACTATTGTGAGACTTAGCGGAGCCGGTATTGTAGTTACCCTTCACTAATGCCGAACAATTCAATTTAATCATACTCACGCATATCCTTAGCAATACAGGGGGGCATTTCATTAAACTTCGTACGATTACAATATTCGTAAGTGCAAACTTAGGATCGTCTGGAAATTTCAATTGATGGATTTACATTTATTGAGCATTGGCTGCATATGCAGCCTATGCTCAATAAATGTAAATCCAATAATTGTTTACAAGAAAACATTGTTAACGTGCAATTTACTGACTATCATAAGTGTGTACTTACGAACATTTTAGTCGTACGAAGTTTAGTGAAACGGTAACCAGGATCACGTATATGCTTTCTACTTTATTATAGCGTCAGTGCTGGCTCACGGACATTTAATTCCCATGTGATGAATCTGAAAGCTGACGAACGGTTTATTAATAGTGTCTCCTTTTCCGCGACTTTAAATGGTGTCAAGTGGGAATAGTTTACTCCTCCGCAAAGACTGGAAATGTTGAGTAGGTAGACCGGAGACGTGACCGGCATATGTTGGGTATACTCGAGTGCATACATGTACCAGGCTGGGTCAACCACAGATGCTGGAAATGTTGAGTAGGTGGACAGGAGACATGCATGACCTTCATATGTTGGCCGTACTCGAGTGTATACCAGGCTGTGCTAGACTTTATAATATGTCCACATTTATTTGGTCATAACGAAAGTTAACGCACATTAACGCAATATTAACGCAGGTGATAGTGTCAATGTACGTCAGAACCGATCTTCACAGACACCATGCGAGCCCATTGTAAGACGTTGTCATACTATTATCCCGTCAACACAGTGCGTATGTGCCGTGAAACACGGTGCCGTGAAACATCTTTGATATCCAGTCAATACAATTTGTGCATTTTACAGCCATTTGTAGGTGTTGACGGGATAAATAGAATAGTAGGTTAGTGCCGTGAATGGGAAGAATATCTGGCGCGGCACGGAAACGGGATGTGCTCGGCAGAGCCTCGCCCATCCCGTTTCCTGAGCCTTGCCAGATATTTTTTCCCATTCACGGCATTAACCTACTATTCTCTATCTATTTTCCTTATTTCTGAACCAAAGTATATGTTGTGACCACTCATTTGAATACCGTCTCGGGCGAGAAACGGTTCAAATGAGTGGTCACAACATATACTTCTGATGAGAAATAAAGAAATTATAGAGCCTTGCCGGATATTTTTTCCCATTCACGGCACTAACCTACTATTCTCTATTTCTATGGCGGTCAGCTTATATACATGTACAGTGGAACCTCTCTAAACCGGACACCTAAGGCAACATCTGTGATATTATTTTTGATTGTTTTTTTGATCATTTGTCTCCGACGTTAATATATGTTCATGATTGCAAAGCACGCTAATACATTTCAGAGTCGTCATATGCCTGATTTACAGTGGAACCTCTCTAAACCGGACACCCTGGGGACCTTCCAGGGGTTTAGAGAGGTTTCACTGTATACATAAATAGTCCCTATGACATTCAACCAACATCGACTCATAAGAAGGAACTTGAAGTTGCTACAGGTACATGTAATATGTAATTATGAACGTTTGACTTTTTGGTAGTTACGTGTAGGCTGCAAGGAAAAGCCTATTGGTCAGTTCGGATAAAATCAAAAGTGAAAGCGATCGATTCGTCATCGGTTGCCGCTGTGGTCCAGGGGCCCGTTTCACTAAACTTCGTACGACTAAAATGTTCATAAGTGCAAATTTATGGATTTACATTTATTGAGCATAGGCTGCATATGCAGCATATGCTCAATACATGTAAATCCAACAATTATTTACAAGAAAACAATGTTAATGTGAAATTTACAGAATATCATAATTTTGCACTTACGAACATTTTAGCCGTACGAAGTTTAGTGAAACGGCCCCTAGGTGATGAAAAAGACATTACCTCTTTCACCCAAGTATGTAAATATGTATGACGGAGTGGAGTGTACAGTGATAAGTTTGAAATGTTCAATTAATCGAAAATGGTGTTGTTTCAATATCTTCAACATATACATGTATAAGATACCAGGCTAGAGTATTTTGCTATTAAATATATCAGGCAAGGCTAGGAATCTCGTAGTAATTCCTACCGTTTCCGAGGCGAGCCTGATAAATTATATATCAAAAGATACTGGTATGGTATTATATTTAGGTAGCGTATCAGGTAGCGTGTTTGGCTAAATAATGAGCAATTATGGAATTGCTTCCATTGAAAATAACTTAAGGTCATGTGACACCGTTTGACCAATAAAACGACAATTTTCAATGTGTTGTAACCCGGATATGCGTATCAGATCAATGCCTGATACAGCAATATGTTATCGGTCACTACGTATTCGGCCAATACAAAGCTCGTTACTTGACACAATGACAGACACTGCAGATCCTGATGAGCTGCAATGTTGGTTGTATACTGCCTCCCAAGTCAAACTGCAGTATCTGTTAAACTGCAATATCTGCACTATGATGCGATGCTGACCCTGTGCAATCATCCCCACCTCCTCCCAAGTCAAACTGCAGTATCTGTTGAACCAAACTGCAGTATCTGTTAAACTGCAGTATCTGCACTATGATGCTATGCTGACCCTGTGCAATCATCCCACACAGGTGGTGATGATTGCACAGGGTCAGCATAGCATCATAGTGCAGATACTGCAGTTTAACAGATACTGCAGTTTGACTTGGGAAGATTGCACAGGGTCAGCATAGCATCATAGTGCAGATACTGCAGTTTAACAGATACTGCAGTTTGACAGATACTGCAGTTTGACTTGGGAGGGAAGTATAGTATGTATTGTTGAAATGGTTAATACGCCAATTTCCGTCGTATGGGTCAGGTATACATAGTTCCCACATCAAAAGTTACTTCCCTTTGTTGGATACAGGTAAACACTGTCGGCCATTTTTGGGGGCCAATATTCCATTAGGTCCTATATACAAATGGTGGAAATAATCTCATTTATTAAATTTTGCACGCATGTATGATTTGTTTGAACAAAATATTTTGGTTTAAGCACTAAAATGCATATCAGAGTACAGTAAAACCTCTATAACCCAACACCGTAGTAGATATCCAGGGTGCTCGGTTTAGAGATGTTCCACTGTAAATCAGGAATATGACCATTGTGGGGCATACTTATTTCATTTGCAATCATGAACATGCATTATTATATGAGATGCGTTACCAAGAAACCTCTTAAACTGATATCGGATATATTATCTCGGTGTCCGGTTTACAGAGGTTCCACTATATTCATGTTTAAAGGTACATGCCCACTCAGTAGGCACAAACTGTTGTTTATGGGAATTAAATACGTGTATAATTGTGTCTCTCTTCCACCAGTTCTAAATATTACGAGTGCCCGCTATACATATATAATCCTTTATTAATATTTATTTTCCTGATAGTGACTCGCGGTGGTATCAGGCTATTTTCGTATGCAAATGAGGCATGATATTTTTTAATCATTTATACTAATTAAATGCGTCACCTGAAAAAATAATATTTTCGACAGATTATAAAGTATGATCAGTTCACATCAAAAAATAAATACCGATAATATATACATGTATTAATGTCCGTTAGCATTTTGACGGGACATACAATGTATACATGCATTAATGTCCGTTAGCATTTTAAGGACATACAATGTATAACAATGCCACTCAATACGTGAGGTAATGGTGAATTAATGTTTACTTTTCCAGAAAATGGCTCAGATAATGTCTCTGATATAAAGAACAGTGTATGACTACCGGTTGGGCATGTACCTTTAATGTCGGCGTTACGACATTGCGTAGGGACGAACATTAACCCTTTGAATTCGAAAGCCCGCTACAGCGGTTTATGCAAACAGTACAGATCCAGATGTGCCGGCTCGTAACGAACCGTCTCATCAGGATCTGCACTTGTAGAAAGAAATTTTCATATTTTTGAGAACAAAACATATCCCCATTTCAGACTAGTCTGAAAACCATTTCGTGACCATTTGATTGGTTGCAAAATTAACATATCAAAATCCATTCCAGCCACTTAGGGGTGAAAGAGTTAAGAACTTCAATTTGCCTGATATAAACAACAGTGTATGCCTACCGAGTGGGCATGTACCTTTAATCTACATCAAAATTTCTCCTATTTGCTACATTTAGTTTTGCCCACAAAGATTGCGGGCAAGGCAGAAAATGCCACATTAGCTTATCTGGAGCAGATTTCACCAACATTGCAAAGTATACTTTCCTAGCAGAGTATACTTTGAGGGAGAAATTTTCAATTTTAGGATAAATTTATTATTTTTTATTATACTGAATTTATTACATTATCACAGCCATTTTGGCTGTGATAATGTAATACACTCAGTATAATAATTCTGCATAGTTTTAATCATCAAATATATTCAATCGTTAGATCTGTATGAAATAATGCATTTCGGAAAAATGATTACTCCCTCAAAGTATACTTTGCTGGATAAGTATGCTTTGCAATGTTGGTGAAATCGGCTACTGGAGGAGAGCGGATTGAAATTGGATTCAGAAACCCAGGGATAACTAGCACCGGAGCTCCAGATAAGGAGTGTATTGGCGTATTTTATGCACTTATTTTCGCAGAATACGCATTGATTATCAAACGTAAACAAATTATAACAGCGATCTGAAAATACACATTGGTATTCAAATAGAGTATTTAACATACTGTAATACAGACGAAAATGCATTTAATTGAGCTGCAAAAAGGAAACAGTGTTTGCTTTTCGCAGCTCAAATAAGTGAATATTTAAATTTGTTGTATTTTGTATCATTTGTTTCCTATCTAATAAGGACAAAAAGCAATAATACATTTGTAAAAGTATACCACGCATTGAATTTGAAATATTGGTGTGTAAAACTTATCTGGATCCCTGTAAAACTGATAGCAATGACCAGGCGCGTTGAAACACTCTGGTTTAGACACTTAATACACATGAATCGATTTCTCTTAGACAATACGAGAATCACTATTACCCGCAATGTCAAGAACACGCTGTTACTTTTGTGTATTTCCGTCACCATGGTAACGGAATACTTCATTGTATTGTTGCAGAAATTAAAATAAAACTTATTTCCCATGGAAAATCAATAAACTTCTCGGTATATTAAAGAAGGTAATACTTATCAAGCGTAACAGAGCGCTTTCCTGTCCGTTGTGCGTGCGTTTTATGCAATTTCGTAGAGTTTTCTCAGAACATGTCTGAAAGCTAGTGTGAGAATTGATGACAATGGAGCGAAGTAGCCAAATTGTCGGCTTCTCTGCAACTATCACTGTTCCAAAGCAACTCCGCAGTGTAATTGTGACTCTGACTGTGGAAATAGGGGCTTATGGGTTTTGCGACCAGTGTAGATCCAGATCAGCCTGTGCATCCGCACAGTCTGATCAGGATCTGCACTGTTCGCTATTCAATCCGTCAATGAAACACCCGTCATGCTTCTAACAAGCGAAATAGATCGTTATCAAGATACATGGTACAGGAGTGTGTTATTTGATCCTGAGCTGCACTGGTCACAAATCTCATAAGCCCCAGTTCTCCAGTCAAAGCACAATTGTGACTCGGACTGGGGAAATAGGATATTATGTCATTTTCAGCAGCGTTTAGCTACAGCATTGGATATTATAGTACTACCTATGTAGTATTCGTGCCCAACCGAGTTCATTCATTCGGCTTATATTTAAGGGTGGGAATTGGCTCGAACACCTTCCATACCAGGGATATATAATGTAGCCCAGTAAAAAAGCAGGCCGGTGGTCATGGGTCTGGTTTATATTTCCACCGCCTGAGTTCATCTTGCCCAAATTATCAACGTTTCTGAACATCTATTGTCAATAGCGCTCTGCACATACGTCACCAATTTGTGTGTTTTCTATAGTAGGACAAAATTAATACCAATTTGTGTGTTTCCAATAGTAGGACAAATACATGCATCAGTAAACTTTCATAATGGCCAGTGTAAGTCCAGAACAATGCAAACTGCATTTAATGCAGCCCAAAGTGTGTACGACTGAATGTTTGTCCTACTCTGCTCGTTTCAAACGTTCTATTTATAGCAGATTCCTTGCTAGGTATATGGGCGCTATTACAACTCGCAATCAACCAATTTGATTGTCTGAGCCTGAGCTGTAATACCAATCAATATGTCTGATTTCAAGCACAATGTTCAATTATTTTTAAATAAGTAACTTGAGAACTATTGGAAACATTATACCAGGCGGTAGTGTGTCAGGAGATAGCGGAACAGTGTGAATGCGACTGAGAAATGGGGCTTACATGTACATGTATGCATGTCATTTTGAGTAACATTTAGCTGCCTCATTGGCTGGTTCTCTGTTAGTGTTTGAGCTCCTTCGGAATTCGGGAACCCTGTAGTATAACAGTGGGACTGGGTAACTGGGGGCCGTTTCACTAAACTTCGTACGACTAAAATGTTAGTAAGTGCAAAATTAGGATCGTCTGGAAATTTCAATTGATGTATTCACATTTATTGAGCATAGGCGCAGCCTATGCTCAATACATGTAAGTCCAACAATTGTTAATGCATCGTTAATGCTAAATTCACAGACTATCACAATTTTGCACTTACGAACATTTCAGTCGTACGAAGTTTAGTGAAACGGCCCCCAGGAGCCTACATTTATTTATCCCGTCAACACAGTGCGTATGTGCCGTGAAACACGGTGCCGTGAAACATTTTTGATATCCAGTCAATACAATTTTTGCATTTTACAGCCATTTGTAGGTGTTGACGAGATAAATAGAATAGTAGGTTAGTGCCGTGAATGGGAACAAATATCTGGCGCGGCACGGAAACGGGATGTGCTCGGCAGAGCCTCGCCCATCCCGTTTCCTGAGCTTTGCCAGATATTTTTTCCCATTCACGGCACTAACCTACTATTCTCTATCTATTTTCATTATTTCTGAACCAAAATATATGTTGTGACCACTCATTTGAACCGTCTCGGCGAGACGGTTCAAATGAGTGGTCACAACATATACTTCTGATGAGAAATAAAGAAATTCCTGAGCCTTGCCGGATATTTATTCCCATTAACCTACTATTCTCTATGACCCTTGCCAACAGTATACACGCAGATCAGCCTGCGCAGCAAAGCATGCACCGCTCGCCATTCAGGCAGTAAAAGGCCAGTCACACTTCTAATACAATGTCTAGTTTTGTGTTGTATCAGGACGCAGGAGTGTGCATGAATGTCAAGATGTTGACTGGCCACAAATATGTCATAAATCACAATCACACTCGCATACAAATATCATTCAACTAATGTCATAAATCAAACATTTCAACAACGATTCTACTTTCAAAAGACTGGATATGTATTTGTTCGGTTCAACCATGGATTGAAATAGGCCTACTATTTTTGTTTGTGGTATAATGTGTCCATTTGCATATTCCTACGCTGTCCTGGGGCTTTAATTGCTACAGCTCTACTTTACCTGTAAGGACGCATCGGTGGCTGATGACTGCAGAGAATGCCAGTGCTTGGAACTGGTTCTGACATCAACGGCCAATAACTGGTACGCATGTTATGGATTTACTGGAGACACGGTTATCGTCCTTGCCGTTTCTAAGAAATTGGAAGTATCGATGATTTACTCGGGAATATATTATTCTCCGCTCTTGCCAGACAGACACGAAACAGGGCAGGTAACTATGAACGGCAGTATGCAACTCATTATGCATGGTTACTTCCCATGAGTCTGTGAGCGATTCCAAGAGATGTTACATAAACATGTTCAGGAAGAAGCAAATACGATGGAACCTATGTAATTACCCGGACACTCTGTGGTTCCCCAGGGCGTTCAGATTATAAAGGTTTCACTATAATTTTAATATATAAAATAAGCAATTGCAATTAAGGAATAAAACCATGGGGTATTGTGTTTACTGGGATGTACAATACGTTTAGTATGTTTAAAGTTTGCGAGGAGTCCAAAGGATTCCTCGCAAACTTTAAACAGACCAAATGTAACACAAACTTTAAACAGACAAAAAATTCATGTATTGTACAAAGGTCTCCTCGCAAACTTTAAACAGACCAAATGTAACGCAAACTTTAAACAGACAAAAATTAATGTATTGTACAAAGGACTCCTCGCAAACTGTAAACAGACCAAATGTAACGCAAACTTTAAACAGACCAAATGTATTGTACAAAGGACTCCTTGTAAACTTTAATCAGACCAAATGTATTGTACAAAGGACTCCTCGCAAACTTTAAACAGACCAAATGTAACGCAAACTTTAAACAGACAAAAATTCATGTATTGTACAAAGGTCTCCTCGCAAACTTTAAACAGACCAAATTTAACGCAAACTTTAAACAGACAAAAATTAATGTATCGTACAAAGGACTCCTCGCAAACTGTAAACAGACCAAATGTAACGCAAACTTTAAACAGACCAAATGTATTGTACAAAGGACTCCTTGCAAACTTTAATCAGACCAAATGTATTGTACAAAGGACTCCTCGCAAACTTTAAACATAACAAATGTAACTCACACTTTAAACAGACCAAATGTATTGTCCGAAGGACTCCTCGCAAACTTTAAACACACCAAATGTATTGTACAAAGGACTCCTCGAAAACTTTAAACAGACCAAATGTAACGAACACTTTAAACAGATCAAATGTATTGTCCGAAGGACTCCTCGCAAACTTTAAACACAGCAAATGTAACGCAAAATTTAAACAGACCAAATGTGTTATACAAAGGACTCCTCGCAAACTTTAAACAGACCAAATGTATTGTACAAAGGACTTCTCGCAAACATTAAACAGACCAAATGTAACGCAAACTTTAAACAGACCAAAATTAATGTAATGTGCAAAGGACTCCTCGCAAACTTTAAACAGACAAAATGTAACGCAAACTTTAAACATACCAAAATAAATGTATTGTACAAAGGACTCATCGCAAACTTTAAACAGACAAAACATGTTGTACAAACGACTCCTCGCAAACTTTAAACAGACCAAATGCAACACAAACTTTAAACATACCAAATGTGTTGTACAAAGGACTCCTCACAAACATTAAACGGACCAAATGTGTTGTACAAAGGACTCCTCGCAAACTTTTAAACATACAAAATGTAACGCAAACTTTAAACAGACCGAATGTGTTGTACAAAAGACTACTCGCAAATTGTAAACAGACCAAATGTAACGCACACTTTAAACAGACCAAATATATTGTCCAAATGACTCCTTGCAAACTTTAAACAGACCAAATGTAACACAAACTTTAAACATACTAAATGTGTTGTACAAAGGACTCCTCGCAAACTTTAAACGGACCAAATGTATTGTACAAAGGACTCCTCGCAAACCTTAAACAGACCATACATAACGCAAACTTTAAACAGACCAAATGTATTGTACAAAGGACTCCTCGCAAACTTTAAACAGACCAAATGTAACGCAAAATTTAAACAGACCATATGTGTTGTACAAAAGACTCCTCGCAAACTTTAAAAAGACCGAATGTCTTGTACAAAGGACTCATCGCAAACTTTAAACATACAAAATGTGTTGTACAAAGGACTTCTCGCAAACTAAACAGAACAAATGTGTTTTCAAAAGAACTTTCCTAAACGCAAACTTTACAGACAAAATGTAACGCCACACTTTAAACAGACCTAGTTATTGGTCGAAAGGACTCATCGCAAACTTTAAAAACATTCCAAATGTAACGCAAGATTTAAAACAACCAAATGGTTTGACAAAAGGACCTTCGCAAACTTTAAAACAACAAAATGTGTTGTACACAAAAACCCCAAATTTCGCCAAACTTTTAAACAAGGACCAAATTAAAACAAATTGTACAAAGGACTTCCTCGCAAATTTAACAAACCAAATGTTTGTTTACAAAGGAACCTCCTCGCAAACCTTGAAACTTTAACCAAATGTAACCGCAAACCTTAAACGACCAAAAAATGTAATTGTACAAAAGGACTCCTCGCAAACTTTAAACAAAACCAAATGTAACGCAAACATTAAAACAAGACCAAAAAATTCCAATTAATTGGTACAAAGGAAACTTCCTCCAAACTTTAAAACAAGACCAAATTGTAACGGCAAACCTTTAAAACCAAAACCAAATTAATGGATTGTAAAAGGACCTCCTCGGCAAGCTTTAAACAGAAACCAAATGGTATTGTACAAAGGGACTCCTCCAGCAAACTTTAAACATAAACAAATTGTAACGGCCCCTTTAAAGAAAAGACCAAATTGGTATTGTAACAAAGGACTCCAAATTTCGCAAAACTTTAAACCAACTCAAATGGTAAAATTTTGTAATTCAAAGGACTCCTCCGCAAACCTTTAAACAGAAAACCAAAATTTTGTTGTTTACAAAGGACTCCTCGCAAAACTTTCAAACATAACCAAAGTTTGTTTTAAAACAAAGAACCTCACCGCAAAACTTTAAAAAAAACCAAGGACCAAACGTTTAAATTGTACAAAGGACTTCTCGCAAACTTTAAACAGAACCAAATGGTAAAACGCCAAAATTTAAACACTTTAAACTTACCGACCCCAAATTTGATTTGTCCCCAAAGGAACTCCTCGCAAACGTTAAACAACCACCAAATGGTAACGGCAAATTTGACTTTAACAGAACCCCAAATTAAATTTGTCAATGGACTTCTCGAAACTTTTTTTTCCGCAAACTTTAAACAAACCAAATGTGTTTACAAAGGACCTCCGCAACTGTTAAACAGACCAAATTGTAAACGCAAAACTGTTACAAGACCAAATGTATTGTTTAAACAAAAGGACCTCTCGCAAAACTTTAAACAGACCAAAATGTAACAAAGGACTTTACAAGACAAAGACCTAAATGTAAATTGTAACGAAAAGACTCTCGCAAACTTTAAACAGACCAAATGTTTAACGCGATTTAAACATTAATTTGTATTTGTTAACAAAGGACTCCTCGCCAAGCTAAACAGACCAAATTGTATTGTACAAAGGACTCCTCGCAAACTTTAAACATAACCAAATGTAACGCAAACCTAAAGAGGAACCAAATGTTTAGTACAAAGGACTCCCATCAGCCAAACTTTCCTTTAAACATAGACCAAATTGAAGTAATTGTACCAAAGGAACTCCTCGCAACTATAAACAGGGACAAATGTTTGTTGGTAAACAAACAGGAACTCTTTTCGCAAACTTTGAAACTTTATTTAACCAAATTTCCAAAGTGTTGTACAAAGGACTCCTCGCAAAAACTTCTTTCTTTCGCAAACCCTAACTTTAAACAAAAAGACCACGTATTGTTTTAACAGGACTTCCTTTCCTTTCGCCAAATGTAACAAAAGACCAAAACTAAACAGACAAAATGTACGCACACTTTAAAAAAACCGACCAAATTGCCAAAGGGACTCCTCGCAAAACTTTTTAAACAAAAAATGTAACGCAAATTTTTTTTAAAAAGGACCAAAAATTGTTTGTACAAAGGACTATTCGCCAAACTTTAAACAGACAAAATGTAACCAGAAATTTAATGAAATTTGTACATTAAGGAACCTTCTCGCAAACTTTAAACAACCAAATGTTTGTCAAAGGTCCTGCAAACTTTAAAAACACCAAATGTAAGCAAACCTTTAAAAGGACAAAATGTATTTGGGTAAATTTAAACAAAGGACTTAACGAAAAAAACTTTAAAAAACCTTATTGTTATTGTTCAAAGGGGAATAAACTTTTCGCCAAATTTAAACAAAGAACCAAAATTGTGTTGTACAAAAAAGGGACTCCTCGCAAACTTTAAACAAAACCAAATTGTTGTTAAAAAGGAACTTTCCGCAAAACTTTAAAATCCTAAGAAACAAAAAACCGTATTGTACAAAGGAAACCTCCTCGCAAAATTTAAACAACCAAATGGTAAGCAACCAAATTTAAAACCGACCCAAATGTTTGTCAAATGGACTCCTCGCAAACTTTAACACACCAAATAACGAAATAATTTAAAACAGATCCAAATTTGTTATGTAAAGGACTCCTCGCAAACTTTTAAAAAAACACCAAATGGTAACGCAAATTTAAAACAGACCAAATGTTGTTTACAAAAGGACTTTCCAAAACGCCAAAACTCTAAATTTTTCATACCAAATGTAACGCAAAATTTTAAACAGAAAACCATATTGTGTTGTACAAGACTCCTCGCAAACTTTAAAAAGACAATGTGGTTGTAAAGCAAAGACCCCCAAATCGCAAACAAAAATTTAAACATAACAAAATTTGGAGGTTGTTCCAAAGGACTCTTCGCAAACTTTTAAACAGAACATGTGTTTGTACAGAACTTTCCCAAATCCGCACTTTTAAACAGACCAAAATGTACCGGCACACTTTAAACAGAAACAAAGTTTGTCCAAAGGACTCCAATCGCAAACTTTAAACAACATGTAACCCCCCCGCAAAGGAAATTTAAACAAGACCAAATGTGTTTTTTAAACAATTGACGGTCCTCGCACTTTAAACAGACAAAAATGTGTTTTACACCAAAAGATCAAATCCCGCAAACTTTTAAACGAACCAATTACTTGTACAAAGGGACTCCTCGCAAACTTTAAAACACAAACCAAATGTGTTGTACAAAGGACTCCTCGCAAACTTTTAAACAAAGTAAATTGTAACGGCAAACTTTAAAACAGACCAAATGTATTGTACAAAGGACTCCTCGCAAACTTTAAACAGACTAAATGTAACGCCCTTTCAAAAGAAAACACAATGTATTGTACAAAGGACTCCTCGCCAAACTTTAAACAGACCAAATGTAAAACGAAACTTTAAACAAAGACAAAAATTATGTATTGTCAAAAGGGACAAACTTTCAAAAAACCAAAATGTAAAGCAATCTTTAAACAGATCAAATGTATTGTCCAAAGGACTCCTCGCAAACTTTAAACAGCAAATGTAATTGTTAACGAAACAAAATTTAAACACAAAAGTACAAACTTAAAAGTGTATACAAAGATCCTCGCAAACTTTAAACAGATCAAAATGTATTGTGACACAAAGAACTCTCCCTCGCAAACTTTAAACAGACAAAACTCTCGCAAACTATAAAACAGTACAAAGGACTTCCTCGCAAACTTTAAACAGACCAAATGTAACGCAAACTTTAAAACAGATCAAATGTATTGTCCGAGGACTCCTCGCAAACTTTAAACGATACCAAATGTAACGCAAACACTTTAAACATTTAAACAGATCAAATGTATGTCGAAGGCTAACCTCGCAAACTAAACGATTAAACACAAAGACAAATTTGACAAATGTAACGCAAATTTAAACAGACAAAATGTGTTCGATACTAAAGACTCCTCGCCAACAAACTTTAAACATGACAAAATGTGTTCTACAAAGAAACTCCTCGCAAACTTTAAACAGACCAAATGTATGTTTAAACACCCAAATGTATTGACAAAGGACTTCTCGCAAACATTAAACAGACCAAATGTAACGCAAACTTTAAACAGACCAACATTAATGTAATGTGCAAAGGACTCCTCGCAAACTTTAAACAGACAAAATGTAACGCAAACTTTAAACATACCAACATTAATGTATTGTACAAAGGACTCCTCGCAAACTTTAAACAGACAAAACGTGTTGTACAAACGACTCCTCGCAAACTTTAAACAGACCAAATGTAACACAAACTTTAAACATACCAAATGTGTTGTACAAAGGAGTCCTCACAAACTTTAAACGGACCAAATGTATTGTACAAAGGACTCCTCGCAAACTTTAAACAGACCAAATGTGTTGTACAAAGGACTCCTCGCAAACTTTAAACAGACAAAATGTAACGCAAACTTTAAACAGACCAAATGTGTTGTACACAAGACTCCTCGCAAATTGTAAACACACCAAATGTAGCGCACACTTTAAACAGACCAAATATATTGTCCAAATGACTCCTTGCAAACTTTAAACAAACCAAATGTAACACAAACTTTAAACATACCAAATGTGTTGTACAAAGGACTCCTTGCAAACTTTAAACGGACCAAATGCATTGTACAAAGGACTCCTCGCAAACCTTAAACAAACGAAATGTATTGTACAAAGGACTCCTTGCAAACTTTAAACAGACCAAATGTAACGCAAAATTTAAACAGACCAAATGTGTTATACAAAAGACTCCTCGCAAACTTTAAACAGACAAAATGTGTTGTACAAAGAACTCCCCTCGCAAACTTTAAACAAACCAAATGTATTGTACAAACGACTTCTCGCAAACATTAAACAGACCAAATGTAACGCAAACTTTAAACAGACCAACATTAATGTAATGTGCAAAGGACTCCTCGCAATCTTTAAACAGACAAAATTTAACGCAAACTTTAAACATATCAAAATTAATGTATTGTACAAAGGACTGCTCGCAAATTTTAAACAGACAAAACGTGTTGTACAAACGACTCCTCGCAAACTTTAAACAGACCAAATGTAACACAAACTTTAAACGTACCAAATGTGTTGTACAAAGGACCCCTCGCAAACTTTAAACAGACAAAATGTAACGCAAACTTTAAACAGACCAAATGTGTTGTACACAAGACTCCTCGCAAATTGTAAACAGACCAAATGTAAGGCACACTTTAAACAGACCAAATATATTGTCCAAATGACTCCTTGCAAACTTTAAACAGACCAAATGTAACACAAACTTTAAACATACCAAATGTGTTGTACAAAGGACTCCTCGCAAACTTTAAACGGACCAAATGTATTGTACAAAGGACTCCTCGCAAACCTTAAACAAACCAAATGTATTGTACAAAGGACTCCTTGCAAACTTTAAACAGACCAAATGTAACGCAACATTTAAACAGACCAAATGTGTTGTATAAAGGACTCCTCGCAAACTTTAAAAAGACAAAATGTGTTGTACAAAGAACTCCCCTCGCAAACTTTAAACAGACCAAATGTATTGTACAAAGGACTTCTCGCAAACTTTAAACAGACAAAACGTGTTGCACAAAGGACTCCTCGCAAACTTTAAACAGACCAAATGTAACACAAACTTTAAACATACCAAATGTGTTGTACAAAGGACTCCTCGCAAACTTTAAAAAGACCGAATGTGTTGTACAAAGGACTCATCGCAAACTTTAAACATATAAAATGTGTTGTACAAAGGACTTCTCTCAAACTTTAAACAGACCAAATGTGTTGTACAAAAGACTCCTCGCAAACTTTAAACAGACAAAATGTAACGCACACTTTAAACAGACCAAATGTATTGTCGAAAGGACTCATCGCAAACTTTAAACATACCAAATGTAACGCAAGATTTAAACAGACCAAATGTGTTGTACAAAGGACTCTTCGCAAACTTTAAACAGACAAAATGTGTTGTACACAGAACTCCCATCGCAAATTTTAAACAGACCAAATACATTGTACAAAGGACTTCTCGCAAACTTTAAACAGACCAAATGTGTTGTACAAAGGACTCCTCGCAAACTTTAAACACACAAAATGTAACGCAAAATATAAACAGAACAAATGTATTGTCCAAAGGACTCCTCGCAAACTTTAAACATACCAAATGTAACGCAAACTTTAAACAGACCAAATGTGTTGTACAAAGGACTCCTCGCAAACTTTAAACAGACCAAATGTGTTGTACAAAGGACTCCTCGCAAACTTTAAACAAACCAAATGCATGGTACAAAGGACTCCTCGAAAACTTTTAACAGACCAACTGTATTGTACACTCCAGTAGACGCAACATCCCATGGTTTTATTTATTGATATTTATACTGCATTTTCTGATAGTTTAAAAATTGTAAATAACGAAATATGGCGTTAAAATTAAGAATAATATTGTTTTACGTCATTTTGTCGCAATTCCTGGAACAATGACGTTGCCGGTCAATAGCGTGACGTTACAATTAATGACGTCAAACTAACTTTAACCAATCAACAACATCGCGCGACGTCACGTGGTTCTAATGTATGGTATTGGGATGTGAACGCAATACGACGAAATGGCCTTTTCCATTATGAATTTATGAAAGGTGTAAATATTGGCTGAAATACAATGAACAAAATGCATTTATATCTGTACATACACATGACGCACACACTATTGGAAGCTTGTAACCCAATTGTGATCGACAGTTCTGCCCTCCCAAGTCAAACTGCAGCATCTGTTAAACTGCAGTATCTGCACTATGATGCTATGCTGACCCTGTGCAATCATCCCCAGGTGGGGATGATTGCACAGGGTCAGCATAGCATCATAGTGCAGATACTGCAGTTTAACAGATACTGCAGTTTGACTTGGGATGATTGCACAGGGTCAGCATAGCATCATAGTGCAGATACTGCAGTTTAACAGATACTGTAGTTTGACTTGGGAGGGCAGAATTGTGCTCGACAATTAACCGTGATAAGAGGACATTATTGGTGTGCCGTTCTGGTAAAGGTACATGCCCACTCAGTAGGCACAACATGTTTCTTATATCAGGGACATCATCTGGCAAAACAAACATTCATTCACCATTACCCTACGTGTACGTATTGATTAGCATTATTATACATTTTATATCAGTCGACAATTTTCACACTGATATCAGGGGCGATAACCGTGTTTCCTTAACATGTTAACGGACATTACTATTTATTATCTGTATTAATATTTTGATTTGTAATGAGCATACTTTATAATCTGTCGAAAATATTATTTTTTCAGATGACGCATTTAATTAGTATAAATAAGTAAAACATAGCATGCCTCATTTGCATACGAAAATAGCCTGATACCACCGCGCGTCACTACCAGTAAATATTGATTACTATATTATTATATCTGTATAGCGGGCACTTGTAATTTTTAGAACTAGTGGAATAGTGACACAAGTATACACTTATGTAATTCCTATAAAGAACGTGTTGTGCCTACTGAGTGGGCATGTACCTTTAATGCTAAATATTCTGCGTTCACTGTCTTGTAAACCACCTATGATGTGGCCATATTCTTATATAGTAAATACATGGTTAGTGCCGTCGAATATAAAATATATGTATTTAATTTATACCGCATACTAATCTTAATCGTTTGAACGTGTGTGACGTCATGTTTTAACGTCATTCCCTCGCCATACGTCACAAATCTAGCGACGTCATTCAAAGCAAAATGGCGGCGTCCACTCTATGTAGATTCGGTATTGTATCTGATTAAATCTCAGATTTATTTACGATGAGCTTCAATATTGGCTGGTTTTAGACTCCACAGTTGTCATAATAAGCATTGCAATCATAATGGGCATATCCATTTCGTTGGTTATGTCGCATACATGTATATATACTGTAAAAATTGACAAAATTCAACTGAACAGACAGCGATTTCGATTTTAAAATGCGCCGCCATCTTGAATTTACTGTTGAGACTAACCAATCAGAGGCCGCGATTAGGGGTCAAAGGTGAAAAAATAAAGGCAATGTATATTAGGCTACTTCAGGTGTATTAGGTTGTTACTTCATATATAAACTTCATATATAAACAGCATTTATTCAACCACCTTTATTATGTTACATGGAGCAATAGTTTGCGGTATAAATAAATATATATGTATATATAAAAGTATACAAAAGTATGTTCTGTGACAATAATACAGTTAAACAACTCACAATTAAACACATTTTATATGGTAACCGGGTGGGTGGTTTTCAGTGGTTCCATTGCATTCAGCCATTATATATTATGAATTTACATTTATTGAGCATAGGCTGCATATGCAGCCTATGCTCAATAAATGTAAATCCTATAGAGAGAGAGAGAGAGGGACAGCTTATTCGTCTTTCACCATGTTCACGTGAACAATATGTCACTCAGTATGTTCGCAATGTTCAGCGGATTAAACCCATTACAATCAACGAGTTCGCTTGCACATCTGCGCATATGTAAGTACGTCCTTTGGTACATGTAAGCAAAACATGTATTATGCCTACATGTGTAAACAAACCAAACCACAAATTACCACAAGTCACTTTGTTTGTTTGTTGGTTAACTCATGTGTTAGTTTTGTCCACAGTTTTACAATTCGTATCGTACAAACACATGGTATTACCTCATTCACTTTAATACACGATCGGAATTATAGGTTGGTCGTATTTTAAAATGTGATGCACATCTCTTGCATTTCCGAGTGCATGTGGAGAGTTACAGAACTATATTCTGATAAAAGATACCATCTGTTGATGAAATTAAATCAATCATCCGACTGCACTGCACTGCATCGCCACACACTTAACGCTCGCTCTCACCGAGTTAGCTGATTGTTAAAATGAGCACAGACGGTTGCCAGAGCAACCAATCCGACCTCAAATTACAATTATGATGACAGCGCCGAAAAAATGCGATTCCTGTGTTAAACTGACTTCGTTAGCGCTTCCCGAGAGATGTCATTTACTTCGATTTAATGAGTGTAATGAACTGGAGTTTTCAACGACCGAATTCCATTCGCTGTCGAGAACAGTCCGAGTGCATGTACATGTAATGCAAAGTCCAAAGTAGAGTACGTGTAACAGAAATCAGTGTATATATTGATTGGTTTATTGGTTGTCATCGGCCTATCAACAATTAAGGTCGTTTAAGGCAGTGTTAACGGGTTAGACCCCGTATTTCACCTGCTGCATTTGGGGGTGGGGGGGGGGGGGGGGGGGTGTGTGTGTGTGTGGGGGGGGGGGGATCCCTAAATCGGAACGGACTATTTACATAGAAAAATAAATACCACACCACACCAAAGTCACTTGGCCCCTTCCATTAAAAGTAATTTGATTACGAATAATCGTAATACTCACATAAGGTGTATAACCAGATTCAAATTACTATATAACGATGCACTCTATAAGAAACAGATAATTATGTTCATTTCTCCTATATGTAATATAGGAATGAATGGCCTTTTTGTGGAATTTATCGGGGTATAAACTTGGAAAAGTCGCGGGAATACTGGACGAAGGCCGGAAGGCCTCGTCCAGTATTCCCGCGACTTTTCCAAGTTTATATCCCCGATAAATTCAACAAAAAGGCCATTCATTCCTTATAATTCCAGCATTTGAAATAAATTCATCAAGAGAATGTGTTTATTTTCCGTTTTCTTAAGAATCATTTTAACTGCGCCTCACGGTTACGGAAAGTAGTTCGGCGTGGGAGTTTACTGGGATATAAATTTTGGACAGAGTCTTGCTACGGGCCAATCAAATGTTAGGGGATTGTGTAAATATGTTTGTGCTGAAATTATGATGTTATAAAGTAGGTGTAAATTGTTATTTAATAAAATATGTTTATACTACAAATGTACATGTAGCTCCTGGTATGAGCTAGCACCGTTATTCAGCTTAATCCGGATCTAAACATTTATTTGGGATCACCAGAAATAATATCCTGTTATCCCTTCTTGCCAATATGTGTCAATTATTCTACTTGAATGCTTGGCTTTAAAGCAAGCATATCGATTGGCTGTGCCTGAGCTGTGTTACAGCTCGGGCTCAGTCAATCGAACTGCTTGGCTTCTAGTTGAGATTGCCAATACATATTTCAGAAACGTTGACATCATGTCAAGTTTAACGTAGGCGGTTAAGAATGGTTACAAAAAGACCGGGACCGTCAGACTCACGCAATGCCGATAATGGGTTCGATGCGGCAGCTGTTACGAATCCATTTGTTCGGAAAGTCGCATAAATATTTCAGGAATCAATCTGAAGATGCGAGTTCGTGCTATTGAACCTGTCATTAACTTGATGTGTGGCCTAATTACGCCAGGATACTGCCAGTATGTGAATAGTGTTATAGATTTCAGAACTACTTGACTCGAAGCGTCACTGCACGCAGGCACCCTGTCTCAGGTTTATGGAACGCCAAACCGACGTAAACTGAAATAAGTATTACTAGCTCAAAAGAATGAGCGCCTGCATTAAATATTTAGAGCTAGCATTAACTTTTTAGAGCTAGCATTCATGAGTTTATGTAGACTGGCGTTCCTGGAAACCTAATTGGCTTACAGTTAAAAAGTCAAATTGTCCGTAAATGTTGTTGTAAGTTGACATACATTTCAGAGCACACACGGAATACAATGGCATCGATGCTCTGAATGTACTAACAACAACAACAAGGACCGATTCAATGTACGTATTCTTTTATAGTTTCCTTATTACGTAACGGATTTTTGATGAAATATGGCGCATCAAACGCGTCTTGTTAAGCTGCATTTGGTGGTCTCTGTATTTTCGCCCAAACTTCTGTCGTTTTGCGAAGAATCGACTTCCGTGTCTCCGACACGGAACTCGATTCTTCGCAAAAACGACATAAGTCTGTGCCAAATTCCCTAGACCACCAAATGCAGCTCATGAATACGCGTTTGCTGCGCCATATGTCATCAAAATCCGTTGCATATTAAGGAAAATATCAAATAATACTTACTTTGGAGTGTGTGACGTTGTTGTTGTTGTTGTGACCACGTGATCATGCACCTTGTTGGTGAAAACCGCGATGCAATAAGCGCGGCAATTCCATAGCCAGATGTATGCAGCGTAGAATGATATCATAATGCAAAACCGAACTATTTATTACAGCTTCTGATAGTATATATACAGAATAATAGGTTAGTGCCGTGAATAGGAAAACTATCTGGCAAGGCTTAGGAAACGGGATGGACGAGGCTATGCCGAGCACATCCCGTTTCTGTGCCGCGCCAGATATGTTTTCCCATTCACGGCACGAACCTAGTATTCTACTTATCCCGTCAACACCTATAAATAGCTTTAAAATACAAAACAATAACCCCAGCCGCATCCTCAAAATCGGAGAATCGACTATGACAACCGCACATATTCATACGCAGTGATTAGGTCGTGTTGACAGGATATCAAATATGTTTCACGGCATTTACGCACCGTGTTGACGGGATAAATATGACATCGCAGCGTAGTACGATATCATAACGCAACATTGAATTAGATGTGTGTTCTATATTTATTACAGCTTCTGATAGTATATACTTGCATTTATTATATAGCTACCCATGAAATACATAGTTATACGATGTAAATAAAAGTCATATGTTCTCATCGATGAAATAAACAACTTTCGGTGAAAATACGACTACTTCTGCTATCTATATTGATAATGCGCACCTGCAGTGCCGGACTGCAAATAGGCTACAAATACACATTCATTACCGTATACATTCTAAAAAAACTGCTAATTTCCATGGAGCGGTATATAATAAATAGAATATTCATATTTTAGCAACGAATATGACATATATGTTCATCTGGTGGTGTGAAATGTCCATATTTCACGAGTGCCGTTACGCACTCGTGAAATATGGATATTTCACACCACTCGATGAACATATATGTCATATTCGTTGCTAAAGTATGAATATCCTCTATGTATCACATGTTTTGGGGAATTGTATGAAATACCACCGCGTGATTGATTGATATACAGTAGAACCCCTCTAAACCGGTCACCCAGCAATTATTTGTATGCTTAAATTTGATCGATTTAATTGACACTTTCCCCGAGTATAATGTATGTTCATGATCGTACAGTACATATGTCTCATCTGCTTGAAGTACAGTGGAACCTCTCTAAGCCGGACACCCTGGGCCCTCCCAGGGTGTCCGGTTTAGAGAGGTTCCACTGTACATGTAGGTGTTTTGTTTGAAACGCATGCAGAGAAATATGCATTCGATATCTGATATATTACGTAAGAGCCAGTGCATTTACATGTAACTCGTCTAAGGTCATTTGTTAAGCAATATCAGTGTGTTTGCATCAGCCATGCCAGACATCTAACCTATTTAACCATAATTCCTTGTACGTTTAATTAAACCGCAATCTGACAAAACCGCGCTAATTTCCTATGCGGCTAGTAAACACCTTAGGGCCCGTTTCAGTAAACTTCACATAAACCATGTTTTCTTGTAAACAATCATTGAGTGTACAGTTATTGAGCATAGGCTGCATATTCAGCTGGCCAATACATGTAAATCCATTAACCGAAATTTACAGACGACCCTAAATTTGCACTTAAGAACATTTTAGTCGTACGAACTTTAGTGAAAGGGGCCCAAATCAATCGATTTAAAGGTATTGTTAAATAACTAACCAACTTCCGTACGGACGTAAGTGTACACTAACGCCCGCGCTAATCTTGCCGATATGTTTCACTTTCTTCACTCGAATAGTGGTCTTGAAATTAAGCAGCTTGATTGCCTGAGCCTGAGCTGTGCTACAGCTCAGGCTCAGTCAATCAAACTGCTTGGAAGCGAGTTGGCTTTGCCGATACGTTGATCAGAGGCGTTGATAATTTGGGCAAGATTAACGCAGGCGGCTGTGTATTCTGAGTGCCGAGTGCATTTAACTAGTTGAAATACAAAGATCAGCCAACGATTGTAGTTCCATATTTCCATAGCAGGCATTTATCCCATCATTACTTATAATTTTATCCGAACCACAATCTGACAAAACCGAGTTAACACCATTTCCGATCAGTGAATACCCGGGGGCCGTTTCACTAAACTTCGTACGACTAAAATGTTCGTAAGTGCAAAATTATGATAGTCTGTACATTTCACATTAGCAATATTTTCTTGTAAACAATTATTGGATTTACATTTATTGAGCATAGGCTGCATATGCAGCCTATGATCAATAAATGTAAATTCAACAATTGAAATTTCCAGACGATCCTAAATGTGCACTTACGAACATTTTAGTCGTACGAAGTTTAGTGAAACGGGCCCCATATCCTTACAATGTATGTGCATAGACATAGTCGGATACACCACCACCAACGATAATCTTTCAAATATTGTTAATTCCTTTATTTCAAATTGCATTTACATGAATATTGTGTTTGGAACCAAGCAGCTTGATTTGCTAAGCCTGAGCTGTGCTACAGCTCAGGCTCAGACAATCAAAGTGCTTGATTGCGAGTTGGCATTGCCAATAGATGTTCAGTGACGTTGAAAATCTGGGCTGTAAGACCAATTGCCTTGAACTGTATCTAGTATAATGGCATTTATCGAGTCACACAGTGCGTATGTGCCGTGAAATACGGTGCCGTGAATTTTGCGTATGAATATGAGAGGTGGCAGGGGTTATTTTGTTTGCATTTTAAAGCCATTTGTAGGTGTTAACGGGAAAACTAGAATAGTAGGTTAGTGCCGTGAATGGGGAAACATATATGGCGCGGCACGGAAACGGGATGTGCTCGGCAGAGCCTCGCTCATCCCGTTTCCTAAGCCTTGCCATATATTTTTTTCTCATTCACGGCACTAACCTACTATTCTCTATCTATTTTCCATATTTCTGAACCAAAATATATGTTGTGACCATGAGTGGTCACAACATATACTTCTGATGAGAAATAAAGAAATTCTTGAGCCTTGTCGGATATTTTTTCCCATTCACGGCACTAACCCACTATTCTCTATGTATCAGCCATCAGTTCTGCTTCCAGCAGCTCTATCAGTCATTACAATTTTAACCTATTTAACCGTCATTCCTTTTACGTTTATTAAAATCACGATCTGACAATCATATGCGATCAGTAAATGCAAACGAAGTACGGCATACCAGTGATACACGACCTTCTGCGTTAATCTTGAAAATAGCTGTCGATATAATTATTTTAAAATACTTCAATAGTGTGCTTTAAAGGTACATGCCCACTCAGTAGGCACAAACTGTTCTTTATATCAGAGACATCATCTGAGATATTTTCTGGCAAAATAAACATTCATTCATGATTTCCCCACGTATTGATTGGCATTAATATACATTTTATATCAGGTGCAAATTTCCACACTGATATCAGGGGCGATAACCGTGTTTCCTTAAAATGTTAACGGATATTGCTAGTTATTCTCTGTATTTATTTGTTGATGTGCAATGATCATACTTTATAATATGTTGAAAATATTATTTTTTCAGGTAACGCATTTAATTAATATAAATTAAAAATTAAATGCCTCATTTGCATATGAAAAATAGCCTGATACCACCGCGCGTCACTATCAGTAGCGGGCACTTGTGATTTTTTGAACCGGTGGAATAGTGACACAATTATACATTTATTTAATTGCTATAAAGAACAGTTTGTGCCTATTGAGTGGGCATGTACCTTTAAATTGCGGGGCTCGATTGGCTCAGCTTGAGCTGCTCTACATTTCAACCTCAGTCAATCAATATGTTTGATTGCGAGTAGAGATTACGCACTGGGGCCCGTTTCACTAAACTGCGTAAGACTAAAATGTTGGTAAGTGCAAACTTATGATAGTCTGTAAATTCCACATTAACACTGTTTTCTTGTAAACAATTATTGGATTTACATTTATTGATCATAGGCTGCATACAGCCTATGATCAATAAATGTAAATCCATCAATTGAAATTTCCAGACGATCCTAAATTTGCACTTACGAACATTTTAGTCGTACTAAGTTTAGTGAAACGCCCCCTGATGTTCAGTAACATTCATGGCAAATTTTTATGCAGGCGTTTGTGTACATGCAATTGCAAAGCTATTGGCGGTGGCTTACAGTTTTGGTACACACGTCCGGCTGCGTTAATCTTGCTCAGATGTTCAATGTTTCTGAACATCTATTTGCAATGCCAAATCGCTCAGGCTCAGCCAATCAAGCTGCTTGATTTCAAGCACAATATACAAGTACATGTATAGAGATATAAATAAATTGACAAATATTGGCAAGATTAGCGCAGGCGTTAGTGTAATTAACCGGCAGCGGACATTATTCGCATCCCACGTTTAAAAGTGAGTGTGTCTCAGAACAAATACAAACATCATATCGGCATTATTATACAGTCAAGTAAACACGACCAGGGGCGATACTTTGGTTTGTCGCAATTTGGCATCCGTTCGTTATGTACATGTACATTTTGGGAAACAGTAGTGAAATGTCTTTATATCTGTGTTAAAACGTTATATTATAGCATACGTGTACATATGTTTAGAAATAATGTAATTAAAATTAACTCAAAACCGTCCATTGCAAAAAATGTTTATACTGTTCACTAAAAAATAACTAACACTGCAAACGTTAGTTATTTTTCAGCATTCTTTTTTCTTAATCACCGATTTCGTCCAGGTGCCCTATATTTACGATTGAGTACAGAAATACGCTGCAAATCTACAATTAACCCTTACACTGCTGAATCAAAATTTCTCGTCTGCTGTTTATTTTATATTTTCAATTTTTCTCATCAAAAACATGCTTTGACAGCATTTTAGAATCATTTCCAATGGAAATGATTCTAAAGTGCTGTCAAACCATGTTTTTATTGAGAAAGAAGGCAAAATATAAAGCAACAGCAGACGACAATTTTCGTGCTCAGCAGTCTAAGGGTTAAACTACGTTGTCCTGATCTGTTTCATCACGTGCTATATGTATATCTGCGGCCCGGTGCTTTTTACATTATATGCCAGCAAACCCAGATTTGTCAAAACCCAGTTAATTTCTGCGTGATGACGGGTTGATAATAAATAGGCACGGAAATCAATGCCGGTTAATAACCTGGAATCTCCGCAGTGTGGAATCAGTAACTGGATAAATATATATAGAATAAATGTATACAGTGCAACATCTCTACAACAGCCACCCATGGGAAGAGGCAAAATTGGCTGTTATAGAGAGGTGGCTGTTGTAGGGAGGTTAATGCTGAATACAATTTTATCGTCTGATGTTTATTTATTTTCTTCAATAATTCTCAATAAAAACATGTTTTTATTGAGAAAGAATGCAAAATCAACATCAAACGACAATGTTCATGCTCAGCAGTGTAAGGGTTAGATATAGATGAAATCATCCATTTGGGATATAAAATAGCGGCTGTTACAGAGAGGTGGCT
Organism: Conchocele bisecta; assembly: GCA_029237695.1. NCBI lineage: Eukaryota > Metazoa > Mollusca > Bivalvia > Lucinida > Thyasiridae > Conchocele > Conchocele bisecta. Next base: position 37,633,977 of record CM055271.1, read on the forward strand.
GTTGTAGAGAGGTGGCCGTTCGGGGAGGTTCGACTGTAGTTTGTAGAAAACATGTTAACATTTTCAAGCGTATATATACTCGTATAAACCCAATATTCGCAAACACTGTAGCTCCAGATAAGTGTGCTCGTAACTCAGGATCTGCAGCATTTGTCAGATTTTTTAAGATTCTAAAATACACATTTTCTCATTAATGGAATAGTCCAAACGATGACATGGAACAGTCTACTAAACATCCAATTCACCACAGTGACGGTTAACCTTCATATAGAGAATCCAATGTGTTTGTAAAAAGGTGTGCGATATCTCATAAAACAATATTTACAAACTGTACGATATTTTCCGTAAATGACATCGGATGTTAATGAAAGTCTCATAGCAAATGCGGAATTCTATTTCGCATTTGCTATGAAAATTTCGTCATCTTTCGACTTCATTTACAGTTTCTGTAAATATATTTCATGAAAAATCGCACATCTTCTTAGGTACAGCGTTACATGGCGTAACGCCATGTGAGTTTGTCAGAAAATGTGCGATATAGCATGAAACACATTTACAGAAACTGTGATATATAGAGAACAGTAGGCAAGGCTTAGGAAACTGGATGGGCGAGGCTCTGCCGAGCACATCCCGTTTCCGTGCCGCGCCAGATATTGATTCCCATTCACGGCACTAACCTGCTATTCTATGTATCCCGTCAACACCTATACAAATGGCTTTAAAATGCAAAAAAAATAACCCCAGTCATATTTATACGCAGTGATTAGGTCGTATTGACAGGATATCAAAAATGTTTCACGGCACCGTGTTTCACGGCACATATGCATTGCGTTGACAGGATAACTTCTGTGAATTAGATCTAACATTGAAGACATGTTCGAGACGAATGCGGAATAGAATAGAATTCCGCATTGCCAGGAACACATCATAAACGTTCGAGAAAAAACATCACAATTACTGTATATATTTTTCGTGAAAAATTGCATATATTCTGAGGTACATAATCGCATGGATTTTCTCATATGGTGGCATACGGATGAGTAAGCCTGCTGGAAATTACCGCATTCTTGCCTCATTCCCATTTAATGATGCTTTACTCAAGGACAAGAATTAACACAAGCTCTGTGAGCTTGTTTTCTAATCGTTATTCGCCGTTATTTTATATGTATTTTGATCCATATGTGTATACTATTTGAAATAAATAGTGTTCAAAGAAACAGATAGATAGAAACTACAAGGTTATTTACTGTGCAGTTTTATGACTTTAGTATATTGTTTTGGTTCCTTTGACTGAGAAGCATTTGATAAAACCACTGCGTTCATATCAGAAGTTCGCCAACGATATAATTTCTTTCACAAAAGGCGAACGTAACAGCGTTGACACTAATGCAACAATGTTATTTTCATTTCGAGGTCATTTGTAAAAAACATATAATGCTAAAAGCTTCCAGTTAACACTCCAAAATGCCCGGATATTACACAACCGCTAGCGTTAATATTGCACAGATTAACGAATTGACTGGTCATGAGCACATGTTGGGAATGCCAACTAGCAATCAAGCAATTTGCTTGTCTGAGCCTGAGCTGTCGCACAGCTCAGGCTTAGCAAATCGAGTTGCTTGACTGTAAACGCTTAACAAATTGAAAGTTTCTGAACATATGTTGAGAAGGCCAACAAGCAATCAAGCTGCTTGATTTCAAGCACAACACTCGAAATGACGAGTATAACAAGTACTGACAAGATTAGCGCAGGTGGTAGTGTACAATACTGTTTACAAGAGACCATGACTTATTAATGTCTTTTTAAGTAAGATGGATCTAGGCATGGACTTATGCAGCATATCAAGGGGGCTTTCTCTAATCCGCTGGAAAAGAAAATAAGTGCATGCAGTCAATCATAGGGGAATACGACGAATATTCTACAAAAACAAGGGAATCGTTATCACTACGCTAATCCCCTCGCTGCCAGCTTGGATAATAAAATGAAACATCAATCCTCAGTGACCTTGCCATTAGTTATGCAGAAGTTGTGTGTATTGGAAACAAAACACCATCCATAGACGCATATTGTGGTAAAATATTATCAAAATCGGTGAAGCGGTTCATACTGCACGTTATTGAATAAACAAACCAAAATTAACGCATTCGGATTACAAACGAATTGAACATAAGGCATCAGTGATCTTGACATTGGGTGTGCAGACGTTGTGTGTATGGGAAACATTTAGCACTATCCCCAGACACAATTTGTGGCCAAATATTATCAAGTTCGGTGAAGCGGTTCATACGTCATTTAATAAACATATACATCTTTAGCGTATTTGCCTTTCAAAAAAAATGAACGTAAGTCCTCAGTAACCTTGACACTCGGTTGTCGGACGTGGGCCTGTAAATGGGCGGACGTGTAAATCAAAGCACTATCCCTAGACACACAGTGTGGCCAAATCTTATCAAAATCTGTGAAGAGTTCATAAGTTATTGAGCAATCAAAGGTGTTACTAACGCACTCACGCACTCACGCACGTACATGTACGTACTCACGTACATGTACTAACGGTATATGCCCTCTTGCATATCAACGAGCGAACAACAATGTACTGGGGCCCGTTTCAATAAATTTCGTACAACTAAAATGTTCGTAAGTGGAAAAGTTTGATAGTCTGTACATTCCACATTATGAATGTTTTCTAAACAAGTATTGGATTCACATTTATTGAGCATATGCTACATATGTAGCCTATGCTCAATAAATGAAAATCCATAAATTTAAATTTCTAGACGATCCTAAAGTTGCACTTACGAACATTTTAGTCATACGAAGGTTAGTGAAACGGACCCCTCTTGCATATCAATGGGGGGGATAGCAATGTACTGGCCGTAAACATGATGTGTAGCATGTATATGGGGGGGGGGGGGGGGCGTTTCACTAAACTTCATACGACTAAACTGTTCGGAACTATGGAAGCACTGGAGGGACTTCTGACTTCAATATTTATAACCTCCTTACTGCCTTACTTATAACCTCCTACTTCCTTACTTCCTACTTCTAACTTCATTACTTCTTGTTTCTAACTTTTTTACTTTTTACTTCCAACTTCCAACTTCATCACTTCTTACGTCTAACTGTCTTACTTCTAACTTCCTTGCTTCTAACTTCATTACTTCTTAGACGTAATGAAGGTAGAAGTAAGGAAGTTAGAAGTAAGAAGTAATGCAGTTAGAAGTAATGAAGTTAGAAGTAAGGAAGTTAGAAGTAAGAAGCGATGAAGTTGGAAGTTAGAGGTAATGACGTTAAAAGTAGAAGTAATGAAGTTGGAAGTAAAAAGTAAGGACGTTAGAAGTAAGAAGTAATGAAGTTGGAAGTTAGAAGTAAGGAAGTAGGAAGTTACAAATAAGGAAGTTTGAAGTTATTAAATTAAGGAATTGAAGTCAGAAGTCCCTCCAGGGCTTCCATACGGAGGTGTAAGTAAACGTTTGCCTATGTTATTGTCACCATCTTATTGCACTAGGTCAATGCATCTATGTCGGCCCTCGTTCGTGCATACACGACCACCTGCGTTAATTAATATTTCCCCGATTATCAACGGATCCGAACATATACTGGCAATACAAACTCGCAATCAAGCAGTTTGATTGTCTGAGCCTGAGCACAGCTCAGGCTCATACAATTAAGCTGCTTGACTTCAAACACAATATACAGGTATTCTGAAATAAGGGAACTGACATCAATTGGCCAGATTAGCGCATGCTGTAGTGTACATGCAGTCGCTTCACAGCGGGTCATTAGGCCGAGGAATAATGAACACTATTATACGGACCTACATAAACGTCCGTGAAAACTAATTGAAACCGCCGGCAGGCCCCACGGGAAACGGTAACACGGCGGTTCCTGTTAACCTGTAGGATTCAGAGCAGAGCTTCCTGCGAGGAAACCAATTATCGAGACGTGAAACGGATGCACATGTATCACTGTGACTGGAGAACTCGGGGTTGTGGATTTTGAGGGAAGTATAGCGCTGATCTGAATGGACTAGCTGGGTTAAATTATGAGCTCAGAAAATGTGTCGAGCCAATAGCCGTTGGCCTGTTTTTCTTTCCGAATTTAGAGTTGGTTGCAATGGAGTCGAACTGTGTGCTTTAAACTAAGGATGTTATGAGACGGTTAATTTAACCTAGCTAGTTCAATCTCCTGCATCACTGTGCCAGTATGTCGGACCGTGTTAAGGGCCGAGTACGAGGGCGTGTTGTGATAAGTGTTATTCTATGTAAAGATGCTATTTGAAGGTTGGTCAATGCAAAGCAGATCAAGGAGTGAAGGATCCATATGGAGTTGGGTTATGCAAGATATGATATGATATGTTTCTCGGCTCGTAGTTAGATACGAAATGATATTATTATAATTGAATTGCGGCAACATAGCGTTTATCTATTGATATTTGGTTAGATGAACATTCGTTACACTCATTCTGAAGACAAGAGAAACAGATACAGACTAGTAGGTTAGTGCCGTGAATGGGAAAACATGTCTGGCAAGGCTTAGGAAACGGGATGGGCGAGGTATATATACCTCGGTAGAGCCTCGCCCATCCCGTTTCCTAAGCCTTGCCAGATATAACATATCATATATCGCTACTCCACAGGCATCGGTATCAGTTTGCACTACGTCGTTGTTCTTCAAAAACGTCGTAACTCATTTTCTGCGCCAAACTTATTATACGATAAACATTTAGTCCGAATCAAAATACGTAATCTGCGAAAATACCGGACATATTAGCCAATCGTTTGACACTGTAATGGTCATGTGACAAAATCCAACAAATCTACTGGTTCACATGTTTGTATCTTCTAAAACCTCGTATAACTTCTTTTGTGCGCAGTATCGCAAAATTGCACAACGATAACCAAAAACATCATAAATGGATACTATGGTGAGTCAACATTTTGTATTTTAATTACTTAGATAATTAACATCTTATACATACAAATGTCAATTCGTACAACCGGGGGCCTTACGACTAAAATGTTCGTAAGTGCAAAATTATGATAGTCTGTACATTTTACATTAACAATGTTTTGTTGTATATAATTATTGGATTTACATTTATTGAGCATAGGCTGCATATGCAGCCTATGCTCAATAAATGTAAATCCATAAATTGAAATTTACAGACGATCTTAAATTTGCACTTACGAACATTTTAGTCGTAAGGAGTTTAGTGAAACAGGCCCCAGGTACACGCCATGAAATGAAAATTAAATGGTGAGAAAATCCGGAATAACTCGGAAAAAATGCTGGAAAAAAATACTAGAAAAACTAGAAATGAAAGCTCGTGTAAGTCTTTGTTTCAGCTGTAAGCGCTAATGTTATTAACATTGATATGGTTAAAAACTATATATACATATAGTAGTTATATAGAACTATTATGACAATATTCATTTTCAATCATTTTAGTTGTATTTGGTTCCTTAAAAGTAGACATATTTGTCATACGAGGTTTAAGAAGAACAGCAGCGACGAAGTACATGTATATAATAGTGCAGCCTATGACATATACATCGGAAAACGTGCAGCTAGTATTGGACCTATATATGTAGCCTATTTCACCAACATTGCAAAGTATACTTTTCTAATTATACTTTGAGGGAGTAATCATTTATTTTTCCTGAAATGCATTATTTCATATAGAACTGACGACTGCATATATTTGATGATTAACAGTATGCAGAATTATTATACTGAATGTATTACATTATCACAGCCAAAATGGCTGTGATAATGTAATACATTCAGTATAATAAAAATTAATAAATTTATCCTAAAATTGAAAATTTCTCCCTCAAAGTATACTTTGCAATGTTGGTGAAATAGGCTTGGATACCTGGGGCCCGTTTCACTAAACTTCGTACGACTAAGATGTTCGTAAGCGCACATTTTGGATCGTCTGAAAATTGCAATTGATGGATTTACATTTATTGAGCATAGGCTGCATATGCAGACTACGCTCAATAAATGTAAATCCAATAATTGTCTACACGAAAACATTGTTAATGCGACATTTAAAGACTATCGTAATTTAGCACTTACGAACATTGTAGTCGTACGAAGTTTAGCGGAACGGGCCCTGCACCGATACCACCATTAAATATAATGATGATGTTTATCACAACATTCACAGACACATTATAATGCTAGAATAGCATGCAATTAGTTTCCAATATGAAAGCAGCGCTAACCATTACTAACGCAGCTTTAATAATGACAGAGGCATTAACTTCTAATAGATGTTTTCAGATTATATATAATTATAATTATGGGGAATAACAGGCGAGTGACCTTACATGTCACGTTGATCATGCTAGTGACCTTATATACATGCACATATATGTGGTTTTGACGGGAGAAATGGGGCTCATAGGATATGTGGTCGGTGTAGCTCCTGATCAAACAATATGATAACCATATGTATTGATTGTAGGGGCGGGTCTGGAGGGGTGGGGGATTTCGGGGCTGCACCCCCACGTTCAGCGACGGAGTTTACATAGATCACAGTTTACCACCAGTTGGAGTCTGAATTTAAATGCCGTAGAACACAGGAAAGTGCATTTCGAAGAGCTCAACAACAGGACAACCCCCTAGTTGCGAACGGTAACTCTTGCAATTACTCCCCTACCGTCCGTAGCTAGCTACGGACGGTACGGGAGTAGATTGCAAGAGTTACCTTCGCAACTAGACAACTCCCCCCCCCCCGTTTCCCAACTGCTGGACCCCCTCCCCCCCCCTGCTTTGTTAGAAACATGACGGGTGTTTCACTGGTGCAATGGCGGACAGTACAGATCCAGACCAGACTGTGCGGATGCACAGGCTGGTCTGGATCTACACTGGTCGCAAAACCCATACACCCTATTTCTCGAGTCAAGACAATGCTCTCAAACGCGTAGGAATTCCGAGCCCCATTTCACAGGAGCTACACTCTGCTCACAGACTGAAAACTGTAAACATCTTTAATTTCGCTGGGTCAAAGATTCGCGTATTTTCTCCAGGAACAGTCACATATCGAGGACGACAACCTCTGTATCAATTACCTTATGTGTGACTGCGACTGTAGAAACAGGGTCTATGGCCAATGGGAACAGTTTAGAGCCAGATCAGACTCGCGCAGTCTGATCAGGGTCTGCACTGTTCGCCATTCTGTGTGTGAAACACAAATCATGATCATTCTGAAAACCGTACTTATCCGGGTGTACATTAATGTACACGCTAGCGAGTCAGAGACGATATTGGTCATAAACGACAAAAGGTCCAATTTCTCCAGACACATTCACATATCATATAAATTGTTAAGATTACACAATCATCTACATAGTGTTAATTCTATTAGTTGACTCGTCCGACCACTAAAACCAAGTTTGGCTGTTCCCATGTGTGTTCTATCGCGGACATTGCCATTATCTCATACTATTATACTGCTTCTACGACTCATTGCGACATTATGCTATATAATAATAAAATAATGAGAAAACCGGGCTTCGTATTTTGCGATCACCCTATACTAGCACAGTCTGGGTAAATGCGTTTTCACTTATTATCCGCCATTTTGTACGCGATTTACATTCAATGAACTGTGGCCATTACATCGTACTAAGTGGGATATTATAAACATGTTTTTGCAACATTTTGGGAGCTTCTCTGAATATAAACTGGTGACGCATGAAACTACGACACTTCTTCTCTCTAAAACAGACGCCATGTCACCAGGAAAGCCCCAGTATGTTTGAGTACTTCACTGCCGGTTATATCTGCTATATCAGGCACGCCATGCGATATTGTACCTTCTGACATCTGCGTAATTTCATTAAATACGTTCACAAAATTTACAATATGTTTCATAATTAAAGTCAAAATTTGACAAAATTTTCAGAGTACATGCGTGATATAATTCCACATGTACTCCGAAAATTGTGTCAACGTTTGACGCCAGTTACGGAAAATATTTTAAATTTTGTAAACGTATTTCATGAAATTACGCAGATGTCCGAATGTACAAAATCGCACGGCATGTCTCATATATGACTGCGAATGATTGAACTCCTTTGATTTCATAAGCCTGACTGATAGTGGAACCTCTCTAAACCGGACACCCTGGGTTCCACCGAGGGTGTCCGGTTTGGAGAGGTACCACTGTAATAAGACGGTTCTGTCAGGTTGCCGCCATATTAGATTGTATGTCTTCCATTTCCCCCATGTAACGACAGTATTATTATACTGTCTGGACTACTGGATTTTGTGACCCACCGTTCTCGCAAGTACAAGTAATATTAAACAAGACTTCATGTTCAGTTGTTCACCAGCGTATATCCTGACCAGCTATCTCACACTGCTGCAGCCTGGTATGGAATCAAATACATGTAGATTAAACTTTACATGTACAATGTATGTTGCAATGATTGCAAAAACTCGCGAGAGTACATGTACTTATACAGGCACATGTATGCTGTCGTTGACAGAGATGGAAGCGTCAGGGCGACTGATGCTTAAAGGGGAATATCAGGATTTTTGTTTTTAAAAAGGCTATACAAAATAAATAGTGTTTTCATCATGACCCTGTGTAAAGTGGTTTAATTGAGCTGGATTCAACTTTCACAGATATTGGTACATACGTATCAGAATTTCTATCTTTTTGAATGCACGTTTTTATTTTCTATAGTATTATTTTGTTTAAAAACAATCCTGATATGCACCTTTAATGTGGCAGAAAACGGGAGTACCTGGGAGAAACCCAATTGTCCGGTCTCGCGACGAACATACCGTCATATCTAATAAGGACCAGCAGTAGACACGGAAATCGATTCATCGCAGAAACGACAGATGTTTGGGCCACAGTACCGAGACCACCAAATGCAGCTTACCAAGACACGTTTGATGCGCCATATTTCATCAAAATCCGTTACATAATAAGGACAAAATAAAAGAATACGTATTTTGAATCGGAGGGCTTCTGGAAGTTTCAGTACTTGGTGTTGTTGTTGTTGTTTTAACCACGTGATCATACACATTGCATACATCCTTCAGCACATACGACAGACACAGTGGGCGCAGTTACGACAAGTCATGTGTACACTACCGTATGCGCTAATCTTGCCAACATTTGTAAATTTCATTTTACAAAATACGCTTTTACTTGATATCAAGCAGATTGATTGTCTGAGATTGTGCTACAGCTGTACTTGATATCAAGCAGATTGATTGTCTGAGACTGTGCTACAGCTGTACTTGATATCAAGCAGATTGATTGTCTGAGATTGTGCTACAGCTGTACTTGATATCAAGCAGATTGATTGTCTGAGACTGTGCTACAGCTGTACTTGATATCAAGCAGACTGATTGTCTGAGATTGTGCTACAGCTGTAGCACAATTTCAGACAATCAATCTGCTTGATAGCAAATAAAAATTGCTTGATTGCGAGTTGGAATTGTCAATAGATGCTCAGAAACGTTGGTAATCAGTAGCCTATTTCATCAACATTGCAAATTATACTTTAGTAGCAAAGTATACTTTGAGGGAGAAATTTTCAATTTTATGATAAATTTATTAATTTTTATTACTGAATTTATTACATTATCACATCAACTTTGGCTGTGATAATGTAATATATTCAGTATAATAATTCTGCATACTTTTAATCATGAAATATATGCATTTGTTAGTTCTATATGAAATAATGCATTTCAGGAAAAATAAATGATTACTCCCTCAAAGTATACTTTGCTAGTAAAGTATACTTTGCACTGTTGATGAAATCGGCTACTGGGCAAGATTAACTCAGGCTCAGACAATCAAATTGCTTGATTGCGCGTTGAGCCTGAGATTGTCAATAGACACGTTGATAATATGGGCGAGATTAACTGAGAATCAAATTGCTTGAGAGCGAGTTGGCATTGCCAGTAGATGGTCAGAAACGTTGACAATCTGGGCAAGATTAACGCAGGCGGTCGTGTACGTCATTAGATGTGTGTATTATATACATATACAGGTGAGCATATTTTAAAGCAGAAATACAACATTATTATATATGAAAAAAATAATATGATTATTAAAAAATAAATTATGTTCCGGTCTCACCAACAGTAATAATAGTACCCGATACATGTACAAGGTGCATGATTACGTGGTTACAATAACAACAACGTCGCCCACTCCAAAGTAAGTATTATTTGATATTTTCCTTAATATGAAACGGATTTTGATGAAATATGGCGCAGCAGACGCGTCTTTGGCACAGACTTATGTCGTTTTTGCGAAGAATCGATTTCCGTGTCAGAGACACGGAAATCGATTTTTCGCAACAACGACACAAGTTTTGGCGACAATACAGAGACTACCAAATGCAGCTTAACAAAACGCGTTTGATGCGCCATATTTCATCAAAATCTGTTACGTAATAAGGACACTATAAAAGAATACGTACTTTGAGTCAGATGGATTCTGGAAATTTCAGTACCTGTTGTTGTTGTTAGTACCACGTGATCATACACATTGATGTATGAGACACACCATGTGATTTTGTACCTAATAATATGTGCGATATTTCATGAAACATGTTTTACAGAAATTGTGATATTTTCTAAAAATGACGTCGAAATCAATTCCGAATATTCTAGGAAAGTTCATTCGTCTACATTCGACTATTTACTGAAACTACCATGACTATCGTAATTTGTGCAAATAGTTTCATAAAATATCGCATTTGTTCAAGGTACAAGACGACATGGCGTGTCTCATATGTACATTTGTACATGTACATGTACGTACACTCGTATAACAACAAAGTCATAGTGTTGAGTATGCTTATGGGAAAATCGCCTGAGCGATGTAAGCAAAGTACTGAAAGTACTAAAATATTTTTATCTCCACAAAAATAAATCACTTGCGAAACTAGAGACTGAACGTTGGATATTTTCTCAATCATCATCCAGAGGCAAATGCACTGTGATGGTGCAAATCCATTCCCATCCATACGTTTTCTCTAGAATAAATTACTGTTTGAAACTACCCAGACAAAAATTATACGAAGCTGGCAGCTAACTGGTCACTGCTACCTAACTGTGAGAAATAATGATAATAGCTGCTGTATTCATACGCACGAAATGTATTGATTCGTATTTTTCAGAACTGATAAACTGAGCCCAAACACTGTGAAAACTATAGAGAATAGTATATGTAGAGTTTTAGATACAAAGCAAGACAGACCAAATCGCCATTATATGATAAGTTGGCTCAGGGCACTATTTTCTTGGTCGTACTCGCCATTTAGGCGTAGCACGACAATATGGCTGCCCCCATAACAATTCGCTATCTCAAGGGAGATAATATGCTATATCAAGGGAGATAACATATACAAATGAACATGTACAGGTTAGAAAGAACAAATCACTTACCTAATTTTAGGAACAGCAGCAATAGCATCATATGAAACAGATAAAATATAACAATGCATTAGCGGAGTGAATAATACGTCACATCTGTGGCTGTTACTGGAGACATGGGGTTTATCGGTTTTGCGACCAGTGTAGATCCAGATCAGCATGTGCATCCGCACAGTCTGACCAGGATCTTCACTGTCCATAACTGTCCTCCATTATGTCAATTAAACACCCGTAATGCTTTCTAACAAGCAATATATATCATTCGCAAGCTACAGGAGTGCAATATTTTGATCAGGAGTCTGGAATCAAATCCCATAAGCCCCATTTCTGCAGTCACAGCCAGCTATACGCACATCAAAAATATCATGTACTGTCATTGCTACATTTCTGTTTCTGAGATACATTTGTACTACTTAACCGGCAATTCATTAGTGTGGCATGTGCATTCGACTCATTTCTTCTAGTACACTACCGCCTGCGCTAATACTGCCGATAAGTATCTTACGTTAAAAGTACATACATAATTTGTTTGAAAGAAAGCAGCTTGAAGTTGATTGCGAGCTAGCATTTGCCAATAGATGTTTAGAAATGTTAATAATCTGGGCAGGATTAACGCAGGCGGTTGTGTAGTTGGTCGGTGTTGTACACATGTATACATTCACCAGAATACAGTAACAGAATAAACCTTTTGCTTTAATATATCGTTTACTATGATTTATGTATCAACTGGTCAAACTTCGTTGCCATGGTACCTACTTGTGCACTCTCCCTGTTAATATCTGAGTATTTTGGAAAAATCGTTGTAATAATACAAAATTACATTTAAAATGTAAATGCTTGGATATAACGACGGCACTGGCTCGATGACCTTGCATGTCGTCTCCCAAGAAGGGGAGATAGGAAGGAGGTGGATGCAGAGAAAATCGGGCATTTAAATGATACATGTACTGTATACATGCAGTTACATCCGCCTGCGTTAATCTTGCCAACATGTCACCGTTTCTGAACATATATTTGCAAATCTCGACTCGCAATCGAGCAGTTTGATTGTGAAACAGCTCAGTCTCAGCCAATCGAACTGCTTGATTTCAAGCACGATATTCAAGTATTTCTTAAATATTAACGAGGATAAATATTGGCAAGATTATCGCAGGCGGTAGTGTAGTGTTGTTTATGTCAAATTGCGGTCTGACTGAAGCAAACAATCACCCGTCAGCCGCACTTAGATCTAGATATGGTCAGCAAAACAAGTCTGAGCGTAGGAATCATATGTCAATGTACTGATAATGTCTGCAAACCCAGAGCTCCAGTCAAGGTGCGTAATTTGATCAACTTTGGGGAGTCTTTCGTTATTTCTTCGCCAAAATTGGCAAGTTGGGAGTGCTTTAGAATCGTCTCGATGAGACGATTCTAAGGCAATCCCAACTTGCCATTTTTCGTGAAGAAATAAGAAAAATACCCGGAATATTCTTTTTTTTTTCTTTTTTTTGTTTTAAACAATATTTTATTCATCCAATACAAATGATAAATGATACATGATAATTAATGGGATTTGACCGAAAGCAGAACTTATCGTGGTCATCTCCCATATAAACTGCCTTCACATGATACATGTACAATATGAGTAAGAAGCTGTCAATTCAGGCAATGTTCACTAAATAAGAATACAAATATGCATTACGGATTCCAAATGAAAGGTAAGTAGTCAACGGAAAAGAGAATAAGTGTGACAGAAGAGAAGAATGATAGAAAAATGAAATAGAACTGGTAACGATAGAAATATTTGCATGCACGCAAACACGCCGCACTACAAACTTGTGACGTTAGGATCAATGTTTGAAATTTCGATATAAGTGTAATTAATATGGATATTTTACGGAGGAAAGCGTTTAGTCTCAAGAATATACTCCCGAGTTTGTAGGAATATTTTTACGTTTGTTTCGTAGCTCTCATCTAAAATACCGAAGAGTGGGTGGTGTTCAGTGAGGTTTGGTTTCAACCGAACCACAGTTGCTGCAAAGGGGGCTATTGACAATATGTTTACGAAAAAGGTGATCATTTAAGGAACTACATTCCAGTCTGAGTCTTGCGTGCAGAATTTGTCCAAATCGTGTTCCAGCATAGTAGTACTTTGGGATAGTAGTGTGCCACGGATTGAAGACTTAAAAGTAGATAAGGATGATGCGTTTTTCGTGTTGGTATCGAGATTATTTCATGCGCGAAGAGTAGATGGAAGAAACGAATTGGAGAATATGCGGGTTCTAGATCGCGGTATTGGAAAGTCATTTGAGTTGCGCAATGGATAATTTGACCTCTCTCCAACTCGTGGAGAAACAAGATTTGATAGAAACGGTGGTACTAGTTTATTAATCATTTTATACATCATTATCAATTTTTGGCGATCTGGTCTGACCTGCAATGTTTCACATCCCGTTTCAATGTATAAGTTTTCAATTTTACATAGTTTGGTCGCACCTGTAACTATTCTAGCCGCTTCAATTTGAACACTCTCAAGCTTTTCTTTATCCCCATTAGTACAATTGTCTCAAACGATACTACTGTATTCTAACAGCGGTCTGATAAATGAAAGATACATTTTTTCTAACGCTAGTATATCTATTCGAAATTTTAAACCCTTAAGTATGTTTATTTTTTGCCAAGCTTTCTTAACTATGGAATCGATATGTACATGTCAATCACCGGACTTTGAGATAGTTAGTCCAAGGTGTTTGTGCTCAGTTACGGTATTAATATGACTGTTGCTGAAAACCAGCGGTGGATGGACAGGGTTATTCGACTTTAAAGAAAAAAATAGTTGCTCTGTTTTGCTGGGGTTAAATTTAACGAGCCATTTTTCTGCCCATGTATTAACTATCTCAACATCTTGATTTAGCTGATGTGCAGAGTTTATAGGGTCATCAACTATGATATATATACTAGTATCGTCTGCGAATAGACGGATATTTGAATGGATATCATTCACAATATCATTCATATATACTAAAAACAGCAAGGGTCCTAAAATAGATCCATGTGGCACACCAGCAGACACATTTTCCATTCAGAGCTTTGCCAATTGATTACCACCCTTTGCAGACGATCTGTTAGATAGTTTTCAAGCAATTCAAGAAGAGTTCCATCTATACCAAAGGTTCGCAGTTTGAAAATTAATCCCTTGTGCCACACTCTGTCAAAGGCCTTACTAATATCAAAGAATACAACACGAACTTCTTTCCATTCATCAGCTGCCTCACAAAAGGTGTGGTAAATAGAGATAAGTTGGTTTGTGGCTGAGTTCCCTGGTACAAAGCCAGACTGAAATGGGGTAAGCAGTTTATTTATAGATATAAACTTATTTAGATATTTGTGAGACAGCGTTCCATTAATTATCCTACGCAACTCAAGAGAGAAATTGGTCGATAGTTCGAAGGTAAAGCAAGATTTAATTTTTTAAATACTGGTGTAACATTAGCGTGTTTCCACTGAGTGGGGAATGTTGAAGTGCTAAGAGAATGATTAAAAAGTGTAGCTAGTTGTGCTGCTAAGGAATCTTTTGCCTCTTTGAGGACACGTGGGTGGATAATATCTGGCTCAGTTGCTTTCGTGGGGTTTAGAGAAGACAATGCGCTAGAAACGTCTGAGATTGTGATATTAACTGACGTTAAAGAGATAATAGAGGGGGGAGATGTTGGTGGTGGTTAGAATATCCCAGAGTCATCTATTGTTGACTGTGAAGTAAACAAGTTATTTAAAATGTATGCTTTATCGGAATCGGATTGGTACAGCTGATCTATATATTCTAGAGATGGTAAAGATCTTTGGTTATTATTTGAATTGAAAAGCTGTTTAGATATTTTCCAAAAGAGTTTTGGATCCGTATTATTAGCTTTTAATTTATTAGATAACTCCTCGTTGTATTTTAGTTTGGCCTTCTTAATTTCGGATGTAACTAAGTTTCGTTGAGAGCTAAAGCTTGCCCAATGCTCATTTCTATTTGTTCTTTTAGCTCTTCGATATAATCGTTTTTCTTTTTCTAATTAGTTTTCTTATATGTCCATTTACCCACGTATAGTCAGAAGGCCGTATCCATACGGTTTTATTCGGAATTGACATCGAGGCTGCCGTTTTTAATTGTGACGTAACGTACTCACATTTATCTTTTATAGAAACATCATTATTTAAGTTTGACCAATCAGCTTCAGCTAGTATTGATCTTAATTTGTCAAAATCACCCATTTCGTAGTTCCATACAGTACGTTTATATTTCGCAATTTTAAGTTTAGCAAACTTGAAGATGGCAAATATTGGGCAATGTTATCGAACAAGGTTAGGTAGAAAAGTGTCACTAACTCCACTATATATTACACTTTCTGGTTTATTTACCAACATTAGGTCTATTAGGTATGAAGAGTGCTCAGTAAAGTGTGTTTTATCCGTAATAAGTTGTTGCAGGCCAAATTGCATTGAAATTTCATCTATTTTAGTTGTAGCTGAGGTATCAAATATATTTAGATTAAAATCGCCTGTAATAATGATATTATTGATAGATGTATTTTTCGCTCTATCTATAATTTCATTAATGCGGTCAGAATAATCTCTTTTTGAATTTGGTGGGCGATAGATCCCATCGATTAAAATTGACCTACTCTTTAGCTTTTACTTCAACCCAAATCGCCTCTAAACCATCAATCTCTAGATATAGCCATCGTTTATCAGTTAATGAGTCGCTGACATAGATAGCTACCCCACCTCCGATTCTGTCTACTCTGTCTGGACGATGTGGTAAGGAGAAGCTTGTAATAAATAGAGAATCGTTTAGAATTGTGTTATTAAGCCACGTTTCCGTAAGTACCACAACGTCGTAGGATTGTATTTCTTGCTCGATAACTTCAAGTTTAGGTTTCAAACTCTGAATATTTACATGAAAAACGCTAAACATTCCACTGAAGTATTCAATTGAACAAGAAGATAAGTCAGTATCACTTGACGACGATGTCGATAATGGGCCAGGATTCGGGTGTATATCCCCTGATTGGTTTAAGAGTAGGCATATCCACCAGGTATGAAGTGTCGTAACAGAGTACATGAAGACAAATCTATAAGAAACTAAGTGACTAACAAATCTGTTCTAATTGATGTGCGACGCGTATTTGTCACAGTTTTGAAGTAGTTGGAGAGATATCGGAGAATGCACTAACGTGCTATAGAAAGCTGTTCTAGAGACTGCTGATCCAATGCAATAAGGAAGCAAAAGAAATAAAAGGATCCTCTAAGACATGGTTTACGTTTTATCCAAGAACACAATTCTATACGATGATCACCGAATCTCTGAAATTTCTTAAAACGATAATTATAACAATTCATCAAGTAATACTATGTATTAGCATGAGAAATCTGAGAGATACCGGAGGATCATACATATAATTGCCGAGTATTTGTAATTAATCGTGCTGACGTGCATACGTGCAAGACGTTCCTAGGATAAGAATAGAGAGTCATAAAATAAGGAAGCAGGAAGAAGAACATGCAAGACATATGGTAATAATATACGATGGCGAGAGGGTATAGAGCAATATTTGGTCCAATTACGCACCTTAACTGGAGCTCTGCAATCCTATTACGATAATATACATATGTTGAGATTCTGAGAATCGCAGAATTAGACTACTGTCTGTTCCACATTGTTTTGCCGTTGAACGTTTTGCTATTAACAACATTCAATCTAAAAATATCAGTTTCAATACTTTACCATCACTAACAAAAATCCACCCTCCCAATGTTTGTTAATTGATGAAATTCCGTTAAATATTGATGTTAATGCGAAAACAATTATTTACATATGGGAATTTAGCGGGGGGGGGGGGGGGAGGGGTGGGGTGGGGTGGGGTGGGGGGTGGGGGGCTAAACGTATATATATATATTTTAAATAATTTTGGAATGTGTGAATCGATTTGCAACAGCATGTCCAAGTTATCTAATTAGGTTTTCGGAGCCACGTTGCATAACTTTACGTTTTTCACATAGTAAAATATGTTTTCGCAATAAAATCAATAGGATGGTTCCTGTTTGTTATTGATGAAAAAGTACTTACATTTAACTACGTTTACAGAGTTAATGTATTTAATAAGCAAACGTTCATCGGCGTAGTGTATGTAACTAATATTTCAGATATAAGTACAGTGGAAACTCTCTAAACTGGACACCCTGATTGGTTTAGAGACGTTCCGCTATAATTAAGCAATCCAACAAAGTTTGTCATTTACAATCATGAACTGTGTCATTTAAAATCACATAAATTACAGTAAAACCCATCTAAGTTAAAGACAATGGGGTTCCCAGGGTGTCCGGTTTAGAGAGGTTATGCTGTAATTAAACACTCCATGAAAAAAGTTTGTCATTTACAATCATGAACAGACACGAGAATGACATAAATTACAGTGAAACCCATCTAAGTTAAAGACAATGGGGTTCCCAGGGTGTCCGGTTTAGAGAGGTTATGCTGTAATTAAACACTCCATGAAAAAAGTTTGTCATTTACAATCATGAACAGACACGAGAATGACATAAATTACAGTGAAACCCATCTAAGTTAAACACAATGGGGACCCATGGTGTCCGTTTTAGAGAGGTTCTGCTGTGATTAAGCAATCCATGAACAAAGTTTGTCATTTACAATCATGAACATACAGGAGAATGACATTAATTACAGTGAAACCCATCTAAGTTAAACACAACGGGGTCACCAGGGTGTCCGGTTTAGAGAGGTTATGCTGTAATTAAGCACTCCATGAACAAAGTGTATCATTTACAATCATGAACAGACACGATAATCACATAAATTACAATGAAATCCATCTAAGTTAAACACATGGGGTTCCTAGGGTGTCCGGTTTAGAGAGGTTCTGCTGTAATTAAGCAATCCATGAGCACAAAGTTTGTCATTTACAAATCATGAACAGACACGAGAATGACATAAATTACAGTGAAACCCATCTAAGTTAAACACAACGGGGTCCCCAAGGTGTCCGGTTTAGAGAGGTTATGCTGTAATTAAGCACTCCATGAACAAAGTTTGTCATATACAATCATGAACAGACACGAGAATGACATAAATTACAATGAAACCTAACCTAAGTTAAACACATGTGGTTCCCAGGGTGTCCGGTTTAGAGAGGTTCTGCTGTAATTAAGCACTCCATGAACAAAGTTTGTCATTACATGAACAGACACGAGAATGACATAAAGTACAGTGAAACACATCTAAGTTAAACACAATGGAGTTAGAGAGGTTCTGATGTAATGGGGATCCCCAGGGTGTCCGGTTTAGAGAGGTTCCGCTAAAAATTAAGCACTCCATGAATAACGTTTTTCATTTACAATCATGAACAGACACGAGAATGACATAAATTACAGTGAAACCACAATGGGGTCCATAGGGTGTCCGGTTTTGTGAGGTTTCGCTGTACATGTACATGTAACACAATGCACGGAGGAATACTATTCAGTTATACACGTTTACGTATCAGCATCCTGCCGCTAGCGATGTCTGCGACTGATAGTGTAAGCCGCTGTATTATACATATACACGTAAATACAATCCGCGATATCAGTTACGATGCTATAGGAACCAGTCGGTCAATGAATACTATGACCGTGAACCAGGGGGCCGTTTCACTAACCTTCGTACGTCTAAACTGTTCGTAAGTGAACAATTATGATGGTCTGTAAATGTCACATTAACAATGTTTTCTTGTAAACAATTATTGGATTTACATTTATTGAGCATAGGCTGCATATGCAGCCTATGCTCAATAAATGTAAATCCATCAATTGAAATTTCCAGACGATTCTAAATTTGCACTTATGAACAGTTTAGTCATACGAAGTTTAGTGAAACAGTCCCCAGATTTGGTACAGCTTAGCAACAAGGAGTAAATTATCAGGACAACGGCATTGAATGTTATTATTATGACAGAGAGAAAAATACCAGATGGCCGCGGCCCACATGTCGAGCCCGCCGAGGCATTTGATGGTCTGAGAGTGTATTTATTTGAAGTTTGATGTCCAATAAGCAGACAAAGTTTCAAGCAAATCTGACTTACTGTTACAGAGATAGTAGGTATGTGAAAACTTTAACGCAAATTTTGACAGAAACTTTAACTCAAACTTCTAAGTCATTTGACCTTGACCTTGGGCACAGGGGCCGCATGAGTCGGATACAGAATGAATATATGGATGATGACTAATAATAATATGAAGTTTCAAGTCAATGTGACTTAGGACTGCAGAGATATAAGGTGTTTAAAAACTTTAACGCAGATTTCGGAACGCAATCTTCTAAGTCATTTGACCTTGATATTGGGCACAGGGGCCGCATGAGTGGGATACAGCATGAATATATGGATCATGACTAATAAGCATATGTTTCAAGGCAATGTGACTTAGGACTGCAGAGATATAAGATATTTAAAAACTATAACGCAGATTTCGACGGACGGACGCACGCACGCACGTACGCACGTCCGGACGGACGGACGGACGGACGCACGCACGTACGCACGTCCGGACGGACGGACGCACGCACGGACACCCGGACGTCATTGTGATCACTATGTCTCGCTTTCCGCAAGCGGGCTCGACAAAAATGCATGCTGCACATGCGGTACACATGTAGGTAAAAACATTTGTGTGCGACTTGATGTGGGGGTGAGATAGATATTTCGGAAAGTGAAAGTAGACGGTTCAGTCAAAAAAGGGGAAATAACTCGCATGACCCCGTGTTTGGTATGGAGCTATAACCGGCTTAGGTCACTGGCTCCTTGAATGGCAGTGACAGAATTGATTTTGCCGCAGGTAGTGTGCAATTGGCATGTTTGTGTGGATGTGGGTCTATGGGAAAGCAAGCCTTGACAAAAATCATTTATGTTAAAAACTTTCTCAACCCTTTGCAGTCTGCAAAGTGTTGAGGATGTTTTTAACATAAATTTAAATTACCTCTAAATAATAAGAAAACACACTATTCATGGACGGATTTAAAACTTAGACAAGACCCAAATAAATTTTCATATTACTTCACCAGTAAATAGTGTAAAATAGCATACACAGTTTGTTTCTGTTTTCATATATAACAACGCTCCAAACATACCCGCACGTGGACGCACGATTAACACAGAAAGAACGTTGTATGGCCTTCCCGCATTAGTGCAGTCTTAGCATATACAATGTACAGTGTACTTTCAAAATCTATATACTATAACTATTTTGTCCATAATGAATTATATAAGTATATACATACCAGTTTCCAATGGTCAAAATAGTCAAAGATCACATTCAGTCTGTCGGAAAGGAACACGATGAATGGTCAACGGGTAACTACATGGTATTCACATCGTGGGCCAAAGTATAAAGAAAATCGTGATATCGTGGGAACGAATTGTTAAATTGAGGGAACGAATTGTCATTTCGTGGGAACGAATTGTTAATTCGATGGAACGAATTGTTAAATTGAGGGAACGAATTGTTATTTCGTGGGAACGAATTACCGTAATAATAATAAAATCTATGTCCCCTGAGGGGCTCCGTACACTTTACTGTTTGTCGTATTGTGATACATAATTATGTTGTTGTTTTATAGTGTATGCTCACGGGCCTGTAGGCCTATTTCTGAATAAACATTACCATTCTATATTACAGTGAAACCTCTCTAAACCGGACACCAAGAAAACATTGGTGACCATATTATTTTATGAGTTTTTTGGTCATTTATCTCAGGTGATCATGTCTGTTCGTGATCGCATAGCACTCAACTATGGCTGAGAATGTTCAAGTGCCTGATTGACAGTGAAACCTCTCTACGCCGGAAACCCTGGGGACCTCCGGTGTCCGGTTTACAGAGGTTTCACTGTGCAAACTGTTATCTATGTTTAAATTAACGCTCCTGTTTTTATTTACTTTTCAACGCCATCTGCTGAAAATATGATCCATTTTCAAAATCAATACACAATCGCCCGCGTTAATCTTTCCAAAATTATCAAAGTTCCTGAACAAGTACCTACATGCAACAGGTTTGGGTATGCACTTCGGTTGCTCCCATTTTTTGAATGGGTCAAATTGTAGCCGTAGATCACATATTGGATGCGAATTATTGTAGCTATTTATTTACATGTCGGTATTAGTAATTGATATCTGTCCGAATTTTACACTTCTGACGATTCTCTGTCACACCACAGGCCAGTCAATTTCCGTTGGCTAATGAGAAGACGTTCGCGTTATTGCTACACACGATACTTATACTGAATTTATTACATTATCACAGCCATTTTGGCTGTGATAATGGAATAAATTCAGTATAATAAATGCTATGTACAGTGATACGTTATATTAACTACTGTCTATCGAAAACAATATTGTTTTTGCATTGTTTATATGACCGTAACATGTGGGCAAATTTCGTGAAACAGATAGTAGCTGGCCGCGGCCCACCGAGGCTTTGATGGTATACCGAAAAACATTAACCAAACACTTTAACCAAAATATTTAATCCGGACGCACATGTACGCCTATGTGCCGACCATCAGGCGCTGTCCGCAAGCGGGCGCGACAAATATATAAATTATATACTTTAGAGGATATTCATATTTTTGCAACGAATATGACATATATGTTCATCGAGTGGTGTGAAATGTCCATTTCACACCACGAGATGAACATATATGTCATATTCGTTGCAAAAATATGAATATTCTATTTATTATATACCGCTCCATGGAAATTAGCAGTTTTTCAGACTGTATACGGTAACGAATGTGTATTTGCAGCATATTTGCGCTGTTTTCTTTCAGGTGCACGTTATGAATATAGATAGCGGACGTAGTCGTATTTTCACCGGAAGTTGTCTATTTCATCGATTTGAACATGACTTTTATTTAAATCGTATAACTATGAATTTCATGGGTAGGTATATAATAATAAACAATATGCGAATATTGACAGTATCAACACGAAAATGTTGTCGAAAATAACGTTTATCACCCACAGTAAGGTAGAAAACCTACCATCCTGTTCGCAAATGATATTTGCAATAACTGTTGACAAACAGATCAGGAACATATGCGGATATGATAATGTATATATTTACCATGCACTTGTAACAAGGATGATGTGTTTATATACATGTATGTCATGTATATACGGAATTGTGGTTGATTATATAGTGCATCAATACTCGCTATGTACAAGTATGCACTTTGAACGATTTACTGGTACATGTATATCGTTCTTATGTGACGATATGCGCGTACATGTAACGTAAGTGGAAACACACACTGTGCATACGGCCATAAAGAGGTACTTCGGTTCTCGGATATCGCCGCGTCTGAATATACCCTGCGCGTCGAGCATTTTATCGTCATATTTACAATATAAATTTGCCACATGATCAATAAAAAAACGATACCGTGCGAAAATATGTTAAATTCAATCATGTCTGACGATAATATTGTGCTTTGTTCACGTCTAAAGAAGTTATAGTAACTTTATAGAACATACTATTTTTGTTTGAGATGTTCGTCTCTGATTTTTTCAAGTTGCCAATGGCAACTTGAAAAAAATCAGAGACGAAAATCTCAAACAAATATATATCACAAAAAATCGCTCTCCCGCTTCACATTCCGCAAACCCGTGTCGGAGAACCAAATAACTTATTTGTATGGCTTAATACTGAAAGATAAGCAGTCAGCTTGTGGTACTTGTGCTGTAATTGTAAATTAAGTGATAATTGTTTTCCGGGTCACACATTCAAGCATTTCGCCTAGTTCTGTTTAATGGCAGCTGTACTAGTGTACATTGTATGTTGATATCACGTTTACAGGGCAAAGCTTGGAATCACGCAGGACTTGAGAGACTCGACAAGCCGAGCCGAATATTGTATCCGTATTATCAAGTGACGCATCATACCGTGACCTACTTTCCGTTTCACGAAAGCTGCTGATTTGTTTCGAAAATTTGAGAATGAGCCTTCTTTTTATTTCGTGAAATTTTGTCAAATATTGATTTTATTATGAGAAAACATTTTTTTCCCATGTAGTGAAGATGTCTATGGGGATTTAACGGGTATTTTTTTAGAATTTCAGAAGTACATGTACTGGACCGATTTTCAAAATTTAACTTTTGTTTTCTTAGTTAGATCATTTCCAAGCTATCTAGCCAAGTTTCGGAGTCAATTTTTCGTTGTTTGACTCCTCAGACAGCTCATCCACCTCCTTTCACCCCATGATAAATTCCCATAGACAAACCAACTTTTCGTAATAAAATCAATATTTCACGAAATTTAACGTAATAGAGAGAAGGCTCATTCATAAATGTTGATAAAATTTAATATTATTTGCATTGCTTATATGGCCGTAAAATATGTGCAGGTTTCGTGAAACAGACAGAAGTGAACTATAGACATGCTCAGTTGTGATTGGTGAAACAAACGCGGACTTGTTTACGTTACGTCGTCACACTGACGTCATTCGGTAACTGCATGTGACGTCATTCGACCAAGGAAAATAGTTTTCTGTATCGGCCTCAATGCATGATGGATCTCTTATTGAGACCCTGAGCTGTTATTCTGACTTGTAAATTACGTTCCTGCTACTGATACATTGAAAGTTGATGAAATATTCAGAGCAAATGCGGAATAGAATAGAATTCCGCATTTGCTCTGAATATTTCATCAACTCTCAACGTCATTTACGGAAATGATTCTAAATTTAGTTAATATGAGATATTGCACATTTTCTTAGCTACAAAATCACATGGCTTGTCGCATATTTTGATTGCATCACGTCCTGGTTCACTTGCACTTCTCGCATCCGACCACGGGCACTTTGTGGGATGGCAGACTTGCTCGGTGATAATGATTGCAATTGACTTGTTTATATTAAGTCAACGCACTGACGTCATTCGGTAACTTCACGTGACGTCATCCGACCAAAGAAAGTAGTTTTGTTGTATCGGCCTCAATGCATGATACATGTGTAACACTGTGTTATGTTATTGCACTTTCTGAACATATATTGGCAATGCAAACGCGCAATTAAGCAATTCGATTGTCCCTGCTACGGCTCAGGCTCAGACAACCGAGTTGCTAATCACGCTGCTTGATGTCAAGCACACTTGCACCCCCCCATCTAGATCCGCCCCTGCAAACAATAAGCAAGTTTGTCATGACAGGTGATAGAAACAATAGAGAAATACCCCATACTAAATACCTGATAATTGTAAAGATGTCGTGAACGAAATAATGACCATTCTATGTCGATATAACATCCACCGCCCCCTAGCCCTTGATTAGAAGAAGATCACAAGTCTACGTAGGAGAGATACTCAATAAGCCCACGTATATACGTGGGAAGACGCCGCTAAAAGTGTGGACAATATTGAATTGAGTAATTGAAGGTATTATCTCTTATTGAGACCTTGAGCTGTTATTCTGACTTGTAAATTACGTTCCTGCTACTGAAACGTTCGTTATACTCCTAGATATTTGTGAAACGGATCTGAGAAATCGGGGTTATGGTACTTGCGACCAGTGCATACCTGACCAGACTGCGCAACCGCGCAGTCTGGTCAGTGTATACACTGTTCGTCATTCACTCAGTTTACCAGCCATCTTCAATCAAACGATATACAGTGGAACCTCTCTAAACCGGACACCAAGAAAACAAAATTGATCTTGTTTTTGATGAGTTTCTTCGTCATTTATCTCAGGTGATAATATATAGCCCGTGAGCCAATAACCGAAACCCTCCCCCCCTGTGGGATTTTTGCAGACATATATTTCCTGAAACTACATTCAATTATGAGTGTTAATCCGTTGTCTGCGCTCTGTAACCCGATGGATGAACATATGGCGCCATTTTCAAGTATGTCACCCTCGGTATTTTTAGTATCTTAAAAAATCGCATTTTTTAATAAAAATTGCCTAACTTATATCCTTTTGTTCGAATAAGATGGTATTTTCGTACGTTTTCCGAGATTGTGAACACCATGGAATAGAATAATATGCAATTGAAATAAATTTTACAATCTAGAAGTCATATTTTACAGGTTTTATTACCCCACCCACCCAATTTCAATGGTAAAATATTCATGTTAATAACTTTATGAAAAGTTGGCGTTTTTTCATTTTATCAATGTCAATGTAGTCTAATAGGGCCAATTGAACATATCCAATGTATATACGTCGACTATTTAGTGTCTACCACAAAATATACAAAGTGAAAAATAATGTATTTTCGACCATTCCCCACCCACTCATTTTACAATGGCAATTTAACAAGTATGTAATATTATGCAATTTAACAACATTATAACCGCTTACTATGGATTGAAAACAACTCAAATATGTAACATTATTGTCCATGCTTACTAAATATACTATGAGTCTGTGTTTTCGTCCGTCTGTACGGACATTTCTCAAATAAAAATTGACGGTACCGATTTTGAAATATATCCGAATATTCAAACATTTCGGGGCACTAGATCATTATCAGCAACAGTAGTTGATCTACAACATTAATAATCTTGTTATAGTGGCGAGACAATCCTCACAGCATCAGGCAAGATGAAACACAATAGGCAAAAACTGAATCCACATATAATACAATTCAAGAGGCAACATACATCATGGTTTACAGTATTCAACTTGCAATACAAAATATTCTACATGTTGTTCAAGTCAAAACATCGCACCTGTGGCGAGGCAATCCTCACAGCATCAGGCAAGATGAAACACAATAGGCAAAAACGTAATCCACATATAATACAATTCAAGAGGCAACACATGTCATGGTTTAAAGTATTCAACTTGCAATACAAAATATTCTACATGCTGTTAAAGTAAAAACATCGCACCTGTGGCGAGGCAATCCTCACAGCATCAGGCAAGATGAAACACAATAGGCAAACACTGAATCCACATATAATACAATTCAAGAGGCAACATACATCATGGTTTACAGTATTCAACTTGCAATACAAAATATTCTACATATTGTTAAAGTCAAAACATCGCACATGTGGCGAGGTAATCCTCACAGCATCAGGCAAGATGAAACACAATAGGCAACAGCTTGATCCACATATAATACAATTCAAGAGGCAACATATATCATGGTTTACAGCATTCAACTTGCAAAACAAAAAGTATACATGTTGTTAATGTCAAAACATCGCATCTATGGCGAGGCAATCATCACAGCATCAGGCAAGATGAAACACAATATACAAACGTTCCAGCCACATATAATACAATTCAAGAGGCAAAATACATCATGGTTTACAATATTCAAATTGCGATCGTCACAACATCAGGCAAGTTATGTGAAGTTCTAATTATGAGAGTAGGTTAAGATAAATCCAGACTAGTCATACGCGTCATCAGTGTCAAATATGGCATCACGTAGGCTCTCTGCTTCAGGATCTTCTGTTTCATCAGTATCAGGTACGTCATCCCGTTCCACTATTAACAGATCAACCATTACACTTGGCAGGTGATCTCCTTCTGTCCACTTGCATTCTAACAAGCCATTGTTAACTTCCCATCCATGTTCATCTGGTGGCGGTATGTCTGCATCACGCCGGTCAGCATTGTTCCAAATGAGCGTTTGATAGTTGGCTCTTGCTACATGCATTTTCAGTGACGATCTGCATGGTGGTAACAGGCTCAGGTCAGCCCCATTGTACGTCGAAAGAAGATCGCCAGACCTGGGGCTACACTTTTGTAGAAATAGCTCCATTCGTAGCTTGTTGATATCTGTAATGTCTGATTTGTTGTACAGCAAGCATACAAAGTGTTCAAGCGTTTGAAATAGCTTTTCATCAACTTACTGAGACATTCCCAACTTCTGGAGTGTTTTCAAAGGAGTAACTTTACCACGCCGAACGAAAGCACTTGTGCTATCACAGCCTGTAAAAGCATGGAGTGCAGGCAATGCCAAACACAGTTCAGTTCCTATGTCTCCAATGACACCATGTATGTCAACCAGCCGCCTCTTGTTCCCAACTCCGGTATCTAACAGCAGTTGTTGTTTCAGCTTCTGTCCGAATTTCAACATCAAAACAAACACATCCGTGTCTGGGGATCTCACAATAATGGTGCTGTTCTCTGGTGTATGCAGTGCATGGTACGCACAATGCAGGATTAGCCGTGTATCCGCCTCCTCTTGCGATGAGTGCAACTCCTCTATCTCAACAGTTTGTGTAGTCTTACCATCAGTGCTAGTTAGCTGCATACATTGCTCCCCGCTTACAAACTGAATAGTCTTGCCAATCGGCTTTGGAGCATACTTATCTTGCATCCATTCAGACATGAGAAGTCTAATTAGTTGTGTTTTGTTTGAATTGTGTGACAAGAACAGTTTCCAATATCGTGGAACTTTTGTGAGAGGTCCTTTTATAATGTATGTCTTTGATGTACCCCTGCGTAGTCGCTCAGATGCTTTTATTGACAAGTCTTGGTATGTATCTGTGACAAAATCTACACGCTCAACTTTCGGGAGCTGATGATATATGTTATCTGCAAGATCCGCGAATGTGTTTGGCAAAGCGGTCTGCATGTGTAACAGTGCATTGCCGTCAATAATATAGCTCAGTTGACCCGTCGGAGGTACATCAACACTATGTGATTGTCCTTCAAGCTGGTGCATGAGTTTAGCTTTATCAGTTTTTGCTGGCGAGCCATCTGCAGTGGCGAGCGACCATGGCACAGGTCCCAATGGGCAGCTAAGCACCTTTTCCATGTCAATGTTGTGTTTGAGAGCAAGTAAAATTAGCTGCCCAAATATATTTCGTTCAGCTACTAACTCCTTTGTCTTTCTCTGCGTACCAGTGAGCTTCACAGCTTTAGCGAGTGATGCAAATGTTTTCAGGCGCAACTGTTTTATTGGTGCACGAAAGCTGACTGACTTTTCAACAAACCGCTCCTGGACAAACCGCGCAAACCTTTGTTTTCCTGTCATTTCTGCAGACAGCAGATCGTCAACGACATCTTTAGGAGCTGGCGCCCCTGAAGATATGCAATAGAGCGATTCATCTGATACTTCAAACTGATCTATAAAATTTCCTATTGCATTGATAATTTTCTTGACGTCTGTTTCACTTCTGGATATTTCCGAAGTTCGTGTGTCCTTGTGTGAAGACTGTTCATGCGCGTTCATATCAGCCAGTTCAAGCGTAGCATCCATGTAGCTAGCTCGGAAGTGTCTCGTCATACACCATCTGTAGTATGCTGCATAATTGCGGCTGAAACCTATGATACCATGTGACTTAGCATGGCGATTGATGGTTTGCTCTATTGTGATATCCACGCCATTTCTGGATGACGGAACACTGGATCGGTTCACGCTGAATCCATTGTTCCTCAACAGATCTTCCATCCCATGATATAACTGCTCTAAGTTTAACAAACTCAGCAGGTATACTGTAGTATACCGTGCGTAGTTGGGATGGTCAAAGCTGAAGAACAATGAACACATCTTCTGAAGACATGCTATGTGAAGGTCTAAGTTGTTTTCTTTGGTGGCTCGGAGAAACTGCAACACCGTATGCACCGAATCCATGTATCCCAGCCAATACTGTGCCGTTTTCCCAAGTTTCCCTTCACTAACCCTGTCTCGAAACTCCGAGTATGATGACAATGCTTTCATGCATTTGTCATTTGTCATGAACTCCAATAATCTCCAAAAATACCCGAAAGGGCCATTATATAATACCTGTTTGGCGGCCATTTTGAAAATAATTACCGTTGATAGCACACCAGAAATAATGCAAATCGATGTGAAAAAGGATCTGCTATGTGAATATGTTGCTACTGACATGATTAAATTGTAGGTAGCTCATCGTGTGGTGAAACAAAATGTTGCAAGCATAAACAATTAAGTATTTTGGCGGCCATTTTGATAATTGTGGGTATTTGAGGATGGTATCCAATATAAAACTTATTGTAAGTCATCTTATACTCAATTGGTGAAATAATGATATCGCTTAACTTGGAAGAACGTGATTTAAATGACACATATCGGCCTGTTCTAAAACCACCCAGTTTTGTATGGCGGCCATTTTGGAAAATGGCCGCCATTTGTTCATCCATCGGCTTTGTAGGCGCAGACAATCAGGTTTGATAGACAATAGGTTACTGAATCCGAAAATCATACTGACCAAAAATCCCACAGGGGGGGGAGGGGGGGGGGGGGGGTTATTGGTGGCTCAAGGTCTAATATGTTCGTGATCGCATAGCACACACCTATGGTTCAGAATGGTCAAATGTCTGATTTACAGTGTAGCCTCTCTAGGTCGAACACCCTGAGGATCTCCCAGGGTGTCCGGTTTAGAGAGGTTTCACTCTAAGTCGTTATCAGCATACATGAATGCAATTGAGGACCTGGAACTTCTCACAAATGCCATACTCTCCATTTCTCGAATTACAGCCACATACGCGTTTAAATTACGTCGGCACTATACTTATGACGACAGCATATATTTAGAGACGTGGAAACCTGTGATCTTCCCGTGCAAGACGCGAAATAATCACCAGACTAACGGTGTCTGTTTCTGAAAACATTACTTTTAAGTATGCCCACTTAGGATAAAACAGCACTTGTCATAATATCGGCTCTGTCTGGTGTTGACGGCTCAAGTCCACATTCTTGAAAGGCATAGTATAGAACAAACACGTTTTTGAGAGTTGATCGTATTGCAGGAATGTTCAAAGTGTGTATCCCAGATTTCAAGACAACTTCATGTCTAAAACTTGGCCTAATTCATATTTTAGGCTTGTAAGGTACGGTCTAGCATACTTCAGTGTTAAACTCATACCTTCTTCATGAATGCGGATTGATTTTGTACGGAGCCCCGCAGGGGACATGGAATATTGGACATGCAGTGGACATGGATTTTTTTCTATTAATTCGTTCCCACGAAATAACAATTCGTTCCCACGAAATGACAATTCATTCCCTCAATTTAACAATTAATTCCCTCAATTTAACAATTCGTTCCCAGGCTATAACAGTTCGTTCCCACGAATTAACAATTCGTTCCCGTGGCAACGAATTGTTAATTCGTGGGAACGAATTGTTAAATTGAGGGAACGAATTGTTAATTCATGGGAACGAACTGTTAAGTCGTGGGAACGAATTGTTAAATTGAGGTAACGAATTGTTCATTCGTGGGAACGAATTGTTATTTCGTGGGAACGAATTGTTAAATTGAGGGAACTAATTGTTATTTCGTGGGAACAAATTAATAAAAAAAGAATTATACGTCCCCTGCGGTGCTCTGTAGTTGTATCGTGGTCATGCAAAGACGTCTGTGCAGGTAAAACGTCATAACGTTCTGACGTCAGTAAGTGACGTAAATTGTGTCATGTATGACATTCGTGTTTGCAACGTCACATTTGTTTCTGCTAATGCTGCGCATCTGGTAGTGTAAACAAAATGGCGAACAACATTCTAGATCAGCATAGCAAAATTTGTATTAAACTTGAAGCAGAACTATCCAATGACATCATGGCAGGTTAGTTTCTTACTGGAACAGTTAATTTAGTAAATAAGACAGCAATTCCATCAGCAGGGTCTGAGGAATTTACACATTTTGACCATATACGGACTAACTTTTTACCAAACTATCCGGGAATGTGATAAAATTGTGCCAGAGTGTAGCAATTAATCAGCTTGTTTATTCCGAAATCCACATATTTTATTATGACGTACGCAAGGTTAAATTTGACGTGAATTGCGCATTAGCCGATGCGCAGAATTAGCAGAAATGACAGTAATACTTTTGTGTGAAAACGGCTGTACAATTCAGTACAATTAAGTATTCATCGTTGGTCCATGTGTATTGTATCTTGCATGTATGTTGTATACATGTACGGAGCACCGCAGGGGACATTGATTTTTTTTATTAATTCGTTCCCACGAAATAACAATTCGTTCCCTCAATTTAACAATTCGTTCCCTCGAATTAACAATTCGTTCCCACAATATAACAATTCGTTCCCTCGAATTAATAATTTATTCCCACAAAATGACAATTCGTTCCCTCAATTTAACAATTCGTTCCCTCGAATTAACAATTCGTTCCCACGATATAACAATTCGTTCCCGTGGGAACGAATTGTTATTTCGTGGGAACCAATTGCTAAATTGAGGGAATGAATTGTTAATTCGTGGGAACGAATTGTTATATTGGGGGAACGAATTGTTATTTCGTTAGAACGAATTGTTATTTAGAGGAAACGAATTAATAAAAAAAAATTACGTCCCCTGCGGGACTCCGTATAAGTATCCTTGTCGACGAGAAACTATTAAGTTTTTTTAAGTCAATAAATATTAATCTATTCTAAACATTATATTAAAAACGAAAATCTAAATCGCCCAACTCAATTATATTTCAAAGTGACTGAAAGCTATTAAAATTTTTTATTATGATTACAGATTCCAATAAACGTGTACGACAACACCGCAAATGCCAGAGACAAGCCATGCGATTTTGTACCTACTGTCTGTTTCACGAAACCTGCCCGAATATTACGGCCATATAAACAATGCAAAAACATGTTGTTTGTTTTCGATAATATTAAATTTTATCAATTTTATTTCGTAAAATTTTGTAAAATATTGATTTTATTATGAAAAATGTATTTGTCTATGGGAATTTAACAAGGGGGGAAATGAGGTGGAGGGGCTGTGGGAGGAGTCAAACAACGAGAAAATTGACTCCGAAACCTGGCTAGATAGCTTGTAAATGATCTAACTAAGAAAACAAAAGTTCAATGTTGAAAATCGGTCACCTATTTTTTGAAACAAGTTAGGAGAAAATCCCATATTAAATTACCATAGACATCTTCACTCAGTGAAGTTATGGGGATTTAACATGGGAAATTGTTTATTTCGTAATGAAATCAATATTGGACCAAATGTCACGAACAATAAGAAGGTACATTCTTAAACGTTGGTAACATTTAATATTATCGAACAAAATTATATTGTTTTTGTAGTGTCTACTAGTATATACATTTAGCCGTAACATTTGGGCAGGTTTCGTGAAACAGACAGTAGTTGCTCTCAATATTTCATCAACTTTCAACGGCATTTACGGAAATTAATCTAATTTTTGTTAATATGTTCCATCAAGGTATATGATCACGTGGTTACAACAAAAATAACGTACCCCACTCCAAAGTAAATATTATTTGATATTTTCCTTAATATGCAACGGATTTTTATGACATATGGCACAGCAAACGCGTCTTCATGAGCTGCATTTGGTGGTTCAGGGAGTTCGGCACAGACTTATGTCGTTTTTGCGAATAATCGATTTCCGTGTCGGTAGACACGGAAATCGATTCTTCACAAAAACGACAGAAGTTTGGACGAAAATACAGAGACCACTAAATGCAGCTTAACAAGACGCGTTTGATGAGCTATATTTCATCAAAATCCGTTACGTAATAAGTACACTATAAAATAACACGTACTTTGAATCAAATGGATTCTGGAAGTGTCAGCACTTGTTGTTGTTGTTAGTACCACGTGATCATACACCTTGTTCCATGAGATATTGCACATTTTCTTAGCTACAAAATCACATGGTTTGTCGCATATTTTCATTGCATCACGTCCTGGTTCACTTGCACTTCTCGCATCCGACGACAGGCACTTTGTGGGATGGCAGACTTGCTCCGTGATAATAATTGCAATTCGATTGCACTTATTAGGTTTGAGGCGGCTTTCAGCTGCGCCGAAAACCTATTGTATTCGTTTTTTTTTTGTTTTTTTTTATTGTTTTTTTTTTATTCAGCCGTTCAGTCTACAGCCCAAACCGCTGGTCGGATCGACTTCAAATTTTGCATGCCGATTCGGATCAAGTGTAAGCAGAGACTCAGAGATTTTCAGAAATATCTTAATGCCACTTTCCACGAAACCGGAAGTGACGTCATATTTTCTATAACTTTCTATAACTTCCTTATTTTCCAACCGATTTCAAAAATGAATTGAATTGGAAAGCTGACAACATTCTCTATCTCGGCCTCGCTGACAGTTCTCGGCGTGAAAAATGTACATACTTTTCAACGATTTTGCCGAATTTTTGCCGAATTTCGGCTGATAACGGGTGGTCTTTACAAACGTTTTCCAATTTGTACAGTAATGTCAGCAACATAATTTTTTGCCAGTGTGATAGGGGAGTGTCAGGCGCATAACAGATGATAATTTTCAGAGCTCTATCTTGACTACTTCCGGTTCTATTGGATGTCAAAGATGAACATCTTTTTTTCAAGTTTTCAAAATAGAGCAAACGGATGTGACGTCAGCTTCGTTATTTATCAATAGATTTCAAAATTTCTTGCTGCGGTCGATATTTCAGTCCTTTAGCTAAAACTTTCCAGCTTTGTGCCCGGCCTATGGTGAAAAACAAACGAAAACTTCACTGGCGGAATATTGCATATTTCCGTTTTATTAGGTGTATTTACAAATGGCGTAAACTGCCATTTAAGGGCGATAACTATCGAAAAATAATCATCCGCTGACTTACGGGCTCCCTCCATCTACACTAAACCGCTGGTCGGATCGACTTCAAATTTTGCATGCCGATTCGGATCAAGTGTGAGCAGAGACTCAGATATTTTCAGATATCTTTTAATGCTACTTTCCACGAAAACGGAAGTGACGTCATACTTCCTATAACTTCCTTATTTTCCAACCGATTTCAAGAATTAATTTCGCATTGGAAAGCTGATAAAATTCTCTATCTCAAACTCACTACAGTTTTCGGCTATCTGCTCAAATAAAAGAGCTATATGCATTTGAAGTTGAAAAATGTACATACTTTTCAACGATTTTGCCGAATTTCGGCTGATAACGGGTGGTCTTTACAAACGTTTTCCAATTTGTACAGTACTGTCAGCAACATCATTTCTTACCAGGGTGATAGGGGAGTGTCAGCCGCATGAAAGATGATAATTTTCAGAGCCATATCTTGACTACTTACGGCTCTATTCGATGTCAAAGATGAACGTATGTTTTCAAGTTTTCAAAATAGAGCAAACGGATGTGACGTCAGCTTCGTTATTTATCATTCGATTTCAATTGTTTTTGCTGTAGTCGATATTTCAGTCCTTTAGCTAAAACTTTGGCTGAGGATCGAACCCGGTATCCCTCGCTCCGAGTCCATCGCTCTACCTCTAAGCTAACCGGCCCCACATCGGTGTGATGATGCGAACACAATAATGTTGGACTGTTCATTCTAAAACTTCAGAAATTCTTTTTGCAACCGATAGTTTACACCTAGGGCTAAAGCTTAGTTACACATAAAATCAATGTTTGAGGCTCAAACCGTTGATGCAGCTCAAGCTGCTCTAGTGATATTAGTTCCTCCAAGGTGTGACACCCGCCATCAGGGGGCCGTTTCACTAAACGTCTTACGACTAAAATGTGCTAGCTCCTGTAGCCTATTTCATCAACATTGCAAAGCATACTTTTCTAGCAAAGTATACAATGTTCTTTGAGGGAGTAATCATTTATTTTTCCTGAAATGCATTATGTCATATAGAACTAACGACTGCATATATTTGATGATTACAAGTATGCAGAATTATTATACTTAATTTATTACATTATCACAGCCAAAATGGCTGTGATAATGTAATAAATTCAGTATAATAGAACATAATAAATTTATCATAAAACTGAAAATTTCTCCCTCAAAGTATACTTTGCTAGATAAGTATACGTTGCAATGTTGGTGAAATAGGCTACTGGGGGCCGTTTCACTAAAATTCTTACGACTAAAATGTTCGTAAGTGCAAAATTATCATAGTCTGTAAATATCACATTAACAATGTTTTCTTGTAAACAATTTTTGAAATGTAAATCCTTCAATCAATTTAAATTTCCAGACGATTCTAAATTTGCACTTACGAACATATTAGTCGCACGACGTTTAGTGAAACGGGCACCTGGTTCACTTGCACTTCTCGCATCAGACCACAGACACTTTGTGAGATCGCATACTTGCTCCGTGATAATGCTTATGATATTAGTTTACCCAAGGTCTGTCACCCGCCATCTGGTCAACAAACGGAAGTGGATTGACTAAACCTGGTCCCAGCTCGCTTTGTGTAAGTTACTACTGTCCGTTCCATGTGTTGCTGCCGACGAACTTTTGGCCATTAAACACATTAAATCTAACAAATATTTAAAAGTAAGTACTTTTTCATCAATAACAAAAAAATACTTACTTTTAAATATTTTTTAGATTTAATCTGTTTAATAGCCAAAAGTTCGTCGGCAGTAAAACGTAGAACAGACAGTAATCAGGTAACCCTGTTGTTTTGTGCCGGTTCCCGGACTTCGCGCGGATTGGTAACTTACAATTAGCAAGCTGGGACGAAGGTAACTCAATCCACTTCCTTTGGTTGACAAAATGGCTGTCATATCACACCTTTGTGATAATATACTATCGGAGTAAATTTGGATATCATGGCGGGTTTTCGTTCATATCACAGTGCCTGTGCATACGACTGATCGGTTCACCGTACATGTATACATGTGCATAGCGCGGGACATATTAGTTGCGGGAAGTAACGCTACATACGTTATTTCCCACAACTAGAAACATGTGTATGTACAGCAAGCGCCAACTGTCACTTCAACCTGATATGACGGCCGTTTCACTAAACTTCGTAGGACTAAAATGTTCGTAAGTGCAAAATTATGATAGTCTGTAAATATCACAATAAAAATTGTTTTCTTGAAAAAAAATTATTGGATTTACATTTATTGAGCATAGGCTGCATGTGCAGCCTATGCTCAATAAATGTAAATCAATCGATTGAAATTTCCAGACGATCCTAAATTTGCACTTCCGAACATTTTAGTCTTACGAAGTTTAGTGAAACGGGCGCAGTATGGTAGCCCAGCGTTCATACAATCTTTGATACATTTTCTAGTATTGTTTCAGTCTTTTCACAATCCGAGGACACTGCGCATGTGTGGGAGTGATGATACTGTGTTGAGACAATTAGAGCACGTTTTTCCGAATGTACGATCGAGAATCCACTCGATAAAGCACGTAGATCATCTCTTCGTACATGCGGACGAACAGCGAAATAACAACAAAATGTGTACAAGTATAAGTTAGATCACGGTTCGTCCGCATGTACGAGGAGATAATCCGCGAGCTTTCGCTCGCGGATTATCGCTCGTACTTGCGGACAAACGTGACCTAACTTATTTATCACATCCTCATGGACATACCTTGCACACGAGCTGTGTTAATACAGAAACAACACCCGGACATTTGTTAAAGATGAGATAATGTATATATAACAAGGTTGAGGCTAGAGTATGTTAATTATTAGAATGGCTAGGGAGCGCTTAGGACTTATTCGGCCTATTGTTTCAAAGTCGATACTGGTTAACATGATGTCAAAATTCACTGGTCTGGTATTCTATTTGTAAGTAAGCATCTTATATTTAAGGGTAGGAATTTACTCTAACTTAAAGGCGTTCCATACCCGGACATGTAAGTCCAACAAAGGCCGAATTGTGAAGTGTTTTCTGCGATATATCTTGGATAAAAATAAAAATATTTCCAACTTTTCTTCAAATCGTATACCATATGTCGCTTTAATTGAGACATGGGGGTTGTTGACTTTGCGATCAGTGCAGCTCCAGATCAGCCTGTGCATCAGCACAGTCCGATCAGGACATGCACTGTTCGCCATTCCATGTATTCTATATATGGGTTTGTTTTCCTTTACAGACATGTAATGAGCTAAAGTGTTTGGGTCTAATTAGCATGATTGTTGTACGTGTCATCTAACCGATTGTACGAAGCGTGGGACCGACATAAATAAATAGAATTTTGTTCCTTCGTGACAGAGGCGACCGTTAAGAATCGTATTGTTCCTGTCTACGCGGCGTAGAATTAACGGAAGGCAATTTGAAGTTCTTAACCCTTTCACCCCTAAGTACATGTAGCTGGAATGGATTTTGATATGTTAATTTTGCAACCAATCCAATTGTCAGGAAATGGTTTTCAGACTAGTCCATTTATGAAATGGGGATATGTTTTGTTCTCAAAAATATGAAAATTACTTTCTAAAAGTGCAGATCCTAATGAGACGGCTCGTTACGAGCCGGCTCATCTGGATCTGCACTGTTTGCATAAACCGCTATAGCGGGCTTTCGTGCCCAAAGAGTTAATGTTCGTCGCTACGCATTATCGTAACGCCGACATTAAATGTACATGCCCACTCAGTATATAGGCACAACATGTTCTTTCTATCAGAGACATCATCCGAGACATTGTCTGGCAAAATAAACATTAATTCACCATTACCCCACGCATTGATTGACATTATTATACATTTTATATCAGACGTACATTTCCACACTGATATCAGGGGCGATAACCGTGTTTCCTTAAAATGTTAACGGACATTACTATTATTATTCTCTGTATTTATTTGATGATGTGCTGATCATACATTATAATATGTCAAAAATATTGTTGTTTTTTTCAGGTGACTCATTTAATTAGTATAAATAATTAAACAATCTCATGCCTCATTTGCATACGAAAATAGCCTAATACCACCGCGCGTTACTATCAGTAAAATATATATTACTAAATGATTATATCTGTATAGCGGGCACTCGTAATTTTCAGAACTGGTGGAAAAGTGACACAATTATACACTTACGTAATTCCTATAGAGAACAGTGTGCCTACAGAGTTGGCATGTACCTTTAAATTTGAGATCAGTCATATTTTCAACATACATGTAGCCAAACATACGGACCGACTTACGGACATATAATACTCCCCCACCCCCACACCTGATGAAATATAGTTCAGTCTAATTACATCTTCCCGGCATTTATATGGCCGTCAGACGGCCATATAAATGCCGGGAAGATGTAATTACAGTCTAATTCCCCGTGCTAGCAATGCGTGGCTTACCCACATTATAAAATGTCTGATGTGCTGTCTGTTTCTTATATTATTCCTAATTCAATTCCTGATTTATTGAATGTTACAGTCAGCTTTTGCCTCGTTAAACTGTCTGTGTTGCAACTTCAATGCTGTTTTAGCATACTGCATTACTGTTTTCCTGACAGTTCCTGTAATACAAAATATACATGTATATGTTATCAGGATATTGGATCACGTGGTCTAGTGTTTACATTGATAGTTTGAATCGGACGGCTTCGAACATGGTCCGATTCAAATTTATCTGCAGAATGTTCAGACTAATTACACACGTACATGTAATGCTACTAAATTTGGTATTGGCGGTCTCGTGGTGTTAACGGTTGGGACATGGTCATCATTACAGGAAGAAACCGCAGTCGTATGGATGAAAAAATAACATGTACATCTACCTGAGACCTCGTGGGCGGCATCATACTGCAGTGTAAACAATAGACCGCGTGATCTCATACCATGGGTATTAAAGGCATTGGGTGTCAGATATCGATAGAAACTGATGAACCGTTTTAGGACAAGTATTGTACATGTACCTATACGTATAGACAAGATTAGCTCAAACGGAAT
This sequence comes from Conchocele bisecta, assembly GCA_029237695.1. NCBI lineage: Eukaryota > Metazoa > Mollusca > Bivalvia > Lucinida > Thyasiridae > Conchocele > Conchocele bisecta. Next base: position 37,673,011 of record CM055271.1, read on the forward strand.
TGTATCAATAAGTTATCTGACGGGAAACAGTTATACATGTAGGACCATGGAACCGCGGTGACGACCACGGAAAAATGAATGAACACAAAATGTATATTATCCCGTCAACACAGTGCGTATGTGCCGTGAAACATTTTTGATATCCTGTCAATACGACCTAATCACTGCGTATGAATATGTGCGGTGGCCGGGGTTATTCTTTTTGCATTTTAAAGCCATGTGTAGGTGTTGAGAATAGTAGGTTAGTTGTCGTGAATGGGAAACATAGCTGGCGTGGCACGGAAACGGGATGGGCGAGGCGAGCCTAGCCCATCCCGTTTCCAAAGCCTTGCCAGATATGTTTTCCCATTCACGGCACTAACCTACTAGTCTCTGTATATTTATATAGGTTATTTGATTTGCATGTGGATGTATGCACGAGTACTGCAGCGTGCGATATTGCGCGAAGTTAGGAGCGCAATATCGTTGCGCGGCGGAGCGAGTGGGATATATCCATATACAAAGCAATAATCTTTTTATTATATACGTAAATCACTCGAAATTTATATGCGCCTCAATAATTATACAAAATATAACTAAAATATAACTAAAATAAACAAATTAGTGGTGGTTTAGAAGGAACTATTTTGCGAGATGAAACGTAGTTCCGGCACTGACCAATATGAGCTCACGAGACGTCAATAAGCAAAATATTGACGTCTTGCGTTCCATTGTGTTTCAATGGCCAATGAAAGTACTGTACGTATAATAAATAACTGGGCTGCAAAGAATCATCCCCGGTATGTGTATGTATTGTCATATTTGCCACGCACGCCTTGCACAATACTACATTAGTAGAATATAATAAATAACTGGGCTGCAAAGAATCATCCCCGGTATGTGTATGTATTGTCATATTTGCCACGCACGCCTTGCACAATACTACATTAGTAGAATATAATAAATAACTGGGCTGCAAAGAATCATCCCCGGTATGTGTATGTATTGTCATATTTGCTACGCACGCCTTGCACAATAATACATTAGTGAATAATAATAATAAATAACTGGGCTGCAAAGAATCATCCCCGGTATGTGTATGTATTGTCATATTTGCTACGCACGCCTTGCACAATAATACATTAGTAGAATATAATAAATAACTGGGCTGCAAAGAATCATCCCCGGTATGTGTATGTATTGTCATATTTGCTACGCACGCCTTGCACAATAATACATTAGTAGAATATAATAAATAACTGGGCTGCAAAGAATCATCCCCGGTATGTGTATTGTATTCATATTTGCTACGCACGCCTTGCACAATAATACATTAGTAGAATATAATAAATAACTGGGCTGAAAAGAATCATCCCCGGTATGTGTATGTATTGTCATATTTGCCACGCACGCCTTGCACAATACTACATTAGTAGAATATAATAAATAACTGGGCTGCAAATAATCATCCCCGGTATGTGTATTTATTGTCATATTTGCCACGCACGCCTTGCACAATACTACATTAGTAGAATATAATATATAACTGGGCTGCAAATAATCATCCCCGGTATGTGTATTTATTGTCATATTTGCCACGCACGCCTTGCACAATAATACATTAGTAGAATATAATAAATAACTGGGCTGCAAAGAATCATCCCCGGTATGTGTATGTATTGTCATATTTGCCACGCACGCCTTGCACAATAATACATTAGTAGAATATAATATATAACTGGGCTGCAAAGAATCATCCCCGGTATGTGTATGTATTGTCATATTTGCTACGCACGCCTTGCACAATAATACATTAGTAGAATATACTAAATAACTGGGCTGCAAAGAATCATCCCCGGTATGTGTATGTATTGTCATATTTGCCACGCACGCCTTGCACAATACTACATTAGTAGAATATACTAAATAACTGGGCTGCAAAGAATCATCCCCGGTATGTGTATTTATTGTCATATTTGCCATGCACGCCTTGCACAATACTACATTAGTAGAATATATAGAGAATAGTAGGTTAGTGCCGTGAATGGGAAAACATATCTGGCAAGGCTCAGGAAACGGGATGGGCGAGGCTCTGCCGAGCACATCCCGTTTCCGTGCCGCGCCAGATATTTTTTCCCATTCACGGCACTAACCTACTATTCTATTTATCCCGTCAACACCTACAAATGGCTGTAAAATGCAAAAATAGTATTGACTGGATATCAAAAATGTTTCACGGCACCGTGTTTCACGGCACATACGCACTGTGTTGACGGGATAAAATATATAACTGGGCTGCAAAGAATCATCCCCGGTATGTGTATTTATTGTCATATTTGCCACGCACGTCTTGCATAATACTACATTGGCAGTGAACCAATAAATGAAGCAGAAAACCGGTAATTTCTGTCATTTTGACACTTGCTATTTTGAAGAGAATCTCGCCTCCCAAACAAGTATCGATTTCCACACTGAAATGCTCGTTTGTCATCGACATGCATCCAGTGATATTTAAGTGTTAAAGGCACCGTCTTGCTGTTAATTGGTAATGTGTTACAATATGTATAGGATATTTGATTTTTATGTGGATATATGCGCGAGTTCTGCAGCGTGCGATATTGCGCGACTTTAGCAATATCGTTGCGCGACAGAACGAGTGGCATATATCCACATACAAATCAAATAACCCTTGTGTTATATACGTACATCACTCGCAATTCATATGCGCCTCAAACATATAGATAATATAAACAAAATAAACACATCAGTCGTGATTTAGAATGAACTATTTTGCGAAGTAAAACGTAGTTCCGGCACTGATAACTACGAACTCACGAGACGTCAAAAGGGCAAAATATGGACGGCTTGCGTTGCATTGTGTTTCAATGGGAAACGAAAGTACGTATATAATATGTTTGGTACATGTATATGTACGTACGCTCGTTTAATACGTCTTCATTATATATACCAAATATCGATACAAGTTTCCATACAAGCTACTAGTTGATTAATTAAAGTAAATTAATTTAGTAATATCGATTACAGACGGAATAGTATTAGTAATACTAGTTGTTTGTCAGTATTATAAACTTTTTGACCAATCGCCATTTTTTCCAGGCGACTCTAATTTACAAATGTGTTAAGAAATGCAACATACATGTATATCGGGGCCATTAGCCCTTAGAATGCTGACAGAAATGTTGCCTTTTACAACTTTCCTAATCTAAACATGGTCTGACAGCACTTTAGAAAAATTTCCAATGGAAATTATTCTAAAGTGCTGTTAGACCATGTTTTATTGAGAAGAAAGACACAATGTAAAACAACAGAAGACGACACTGTGACATCGTGTACGTTGTTGGTGATAATGACGTGTTTCACTGTACTATCATGTATACATATAGCATAACTGGACAACTGAAATGTTCGTAAGTGCAAATTTAGGATCGTCTAGAAATTTCAATTAATGGATTTACATTTATTGAGCATATGCTGCATATGCAGCATATGCTCAATACATGTAAATCCAATAATTTGTTATAAGAAAACAATGTAAATGTGAAAGTTACAGACTATCATAATTGTGAACTTACGAACATTTTAGTCGTACGAAGTTTAGTGAAACGGGCCCCAGGAATGTAAATGTGCACATGTCATACATCAAAAGAAAGCTAATTGAAAATGTATTTGAATTATCACAAACGTTAGTGTGCTCCATGCACATGTTTAAAATGCTACCGACTAGAACGTCGTTTACGTCCAAATTTGCGTGTAGACGCGTAACAACAATCAACACTCGGGTGAACGTTCATGTTATTATTTTACTTTTCTCATCGTCGGAACTCATTCATTTTTGTACAAATGATTAGGGTTAAGATGTGAAATGTGTGTGTCCGTTAAGTATTATGTCAAGTGAGTTATTTTAGAATGACGTCGTTTTTGCGGTGAAGTACACCAGTCTAGACACGTGAACAATAGAAAATAAATAACCCACATCTGAAGTTAAGATACATTGATAATCAAAATATCTTAAGAATTCAAGGTCAGTTTATCATACATAACTATTAGTGTTATGTTAAGTTGTAAAATTATAAATGGTTTGTCATTTCGTTGCCAAATCAATAAATAAGAGACGAATTTGTAATTTGGAGAATTATGTCACAAATGAAAAACGTTAGCAGGAACATACTTTCATTCGCAAAGCGAGGCGACTAAACAACTACTTTGGGTATATATTATGCATGTTGCTTAGATGCACACTTTTCATTAGGGTATAAATAGTTTGTGTTCAGTGGGAAATCTGAACACGTTATCGATATATTTATATTTGATGATATGCTACATATGTGTTTCCAGCAGTCTAAGGGTTACTGAATTGCTAATTAAAAGGTGTTCAATTGTTTGAATAATTTACACGTATTCCAGGTACATGCATGATTCAGGTCCATGTACATGTATCAATGTGTTAGATGTTCGTAAGCATGTATAATATAGAAAACTACGGAAGCCCATTAGGGCCACTTCACTTTTTTCTAATTTCCATTTATTCAAGGTGTTTTCTTGAATTTTCAAGTTCTTTTCTTGAATTTTCAAGTTCTTTTCTTCAATTTTCAAGATCTTTTCTTGAATTTTCAAGAAAAGATATTGAAAATTCAAGAAAAGAACTTGAAAATTCACTGAAGAAAACATCTTGAAAATTCAAGAAAGGAACTTGAAAATTCAAGAAAACATCTTGAAAATTCAAGAAAAGATCTAAAAAATTCAAGAAAGTATCTTGAAAATTCAAGAAAAGATCTCGAAAATTCAAGAAAAGAACTTGAAAATTCAAGAAAATATCTTGAAACAACCTTTATTAGAAACGATCTTAAAAATTCACGAAAACATCTTGAAAATTCGAGAAAAGAACTTGAAAATTCAAGAAAAAATCTTGAAAATTCAAGAAAAGAACTTGAAATAAATGGAAATAAAAAAAAATGAAGTGGCCCTAATGGGCTTCCGTAGAAAACAGTTCATGTGCATGTGTATTATGTGTTTGACGGGCCATGTATTCGAAGGTTAAATGTACATGCCCACTCAGTAGGTAAAACATGTTCTTTATATGAATGTTTATTTTGCCAAAAAATCCCAGATGATGTCTCTGACATCATCTGGGATTTTTGGGCAAAATAAACATTCATTCACCATTACGCCACTCATTGATTGGCATTATTATACTACATCAGACGTAAATTGCCACAGTGATATCAGGGGCGATAACCGTGTTTGCTTAAATGTTAACGGACATTGCTATTTTTTCTCAGTATTTATTTTTTTGAAGTACAATGATCATAGTTTATGATTTGTTGAAACTATTATTTTTTCAGGTGACGCATTTAATTAGTATATATAATTAAAACTATCATGCCTCATTTGCATATGAAAATGGCCTGATACTACCGCGAGTCACTATCAGTAAAATAAATATTACTGAATGATTATATCTGTAAAGCGGACAGTCGTAATTTTTAGAACTGGTGGAATAGCGACACTTACATGTGTACATGTACACTTATTTAATTCCTATAAAGAGCATTTTGTGCCTACTGAGTGGGCATGCACTTTTAAACGGACGTGAGTTCAACCAGTTGGAACACACATGAGTCTGATATTATAATTGGCAACGCAAATAGTATTTCATGCAATTAATTAGATTATCCCGTCAGCGCAGTGCGTATGCGCCGTGAAACACGTGAAACCTTATGCGCTGTGAAACCGTATCACTGCGTATGAATATGTGCGGTTGTCATACTAGTCGATGCTCCGATTTTGACGATGCGGCTGGGGTTATTTTTTAGATTTTAAAGCTATTTGTAGGTGTTGACGGGATAAATAGAATAGTAGGTTAGTGTCGTCAATGGGAAAGCTATCTGGCACGGCACGGAAACGGGATGTGCTCGGCAGAGCCTCGTCCATCCCATTTTCTAAGCCTTGCCAGATATTGTTCCCATTCATGGCACTAACCTACTATTCTCTATTTTCATACCAATTGCATACAATGATATGGATTGATTTGATAATAATATATAAAAGTGTATGCTATATAATATAAATAGAGAATAGTAGGTTAGTGCCGTGAATGGGAAAAATTATGCCGCGTCAGATATTTTTCCCATTCACGGCACTAACCTACTACATGTATTTTTGTTCACAGATATCGCCACGTCTTAATAAACCCTGCGCGGCGCAGGGTTTATTAAGACGTGGTGATATCTGTGAACCAAAATACTTGTGTATATTATTTATCCCGTCAACACCTACAACTAGATAAAATGCAACAAAAAAAATAACCCCAGCCGCATCCTCAAAATCGGGGAATCGACTGGTATGACAACCGCACATATTCATACGCAGTGATAAGGTCGTATTGACAGGATATCAAAAATGTCCCACGGCACCGTGTTTCACGGCATATACATGTACGCACTGTGTTGACGGGATAATATACAAATGTACACATAGGCGCGGATCTAGCACTGGGTTGTGAGGGTTGCAACCCTCCCCCCCCCCGTTCAGATGGGATGGGTTACGCAAATATGAACTGATATGAAATTGTCATGATGGTATTCATGATGGACAAACATGTTCGATATATGTTTAATGACATTACATGTACTTATAGTTTACGTCAGCTGATTACAGGTATGTGGTTTTGATAATCAGTTAAATTACAAAAGAATATCATCATAGCGGTACAAAATATAACAGTTTATTACCAGCTCGAGTCGGATTTTAAATCCCGTAAAACCCAGGAAAATGCATTTCAGGACATCTGTATTTCAATTTTTTTCCGGGTGGGGGGGGGGGGGGATGCACCCGGACCACCCTAGCAAACTCGGTCCACTGCGTGCACCTCAACAACCCCCCCTCCCGTTCTCAGAAACCTAGTTCCGCGCCTGACACACATTTAAATTCGAAGTTTGCAATCGTATACGAAACTGTTGCTTTAAAATCAAATATTAAATGTTGCCTTTTTTCCACTTTCCTAATCTGAACATGGTATGACAGCACTTTAGAATCATTTCCATTGGAAATGATTCTAAAGTGCTGTCAGACCATGTTTTATCACGGGATAATATACAAATGTACACACATTTAAATGCGAAGTTTGCAATCGTATACGAAACTGTTGCTTTAAAATCAAATATTCAATTCTTCGAAATGAAATCTCGGTGAGTCAGTTTTACTGTAGAATATAATCGAGACTTTGGTCGACAGAAACAGTCTTAGATCACGCACTACGTTGACGGCCAGCGAAATTCTTGATCAGCCACCGCATCCGTTCAGTCTGATCAGGGTATACGCTATATATTCACCCTTCATGATCATCATGGGTTGTAGGGACTGGATAAATGGGGCTTATGGGTTTTGTTAGCACTGTAGCTCCTGATCAAATAACACACTCCTGGAGCCTGATAACGATATATAACATTGTGTGTTAGAAGCACGACGGACGCTTCATTGATGGAATGACACACAGTGTGGATCCTGAACAGACTGATCTGGATCTACACTGGTCGGAAAACCCACATCCACATTTATCCAGTCATGGCCACATTATACACATATTGTTACATTGGAACCTCTCTAAATCGGGCACCTGGGGAGGTCCCCCGGGTGTCAGATTTAAAAATGTTCCACTGTAAATCAGACGGTATATAACAATGTTGGGACATAAATATGTCTTTTGCAATCATGGACATACATTATTATCTGAGATGCGTTACCAAGAAACCTTTCAAAATGAGATCACATATATTTGCTCGATGTCTGGTTCAGCGAGGCTCATCTGTTCCATTTTAATTCGGCTCTGAATTCCATAGTTTTGAATATGATGTGCAAACAACCCGAACGTAAAATAGTGGTATCCGTCGACAGGTCCCACTTCCGAGTCAGTTTTCCTGACTCGCCATGACAAAGCGGTGCTTACAGTAGCGCTTTTCTGCAGGTCAACTATACGTACTATACCAATACTATACGTATACTATACCAATACGATATGTTTTCTATACGATATGCATATAATATAAACGTACGGTATGTTTGTACCGTACATACCAACCAATATCGTACAGATATACCAATGAAATCGTACGTATATACGATTTTTATAGATGTGTATAATTCTGGTACGTTTGTATCGTACAAACATACCAGATTATGGTATATTCATACCATATCCGTACGGATATATCGTATATACGAACGGATATCGTATGTTTGTATAATAGTCGTATAGTAAGTTTGTACTATACGATGGTACGGTACAAACATACCAATAGTATATGATCATACGATATGCTCATTAAATATACCATTACGATATGTATACGATATTAGTATATACAAATAGGTAAGGAGCAGAAAAGCGCTACAACTGTATCTAGTGTGTAACCAGTGTAACCTCGGATCAACATGACAGTAGGCCTATCAAAAACAACTTGTGGTACGGGCAACGGTCCAGACAAATCTAGGTATGGCGGGTATGCTTGTTTATCCCGTCAACACAGTGCGTATGTGCCGTGAAACACGGTGCCGTGAAACAGTTTTGATATCCTGTCAATACGACCTAATCACTGCGTATGAATATGTGCGGTGACTGGGGTTATTTTTTTTGAAAAGCCATGTGTAGGTGTTGACCGGATAAATAGAATAGTACTTAGTAAGTTAGTGTCGTGAATGGGAAAAATATTTGGCGCGGCATGGAAACGGGATGTGCGAGGCAGAGCCTCGCACATCCCGATTCCGTGCCTTGCCAGATATTCTTTCCCATTCACGACACTAACCTACTATTCTCTATTTAGTATTACGTGTTATAATACTACATGTACTATACAGCTGTACATGCACATGTATGTGCCAATATGGTGGTAAACAGCCAAAATAGTCTAACATCGGCGACATGTTTATAGGTAGGGTCGTGTTGCCCGCGCCACAAGGCTTTTATAGGTCTTTGTAGAGCCGGTATGTGTAAACCCCGTTAACCTCCAGATCCGCCCCTGGGGGCTACACGAGCATGTATCTCTATATGTGACTGTGACTGGAGACATTGGGCCTATGGGATGTGTGATCAGTGTAGCACACTCATGTAGCTTGGTAACGATTGATCGTGCTTATGATATGGGTCCGCCTTATTACGCATACGTATTTTGCCGATAATAATTACGATAAAACACGATATTTTTTCGTATATTACTCGGAAAGTTGACGAACATTACCGAGCACATGTGCTGTGACATTTGCGTCCACTTTCACTGTAATTTACGTGTACTGAAGCTATGGTAGATTTCTTAAATCAAATTCGGAAAATGACCTGAGCGAGAAGGCGGAAAATCGCTATCTGCCTAGAATTATACGAACAGTCGGCTATATCTAATAAACTGGGGAGAGATAATTTAATGTTGCGCTAATTTTCAGCCGGCAATTGGGTAATTTCATGTATTGCTCCTAAACAAGTAGTTAATCAAGGCATTATTATTACATTGTAGGTTCCCATGGCAACGCTACTTGTATGTCACGGAATGACGTCATGCGGATTGTAACAGTTCTGCTGGCTTCTGGTCCCGGTGTTTATACATGCAAGCCAGTACCCGGACAACACGAATTCCGTCCCCATGTTTGTTGGCGTTGTGTTGTTTTATTTATTACGTTTTAACATAAGTAACTAATTGATTCATTGTATAGTATCACATCGTTGATACATCTACGTGTTGTGTTCTGGATTTACACAGGGAAATGTACGGATTGAGGATGTGATAACACAGTTACATCACGTTTGTCCGCATGTACGATCGATAATCCACTCGCTAAATCTCGCGGATTATCTCCTCGTACACGCGGACGAACTGTGATCTAACTGTGGCTTAACATTTTATTAATTTAGCGACGAACGTCAGTTATCAGAGATGCGAAGACTATGGACACATGGGCGCCCGTTTCACTAAACTTCGTACAACTAAAATGTTCGTCAGTACAAAATTATGATAGTCTGTAAATTTCCCATTAACATCGTTTTATTGTAAACAATTATTGGATTTATATTTATTGAGCATAGGCTGCAAATGCAGCCTATGCTCAATACATGTAAATTCATCAACTGAAATTTCCAGACGATCATAAATTTGCACTTACGAACATTTTAGTCGTACCAAGCTTAGCGAAACGGGTCCCTGTACCGCCCGTAGTATTCTACGGGAGTTTTGCCGCAACTATTATGTAACTACACTTTTTGCAAATGATGTACATGTACATATACGTGTCCGCTTCGGCAGTCTGTTCCCATGTATATAATTATGCACATATTCATAAATGCAAAATATACGAATCGGAAATGGCGGCACGTGGCAACGAATTAATTCAGGTGGTTATAAGTAAACGGGCGAGGCGACATGTTACAACGTAACCGTTGCACCGCTTACTTAAAACAGTTTCCCGTTTCCTAGACGTAAAGTGCATCGGAGATGATTCGCATGCAGGGATTCCGCTGGCGATCGCCACTTTCGCAATTGGCGATAAAAATAAACAATTGGCGATACAAAATTATTATTTATTTTTATTTCTTAATTTTTTTTTTTTGGAAGTGGCGATTTTTTTATTTTCCCCAGGGATCCCTGCGCATGTGCTGCCAAAACACAATTTCCTCCTGCTTACAAAGAATACGTTGAAAAGACACAAGAGTGCCGAATGTCACACTATACGCTCGTCGACACAAGGCAGGTCAACAAGGGGTGAAAACTCACCGACTGAAAGCCAATAGTGACGTGATAAGCACGTATACATGTACCTAATTTGGTGACGATCCGTCAAGCGGAACTGTTCGAGTTATTGCATGGACAAGGATACAGAGTGCGAACATTAAAAATGGTCGCCAAGGGGAAATATGTTTTGTTTTTAAATCAATAGTCTACTTCGGCTTGCCGTGATAAAAATGTATACCGACTTTGGTTACGATCCGTCAAGTAGAACTATAGTTGTTGCGTGGACAAGCTGTACCCGCCCGTATGAGGTGGAATACATAATACGTCCCGGGTTTTTGAAACGGGCCTATAAAAACGGTCAACGTTCCAGGCTTTAACCCACTCCATGCGGAATACCCATATAATTATGGGTATAACAATTAAAAAAAAAAATCTGCAATTTTTCTCATTTCTCATCGAAAATATATGTTGTGGCCACTCATTTAAACCGTCTTGATGAGATGGTTCAAATGGTGGCCACACCATATACTTTTAGGTAGATACGAGAAAAGTAATCAGATTTTTTTATCAGCAAACTGGGGAATCCCCAGCAAAGGATGGGTTAATGTGTTGAATACACTTGCCTATATATTAACTTATTGTGCTTTAAATCCAGTAGCTTGATTGGCTAATCCTATGCTATGCTACAGCTCAGTCTCAGACATTCAACTTATTTGATTGCGAGTTGACATTGACAATATATGTTCAGAACGGTTGATATAATCTGGGCATGATTAACGCACGCGGTTGCGTATGTAGATGAAAGGAGAATTTGTCTGACCTGAGAAATTAATCGAGAGCATTGAGCGCCGTCATAACTTCAGACTTGTAAGGATGTATAGTTTGGTAGGCGGATGGGTGTGTGGCTGTTTGGGAATGGAATGGAATTGTGCTCATCATGTGGGGAATGCGTTAGTTCAAATAGTCCGCATAATGTGGTGCGTTCGTGCTTCCATGCGTGCGTGCGTGCGTGCGTGCGTGCGTGCGTGCCCTGCAACATCTACCATACTAGTTTACTATAATTATGTTCTTCTTCATCTAAATTGTTTGGCCCTAAATGATACAAAATAGTATCATTTAGGGCCAAACAATTTAGATGAAGAAGAACATAATAGTAAACTAGTATGGTAGATGTTGCAGGGCACGCACGCACGCACGCACGCACGGAAGCACGAACGCACCACATTATGCGGACTATTTGAACTAACGCATTCCCCACATGATGTGGGGAATGCGTTAGTTCAAGTAGTCCGCATGCTATCTGTAGTTTCAATCGAAGTCCCAGTCAACTACCCCAGTGCAGTGACATAATGCCCCACATTGACATTACACCATGTGTTCAGTAGGCGTTTTGTAACAAACATAATGACAAGATCACTGTTTTATCACACTGTCCAGTCACTGGCACACGCCATTAACTGGTTAATTACATGGTAGTCTCTATTCAGAACCGCATCAGAAACTGAAATAAGTGCGTCGTGTCATCAAATATACAGTTATAAGCCAACGCAATCGGCTTACGTGTATGATGAAACGTTCTTTATGCACACATCAGTATTCATAATATGCAACCGTATTCGCCATGCTAGTGTGCGACTGTGTGTCTGGATAAATGGGGCTTACTCGATATGTGACATCAGGGGCGGATCTAGAGGGGATGGGGCGGGGGGGGGGGTGGGGGGGATCCAGGGTTGCACCCTTCCCCCCGTTCAGCCACGTAGTTTACATAGATCACAGTTTAACACAAGTTGGAGTCTGAATTTAAATGCCGTAAAACACAGGAAAATGCATTTCGAAGAGCTCGACAATAGGACAACCCACTGGTTGCGAACGGTAACTCTTGCAATTACTCCCGTACCGTCCGTAGCTAGCTACGCACGGTACGGGAGTAGATTGCAAGAGTTACCTTCGCGAGTTACCTTCGCAACTAGACACCCCCCCCCCCGTTCCCCAAATGCTGGATCCGCCCCTGGACCAGTGTATCTCTTGATTAAATAGAAAACTCCCGAATTCTGATCGCGATCTATGTTACTTGTTAAAAGTATAACCGCAGTTTCCTTGATGGATGGTGAACAATGCAGATCCTGATCAGACTGTGCAGATTTTGATCTAAACTGCTAGCAAACAAAACACATAAACCCTATTTTCCAGTCACAGCCACATATACTGGGAAACCTCTCTACACAGGACACACTGGGTGTCCGGCTTAGAGAGGTTTCACTGTAAATCAGGCATTTGATTATTCTGAGATATAGTTATGTGTTGCGATCATGAACCGTTACCTGAGAGAAATGAGCGAGAAACTTAGACCCCATGATTGTATGTTCTTGGTGTCCGGTTTAGAGAGGTTTCACTGTCCAATGTACTTATTTCAACAGCTGTAGTTTCGACTAATCATCTTAGACTTCAGAATTCCAGACTATGTTATATTATACACGATTATAGACTACGTTGGTAATTTGAGACACACCATGTGATTGTGTACCTTCGGACATCCGCGTAATTTCATGAAATACGTTGACAAAAATTATACTATTTTTTTGTAAATGGCGTCAAAACTTCACGAAATTGTCAGAGTACATGCGGTATTATATTCTGCATGTACCCTGAAAGATTTGTCAACTTTTGACTTTATTTATGAAAGATATTGTAAATTTTGTAAACGTATTTAATGAAATTACGCAGATGTCCGAAGGTACAAAATCACATGACGTGTCTCATTTAATAAAGTCATTTCGATGCCACCTCGTGTAATAGCGAACCACGGCTTACATGTAAAACATCACATAGACAACATTTGACATTACAAAATACAAAAAAATAAATAGTGTCTGTAATCAATATCATAAGCTGTCGACATTCTCAAAACAGGTGCGGAATTCTGCACCTGTTTTGAAAATTTCGCCATCCTTCGACGTCATTCACCAAAAAACGATTTCAAATTTCAGACACGATTTCCGAAGCCATCGTAATACTACAAGACCCGTTATTGCACGGGCGCCGCTCGTATTCTCTATACTTGCGTTGTCTACCTCCGCGTTCTATTCCCAGAGCTTGGTATCATACAACCAAGATCCATTAGTCACTGACAGCCAGTGACAGCCAGTTTACACCGGGCTCGCGACATGCGCATGTGCGAAGGATTATGGATGAACGGGGCTTAACGGAGGTTTAACCAGTTTAGCTCCGTGTTGGAGTAACGTTTCCGTGTATGAGACCGTGTTATATTAACCCTTTCAACCATAATGAACTGGAATGGACTGTGATATGCTAATGTTCCGACCAATCCAATGGTCACAAAATGATTTCCAGATTCGTCCATGTATGAAAAGGGGGTGTTTTTGTTCTAAGAAATATTAAAATTACTTTCAAAAAGTGCAGATCCTGATGAGACGGCTCGTTACGAGCCGGCTCATCTGGATCTGCACTTTTTGCATAAATCGCTATAGCGGGATTTCGGGTTCAAAGGGTTAAAGGTACATGTACATGCCCACTCAGTAGGCACAAAATGTTCTTTATATCAGAGAAATCATCTTGAGACATTTTCTGGCAAAATAAACATCCATTCACCATTGCCCCACGTATTGATTGGCATTATTATACATTTTATATCAGACACAAATGTCCACACTGATGTCAGGGGCGATTACCGTGTTTCATTAAAATGTTAACGAACATTACTATTTATTCTCTGTATATATTTTTTGATGTGCAATGGTCATACTTTATAATCTGAAGAAAATATTATTTTTTCAGGTGACATATTAAATTAGTATAAATAATTAAAAAATATCATGTTTCATTTGCATATTAAAATAGCCTGATACCACCGCGCGTCACTATCAGTAAAATAAATATTACAAAATGATTATACCTGTATAGTAGGCACTCGTAATTTTTAGAACTGGTGGAATTGTGACATAATTATACATTTATTTAATTCCGATAAAGAATATTTAAAGGGGCATATCAGGATTTTTTGAAAAAAATACTATATAGGAATGAATGGCCTTTTTGTGTAATTTATCGGGGTATAAACTTGGAAAATTCGCGGACGAAGCGATAAAAAATTACAATTTTCGAAACAAAATAATTTTTTTTTTTTTTTTTTTTTTTTCGAAAATTGTAATTTTTTATCGCTTCGTCCAGTATTCCCGCGAATTTTCCAAGTTTATATCCCCGATAAATTCAACAAAAAGGCCATTCATTCCTTATAATTCCAGCATTTGAAATAAATTCATCAAGAAAATGTGTTTATTTTCCGTTTTCTTAAGAATTATTTTAGCTGCGCCTCACGATTACGGAAAGTAGTTCGGCGTGGGAGTTTACTGGGATATAAATTTTGGACAGAGACTTGCTACGGGCCAATCAAATGTTAGGGAATTGTGTAAATATTTTTATGCTGGAATTATTAACAAATAAAAATGTGTTTTCATAATGGCCCTTTGTAAAGTGGTTTAATTGAAGATATATGTTGTTATATGACTGCCGTTGTTTGATACCGCTCACAGCCATGTTCAAACGTACAGCGTATGCTGTTTGACCATGGCAGTAGACAATGCTCATTCCGGGGCCAAGCCGACACCTACGTAATGCATGTGTCTCGTGACGTTACTAAAACGCGCAAACACGTCATCAGACCAGTTCACAACGGTCGCACTGAATTTTTTAAACTGATGCGACTGCATGTCGTGACGTTTACTGCGGCACCGGAATATGTATGTGTAAATCAGCTGTTGGAACGGGTTATCAAAGTACCGAAAGTACTGCTTAAATGCTCAAATTGCATGATATTTTCAACAGAAATGTAACAATAACAACTTTCGACCATGTCCAGCTGTGGGTAAACGTTTGCAGTGGCACTCGGGAACTGTTTGAACCCGCGGCCTACGGCCTTGGGGTTCAAACTGTTCCCTCGTGCCACGGCAAACGTGTACCCACGGCTGGACATTGCCGAACCTTATAATTGCAATCAGACAATCATACGAAGCCACTTGACCGTATCGAGAAAATAACTGACATTTAGAAACGGATACACATCAAACGCTATTTTAGACTTTAGTAAATTACGTTTTGAAACAACACGTATCGTCAACATACGACGTAATTTAATGAATAAATTGAGCTGATATATTCCGCCTCAATCAATCACACGAATACAAGATCCGATCCCGGAGAAGCGCTTTTAATTTGTCCTGCGTCATTTTTTGTTTATGGAAATACAATCAACATACATACACTACCGCCTGCACTAATCTTGTCAATGTTTGGAAATTTCATTATAGGAATGAATGGCCTTTTTGTGGAATTTATCGGGGTATAAACTTGAAAAAGTCGCGGGAATACTGGACGAAGGCCGGAAGGCAAGTGTATATCCCCGATAAATTCCACAAAAAGGCCATTCATTCCTTATAATTCCAGCATTTGAAATAAATTAATCAAGAAAATGTGTTTATTTTCCGTTTTTTTAAGAATTATTTTAACTGCGCCTCACGGTTACGGAAAGTAGTTCGGCGTTGGAGTTTACTGGGATATAAATTTTGAACAGAGACTTGCTACGGACCAATCAAATGTTAGGGAATTGTGTAAATATTTTTGTGCTGGAATTATTATTTAAAAACACTTGAATATTGTAGCTCAGGCTAATGCAATCAAACTGTCTTACTTCGAGTTATCATTGATAATATATGTTCAGAAAGGTTGATGAGCGGGACAAAATGAACACAGGCGGCTGTGTACACACGACAGCTTCAACAAATTCGTAAATTGAATTGTCTAACTGCCAACGTTCCTCGTCAATATTTCGAAGATATATGCCACAAATTGCAAAACATTTGAGACAGAGTTTTCTGTTGGACCAAAATTATTAGATGCGCATTTCTGTGGCAGAAACCACACGTCACAAACTATGCCACAAACTATGACGACTAACTTGATATATGAATGTTTTTTGAATACCAAGTTTTATGCAATTAATATATCCAGTTTTTGTTTTCCTTAGTTTTGGATTGTTAAAATCTAACTTCAGAGAGTGTGCCTTTAATATCATTTTACTATGACTCGACATTGTGCCTTTAATAAGTTACAATTGCCCAAAGTATGTGGAGGCAGGACCGGTTTCAGCATTTTGATAGTGTACCGAGGGTTTTGTACTCGTATAGTTTTGCTATGATAGATACAGGGCCACCAGAGTGCTGTATTTTGATTGGCTGAACCGACCGTGCCTCCTTTTCCGTTGCTGGTGGAACCTTCAGGATCGTTTATTTGTGTCGCTTTAGCATTTTCACAAACTTCTTCAGTGAAACATGTGCTAAAGGCAACCTCCGAATGCCAATTACCTGTTTGAAAAGCGGAAATAATACACTCGTGTCCGTCGACTTCCGTGCAAGCAACTCGTTCTCTACGCTCCCTCGTTGCTTACGCGGAAGCCGACACACACTCGTGTATTAGTTCTCGCTATTCAAAATGTACGATGGAACAGCCTCTATATAGCAGCCGCGCTTTTGTTTTCCCAGTTACATAAAATCGATTACTACATAAATTACCCTGAGAACAAAGACCAACTGTGAACAAAGGCCAGCATTTTCTCTTTCCTTGTCTGACCCTTGTTCACAGGTTTGACTGTACTGTAGTGGAACATCTCTGAACAGGACACAAAGAAAACACATGTGATCTTATTTTTGATGAGTTTATTGGTCATTTATCTCAGGTGATAATCTCCGTTCGTGATCGCATAGCACACAACCATGGCTCAGAATGATAAAATGCCTGATTTACAGTGAAACCTCTCTAAGCCGGACGTCCGGTTTAGAGAGGTTTCACTGTATTTGTAAATACTGCAAATACAGATAGGACGGCTCCCGTCATATCCGATTTGTTGGTAAATTTCAGATAGAGGATGGAGCGCGTTTCGCGTAAGTTGAACTTTTAACCACGGTGTCATTGTCATCAATTTGAATCCGCAAACTCGGTATTGGATTGGCCCGTCGAGTGCGCATGTCAGTGCCCCGGTCACGTGGGAATACGAAAACTGGATAGCAGACAGGTCCAGGCACCGTGGTGTCACATAAGATAACTGATAACTATCTGAAGACTGTCACACTCTGAAACAGTGGCCGCATTAAGGAGAAACACCACAGGCCTGCTCTAATCTTGTCAATATCAATGTGTATGATCACGTGGTACTAACAACAACAAAAAGTACTGAAACTTCCAGAATCCATCTGATTCAAAGTACGTATTCTTTTATATAGTATCCTTATTACGTAACGGACTTTGATGAAATATGGCGCATCAAACGCGTCTTGTTGACCTGCGTTTTGGTGGTCTGTGTATTTTCGCCCAAACGTCTGTCGTTTTTGCGAAAGCGACATAAGTCTGTGCCGAACTCCATGGACCACCAAATGCAGCTCATGAAGACGTGTTTGCTGCGCCATAGTTCATCAAAATCAGTTGCATATTAAGGAAAATATGAAATTATACTTACTTTAGAGTGGGCGACGTTGTTGTTGTTGTAACCACGTGATCATGCACCTTGAATATGTGTTGATTTCGTTAATACAAAATACTTGACTATTGTGTTTGAAATCAAACAGCTTGATTCACTGAGACAGTGCTATGCTAAAGTTGCTTGATTAATAGTTGGTGTTGCCGATAAATGTTCAGAAACGGTTATAATATTTTGGGCAATATTAACGCAGGCGGTTGTGTAATAAGTTATAGTTATATCACCATAAACACAAAGAAAAATCCCTGCGCGTCGAGCATTTTATCGTCATGGAGAAATAAAATTGTATTATAAATTCGCCACATGATCAATAAAAAACACTACCATGCAAAATGATATTAAATCCAATCATGTCAGAGGAAATGCTTGTGAGTTTTCACGACTAAACAGGTTATAGTAACTGTATATGACATATTCCATTCCTTCGAGATGTTGGTCTCTGAATTGTTTCAAGTTGTCAGATGCATTTATGCATCTGGGGCCCGTTTCACTAAACTTCGTAAGACTAAAATGTTCGTAAGTGCACACTTATGATGGTCTGTAAATTCCACATTAACACCGTTTTCTTGTAAACAATTATTGAATTTACATGTAAAGAGCATAGGCTGCATATGCAGCCTATGCTCAATAAATGTAAATCCATCAATTTAAAGACGATCATAAATTTGCACTTACGAACATTTTAGTTGTACGAAGTTTAGTGAAACGGCCCCCTGGTAACTTGAAAAAGATCAGAGACACACATCTCAAAAACAAATATATATTATAAAATTCCGCCTTCCCGCTTCACAGTCTGCTAACCCCGTGTCTGAGAACCAAATTACTTATGTAATGGCCGAAGAGGAGATGGTCCCCGGGTTTTAGCAATAGATGCGTGCGCAAAAGAGTGATCCGCACATGATTGTACCATAAAATAGTTCGGTGTCCTACTGTACAGTGTAGTAGCAACACATAACGTATTAAAGGGAGGCACAAAACGTTATTTATATCGGAGACATCATCTGAGACATTTTGTGGCAAAATAAACATTCATTCACCATTACCCCACGCATTGATTGGTATTATTATGCATGTTATATCAGACGTAAATTTCCACACTGATATCAGTGTTACCTTAAAATGTTAACGGACATTACTATGTATCTATTTACTTACAAATAAACTTTATTTACCATTTAACAAAACGTGCACGTCGCGAGAATGTTCATTTGTTGTGCATTGGCCATGCTATACTTTGTTAATGCCACATTTTTGTCCATGCTTGGCTTTGCAATGAACTGCCTTGTGTTATTTGTTATTGCTTCTGTTATTATTTACTTCTCTTCTCAGACATTTCAGATGTAATTGGAAACGTATAGGATAATTATGAAACAACAGTGGACAGTAGTCTACGGGGCCCCGCAGGGGACATGGATTTTTGTTTATTAATTCGTTCCCACGAATTAACAATTCGTTCCCTCGAATTAACAATTCGTTCCCTCGAATTAACAATTCGTTCCCACGAAATGACAATTCGTTCCCACGAAATGACAATTCGTTTCGTCTATTTAACAGTTCGTCCCCTCGAATTGACAATTCTTTCCCACGTGGGAACAAATTGTTATTTCGTGGGAACGGATTGTTAAATTGACGGAACGAATTGTTAAATCGTGGGAACGAATTGTTAAATCGTGGGAACGAATTGTTAAATTGAGGGAACGAATTGTTATTTCGTGGGAACGAATTGTTATTTCGTGGGAACAAATTAATACAAAAATAATTATAATTATACGTTCCATGCGGGTCACCGGCTGGCATGTACAACATATGCGGCCAGTATATAGAGAATAGTAGGTTAGTGCCGTGAATGGGAAAAAATATCCGGCAAGGCTCAAGAATTTCTTTATTTCTCATCAGAAGTATATGTTGTGACCACTCATTTGAACCGTCTCGCCGAGACGGTTCAAATGAGTGGTCACAACATATACTTTGGTTCAGAAATAAGGAAAATAGATAGAGAATAGTAGGTTAGTGCCGTGAATGGGAAAAAATATCTGGCAAGGCTCAGGAAACGGGATGGGCGAGGCTCTGCCGAGCACATCCCGTTTCCGTGCCGCGCCAGATATGTTTTCCCATTCACGGCACTAACCTACTATTCTATTTATCCCGTCAACACCTACAAATGACTGTAAAATGCAAACATTGTATTGACTGGATATCAAAAATGTTTCACGGCACCGTGTTTCACGGCACATACGCACTGTGTTGACGTGATAAATCTCCAGATCAGCCTGCGCAACATCCACAAAGCCAGTTTGTTTGTTTAATGGTATATAATTGCATAGCAACAGCTAATGTCATTTAAAGCCGGGCCAACGGATTAGATCTGCTGCATTGGGGAGAAAATGTCAAGATCAGAACGGAATATTTACTTAGAAATATATATATATTCAGCTCTGAAATTAGAATAATAGTGCATATTGCCGGGTATAACCAGATTAAACCCTCACATACAATAATGCCAAAGACGTACCTGATGTCCAAACGAAATCTCCGTTCGGGATAGGATGAATCCCAATCGTTAAATTACCCATCACATGCTCCCACCAAACACCCACCCAAAAATAACCCCAGCCGCATCTCCAAATCGTATTGACAGGATATCAAAAATGTTTCACGGCACCATGTTTCACGGCACATACGCACTGTGTTGACGGGATAAATACGCGACTAGTGTATTTCCAGAAGAGAATGTGCAGAGGCACAGTCTGATCATGATATGCACTGTACGCTATTCCATAAATGAAACTGCCATTCTTCTAACAGAAATACAAATCGTTATCTGGAGCCCGTTTCACTAAACTTCGTACGACTAAAATGTTCGTAAGTGCAAATTTAGGATCGTCTGGACATTTCAATTAATGGATTTACATTTATTGAGCATAGGCTGCAGATGCAGCCTATGCTCAATAAATGTAAATCCAATAATTGTCTACAAGAAAACATGTCGATGTGAAATTTACAGGCTATCATAATTTTGCACTTACGAACATCTTAGTCGTAAAAAGTTTAGTGAAACGGCCCTCAGGATATAGGAGTGTGCTACTTGATCATAAGCTATACTGTTCACAAATCACATAAGCCCCATTTCTCCAATCTCAGCCACAATATGAGCACATAATGACATGTTGTTGTCCTTCATTTTTAATCATGAACAGACACGACATTTGACCGTAACATGATCATGGGCACGACAAAAAGTCAATGTTACGTTACGGGTAGCATGAGTGTGTTCCAAATGGTCACATGTATCAAGCGTCCACATATTGAAGCAATCCATCAAGTAATATGAAAGGTATATGATGATGAAGACACAGTTACACACTTTTTGAAATAACACATGGCTATGTGTTTCCTCAAAAATGTGAAGGCCAAACAGGTTAAGGTCATGTTAATGGCCGCACGAGCCTGTTCCAAATACTTAGATGTACATGTACTACGTTTCCAACTATTAAAGCAATCCATCAAGTAATATTAAGTTATATGATCATGTACATAGAAACTTGTATAAACTTCTTTAAAAATGACTAAGTGAACAATGTGAAGGTAAAAAAGTTCAAGGTCATGTTAATGGAGGTATGAGCGTGTTCAAAATGCTCACATGTATCAAGTGCCAAATATTGAAGCAATCAGTAAAGAAATATTAAAGTTATATCAAGATAAAGAAATTTGTACAAACCGTTTGACATTTGTTTAGGCGGACGACGACGACGCGTGCGACGACGACGAGGGAAAAAGCGTCGACCACATGTATAGTCGCGCCATCTGCTAAAACCGGCGCGAAAAAAATCACTTGCACATGAATTTAACTATCAATAGTCTATATGCTTATTAGCTAATAGTTGGTCGACAGGAAAGCGTGGAACAAACAATAGCATGTTTGATCAGGAGCTACATGTACATTGGTCACAAATCCCACAAGCCCCATCTATCCAGTAAAATCCACATATGAGGCATGCCATGTGATTTTTTACCTTCGGGCATCTGCGAAATTTCATGAAATACGTCTACAAATTTACAATATTTTCCGTACACGTCAAAGTGGACAAAATTGTCAGAGTACATGCGGAATATAATTCCGCATGTACTCTGAAAATATTGTCAATATTTGACTTTATTTATGAAAAATATAGTAAATTTTGTAAACGTAATTAATAAAATTACGCACATGCCCGACGGTACAAAATCCCATGGCGTGCCTCGTATGTAGATTATGGAACCAGATGAGTCCACTCGCCGCGAGACGGAGAGCTTTGTAATCAGAAACGTTATTAGTGGTCTATTTGTACTCAGGCTTATGTGCCATCTTCAAGTACACTCTTCAAATTATTCCCAATACAATAAAACCACGCTTGTCTCATCGTAAAAACTCGCCAACAAATCAGATAGATTAGAGTAGAACATGTACATAATATGTATGTTATGATGAACATTGTCAGAAAACGTTGAACGTCAATGTATTATGATATGCAGTGTTAAAGCTTTTGTTGATCGTGTTGGTTCAATCTGGGGTTATGTTCGCCATGTGTTATCGTACGCAAAGCTATTTCTTCAGACGTTTTCTCAAATATAATATTTATAAGCCCGTATGTGCGTACCGACAGGATTTGGGACGTTACATGTACATGATCAGCCCACGCAAATTGAAAATCTTTTGAAATATGTGTTGCTACGTGTGTACGGGAATCTAACAAAAACAAGTCGAAGAGATTCTGGACACACTGTTTGGAACAATATAGAGAATAGTAGGTTAGTGCCGTGAATGGGAATAAATATCTGACTGAGCAAGCCAACACCCAGCTTCAATACAATGAATGTATTGAAGCTGCTTTTGTCAAGGAAATACGAGGAGACATCGATCAGGGTCCTATTGAAAAAAAATACAATTCAAATACAATGATGAATACATGTATATATGTCGCTCCATATAGTAGTGCGTTGGGCTCTCCATAATTGTTCGATATGTCCATACCAGCAGGGAAGAGAATCATTTGCCAACAGAGGAACAGGCTTCAATATTGTACAATAATTACAGAATATCTCAGAGATATACATATTCACAGATGGTTCGACGCGCGAATGACATCTGGGCCCCACGGGAGGTAATGCTGTCATTTACCTGAATGGTCAGAGTGAAAGCCGATTTTGCATCAAAAGATCCTATAGTTCCAGAAGCAACACTTTTGCGGGGGAACTTGTGGGAATCCAACTGGCTCTTGAGTACATTGTGGATGATGTCAATATCAAGAACTAAGTAATACACATCTTCACGGACTGTCAGGTGGCGATACAAGATGCATTGATTCCTACTGTCACTACGTCCAATGTTGAACTTGTTCTATTAATCAGAGACCTGTAGCCGATTCATCAAAATTGCAAAGTGTACTTATCTAGTATAGTATACTTTGAGGGAGTAATCATTTCTGTTTCCCAAAATGCATTGTTTAATATAGAACTAACGACTGCATATATTTGATGATTAAAAGCATGCAGAATTATTATACTGAATTTATTACATTATCACTGCCAAAATGGCTGTGATAATGTAATACATTCAGTATTATAAAAAATAATAAATTTATCCTTAAATTGAAAATTTCTCCCTCAAAGTATACTTTTATAGATAAATATACTTTGCAATGTTGGTGAAATAGGCAATTAGTGGCGGCCTTGCATGATAAAGATGAGGTCATCAAGACTCACTGGTTTCCTGTACACAAGGACATCGGCGGCAATGAGCTGGCGGATAACTGGGCGAAGAAGCGGCGGATGAAGCAGAACAATTGGATTGGATGTACACAAATAACAACCGGCCGGAAAGTAATGCAAAGAAATGTGTATTAGAAAAAGTGGCAAAGGGCGTATTCACTTTCAGAAACGTGTTCACAACTGCAAGAGGTAATAAGTAACGTAGACGGTGGGGAAAATATTGGAGAGAAAGACTTAAGGCCACGCAGAGCTTTGAACAAGCTGATGGCAGGACATACCAAGCTCAACTCACATAAGGCATTACTTACATTGTAATTCAAATCAGTCAAACCTATGTGAATATGGCAAGGTATCTGAATCAAGTGGACATTTTCTGTATGCCTGCGACAGGTATACCGGTGAAAACGACGTACTAAACAGACATTTTTTGGAAATAATAACCAATGAAGACATCATTATTAGTGATATCAACTTCAGAGTGTATTCCGGGAATATAGAGGACATCAACGTTATTGGTAGAGACCAACTGATCCATGCCTTCCTGAGATTCTTCAAGGAATCATGGAGGCTGGTAAAAGTTTAATAGTTTTTCACGCATGCGCAACAAGTGTTTAAGCACATACATGTATTATATTGCATCCTGAGACTTACAAGCACAGACGTGACCATAGCTAGCGGGAGATTCGCGAAAGGATTAAAGACAACAACTAAGATTACAAGAAAACGTAAAATTGTTCGAAGTAGGTAGAAAACGTAATGGTAAACTTGAAAGCGTTGAGTTTCATACGAATATAGGAACGCAGACGAGGTGCGGCGGTAGAATGATGAGGCCACTATATACCAAATATCATGTCTTCATATTAATAATGTCAATTCCGAGTGGCGGGTTGTGTAAATAGAGAATAGTAGGTTAGTGCCGTGAATGGGAAACAATCAAATAATTGTTTACAAGAAAACATTGTTAATGTGAAATTTACAGACCATCATGATTTTGCACTTACGAACATTTTAGTCGTACGAAGTTTAGTGAAACGGGCCCCTGTATTATAAACATTGTTTTAGCTAATCCAATTTTTGTCTCTGGCATGATTGGGTACAATTAGATTCAGAAATACGATTCTTATTTAGAATGATCAAGGTACTGAAAGTACTGCAACCAGAGCCTGAAATGAGGAACGGACATATAGCATGTGACCTTGACCTACATTTTCTACTTAAATGAATTGTAACCATTTATTGTGTTAAATTATTTCCTAAGCCACTATAATACCATTATTTTGCAACATTTAACTAATCTATATTGCACAGTTTCTTGTATATTCTTGTGAATGTATTCAGATAGTGTTTACATTCAACCCATTATCAGATTATAGAGATAACTGCGTCTCAGTACTTTCAGTTTGATCTAATGTTTGTTACAGTAACCGCCTTTGCTTTAATTTAATACTACAGCGCGTTGCAAAACTGCTACAAATGACAGCCAGTTAAAAATCTGCTTGCTGAAATCAACCAATCGGAGCCAATTATGTTGGGAAACTTGGCTTTTTCTGTAATTGGGACCAAATTGTCGTTGTTCCGGAGATCCGTGACCGGTAAATATAATCCTTAAATGTCATTGTCTAATTTCAGCGATGTTTCGTTCTTCATTCCAATTCTCACTAATTTTTAAATTTGAATACTCGTTTGTTACGAATAGTAAATATCGCAGCTTCAGTGATGCCGATATCTGCCGACTCTGGGATCATTTGGAAATGTAAGAATATACCACGTGGTGAAGTCGTTTTGTCTTGATTTGGACTGTCATCGTCCTATAACCTGGGACCGTTTCACTAAACTTCGTACAATTAAAATGTTCGTCATTGCAGGTTTAGAATAGTCTGTAAATTTCAATTGATTGACTTACATTAACTAGATTGGTCAGTAAGCGAGGCTTACGGAATACCCCCCGCGTGGGCCCAGGTACCCCTAAATATGTAAAATTTTCCTAGTGTGTAGCTTGTGACCTTGACTCTGGGCTTAGCGGGGGCGGCACGAACGTGAATGTGAAGCAATTCCGAGGAAGGAAATAGAAGTTATAACCGATTTCTCTGATGTTATGTTTTGTAAAGAGACTAAGTATGTGATCTTGACCTTGGGATCAGCGGGGATATGTCACAGCATGATAGTAGAGCCTTAGAGGAATGCATGAATGAAATATTAAGAATTTTAGATGAAGTTATAATATATTTCTCCGATGTTAAGTTTTGTAAAGAGACCATGTATTTGACCTTGACCTTGGGATCAGCGGGGGTTTGACGGTCGTGGATTTTGCACAGGATGGTAGTAGAGCCTTACAGGAATGCATGTGTGAAATATTAAGCATTTTAGATGAAGGAAATAGAAGTTATAACAATATTTCTCTGATGTTAAGTTTTGTAAAGAGACTAAGTATTTGACTTTGACCTTGGGATCAGCGGGGATTGGACGGTCGTGGATTTGGCATAGCATGGTAGTAGAGCCTTACAGTAATGCATGTGTGAAATATTAAGCATTTTAGATGAAGGAAATAGAAATTTATAACCAATATTTCTCTGATGTTAAGTTTTTAAAAGACAAGTAATTTGACTTGACCTTGGGATCATCGGGGGGTTGGAAACCGGTCGTGGATTTGGCAGCATTGGTAGTAAGCCTTACAGGAATGCATGTGTGAAATATCAAGCATTTTAGATGAAGGAAATAGAAGTTATAACAATATTACTCTGATGTTAAGTTTTGTACTAAGTATTTGACCTTGACTATGGGATCAGAGGGGGTTGGACGGTCGTGGATTTGGCACAGCATGGTAGTAGAGCCTTAGAGGAATGCATGTGTGAACTATTAAGCATTTTAGATGAAGGAAATAGAAGTTACAACAATATTTATCTGATGTTAAGTTTTGTAAGGAGACTAAGTATTTGACCTTGACCATGGGATCAGCGGGGGTTGGACGGTTGTGGATTTGGCATAGCATGGTAGTAGAGCCTTACAGTAATGCATGTGTGAAATATTAAGCATTTTAGATGAAGGAAATAGAAGTTATAACAATATTACTCTGATGTTAAGTTTTGTACTAAGTATTTGACCTTGACCTTGGGATCAGCGGTGGTTAGACTGTCGTGGATGTGGCACAGGATGGTAGTAGAGCCTTACAGGAATGCATGTGTGAAATATTAAGCTTTTTAGATGAAGGAAATAGAAGTCATAACAATATTTCTCTGATGTTAAGTTTACGTACGCACGGACGGACGGACGGACGTACAACCTGACTCCAGTATACCCACCCCCACAACTCGTTGCAGGGGTATAAGTATAGGATCGTCTGGAAATTTCAATTGATGGATTGATTTACATTTGTTGAGCATAGTAATCTGTTTCGTCACGTTCTGCCTTTAAATAGTTCTTCCGAAACATACATCGTTGTGTCAATCCGATTACTGATGCTCAGTTGACATATATTCCTTAACCTCTCGTAAATTTGTGACAGCTCGCGGCAGGGTACGACAAAATTTTGTTTCTTGGCTGCATGCTCAATAACTGTAAATCCAGTCCGCGCAATCTGATCAGAGGCTACAATGCTCGCTACTGAGTCATCGAGACGTTTTAGATCCACCAAAAAATAACGTTATTTCTGTATCCGACTGCACGAAAATGAGAACAAAGAACAACATTCTTAGTCTTTCACATTCACCAAATCCACAATACGCACGATTTCGTCGTGACATGTCAGATATCGTCTCGAGTTATTAGCTGTTGCGGGGCAATGTTGTTAGTTTCTAAATTTGGCAACGGTGAACAAACATAGATGTTGGGTTTCCGTAATTATGTCTAGTCGAAATGGAACCATCTATCATATTTTTTCAACGCGATTGCACAGCTCTATCTAATTACGTTGGGACGTATTGATTCTGTCTTAGACATATACTTTGCATTCCGGCCTTCATGTATGTTGATGAAAAAACAACGGTACTGTGTATCAGATGATGTATACATGGAGGTCCCAGGGTGCCCGGTTTAGAGATGTTCAACTGTAATTCCGATGTACATGTAAGTGCACTGAAACACATGACATCAGGAACACCGATAAACACATATTTGACAGTAAAATCGGGCAAAATTTAACGCATCGATGTCGCAGGGTTGTTCGGTGTAGAGAGGTTCCACTTTAACACGAAATTAATAACGGTTACTATGGATTGGGGAACAAACTGGCGTTCGCAAAGCTAGCTATTGTTTTAAGTAGTACCACTTATTATTGATAGCTGACCAATGTCATTATATTTCACGCAAACCCATAATTTTTTCTTACAACCCGTTTCATCATTTCCGTGCATATCAGACGACTAAAATGTTCGTATATGCAAACTTATGATAGTCTCTCAATTTCATATTAACAATGTTTTCTTGATTACAATTGTTCGATTTACATTTATTAAGCTTAAGCTGCATATGCAGCCTATGTTCAATATGTAAATCCATCAATTGAAATGTCCAGACTATCCTAAATTTGCTCTTACGATCATTTTAGTCGTACGAAGTTTAGTGAAACGGCCCACTGATTATCAACTTGTCTGAACATATATTGGCAAATGATGTTAACTTATTTTGAAATAAAGAAAACAAATATTTGCAAGATTAGCACAGTGGGCAGTGTACTCTTGATAATGAACTGAACGAATAGCTCGGCCAAAACCAAACACACTTACTGAATTCCGGCATAAGCACGGGGTACGTGCGGTATCAGTAAGGTTCCAGAAATCACAGATTTAGCACGAATCCAGCCGGTGTTACATCATTTGGATTGCCTTTCGGGACATGTCTGGACGTTTCATATGGCTGTGACTGGAGAAAATGGGCGTATTGCGCACCAGTCTGGCGCCTAATACATGTAGCACCTTCCAACACTTTGATTAGAATATTACTACCGATGTTATCGCATATTTGATACATTGTCCAGTTGTGTTTCGGCATTTACACAGCACATGGGCATTGTATGGACATGAGGATGTGATAGCACAGTTACATCACGTTCGTCCGCATGTCGAGGAGATAATCCGCGAACTAAATTCGTCCGCATGTATTACATTTATTAAGCTTACGCTGCATATGCAGCCTATGTCCGCATGTACGAGGAGATAATCCGCGAGCTAAAGCTCGCGGATTATCTCCTCGTACATGCGGACGAACCGTGATCTACATGTGGCATATAAGCATGGCAGATGTTTCACTGACTCCATGGCGAACAGTGTTGGCCATGTACATGTAGGCGCATACGCTCGGTCTGATCTTGGGCTACACTGGTAGCTGGAGTCGTATACCTAATTATCCAGTCTCATCTAAATTTAATGCGTCTACAACACTATGGAAAGCAAATATAACTTGATCGGCCCTCCTGGGAATCGTATATAGACTGGCATATAGAAACCCACAGTTCGTAATCTTATATAGTAAGTGTTATTATATACGCACTTTCGTTTCTTACTGAAAGACAATGGAACGCAATTGACGTCGGTTTACGTCATACGTCATATTTAGTCAGTGTCGGAACTCCGTTTCACCTCGTATAATAGTTACTATTAAACCACCACTTATTTGTTTATTTTATTTCTCGTTTGCATAATTTTTGAGGCGCATATAAATTGCGGGTGATTTACTTAACTATATAATAAAAAGGTTATTTTATTTGTATGTGGACATATGCCACTCGTTCCGCCGCGCAACGATATTGTGCTCCTAAAGCTAGTATCTGACTGGGCTGCGACTAGGGGTTCTCAATGTCCTCATGTGACTCGCAGGGCTCTCAGTCGCTGGAATTTTGTACATGTTCAAAAAATTCGCTCGACAAGTTTTCTCTCAAAATAGTCACAGAGTCGTCACGGGCGTCTCGAACCCTTCTCGAACCCTTCTCAATTTAGTTTCCGTGAGTCAGAAAGTGAGATAAATGTGAAACAACTTTGTGAGGAGTTGGCGACCTGCCTGTTTCTCAATTGTCATGCATAACTGTCGCGCGACTGTCGCGCGAATGTCACGCGACACTCGCGCGACTGTCGCAAATGCAAACATAATTCGCAATTTTGTTGACATGTATGCGAACTCCCGGCGAATTTTGGACCAAATTTCGTGCGACATTCGTGCAACATTCGTGCAACATTCGTGCGACATACGGGAACGTGTCGTAAGTACCAATTCAGTGTGATTCCAAGTGAAAATTGTCACTAATTCGCGTATTTTCTCGCAAGTTTGTGTCTCCAACTAGTCGCGAGCTGCCGCACCCCAGTGAGATACTACCTTAAAGTCGCGCAATATCGCACGCCACGGAACTCTCATATATGGACATAGACATCAAATAACCTATACTTATTTACATGTGCCAAAAGCGTGTTTGTTAACCCGTCTGCAAGATATTTGTACACAGTTGCCTGTATGAATCTTGCCCAGATTCTCAGCGTTTCATGATATCTCCAGCTGAAGTTCACCTAATCAACGTTGCATATGCAGCCTATGCTCAATACATATAAATCCATCAATTGAAATTTCCAGACGATCCTAAATTTGCACTTACGAATATTTTAACACAGTGTGTATGTGCCGTGAAACACGGTGCCGTGAAACATTTTTGATATCCAGTCAATACAATTTTTGCATTTAACAGCCATTTGTAGGTGTTGACGGGATAAATAGAATAGTAGGTTAGTGCCGTGAATGAGAAAAAATATCTGGCGCGG
Source organism: Conchocele bisecta (assembly GCA_029237695.1). Classification (NCBI taxonomy): domain Eukaryota; kingdom Metazoa; phylum Mollusca; class Bivalvia; order Lucinida; family Thyasiridae; genus Conchocele; species Conchocele bisecta. The sequence goes on from CM055271.1 coordinate 37,703,757, forward strand.
CACGGAAACGGGATGTTCTCGGCAGAGCCTCGCCCATCCCCTTTCCTGAGCCTTGCCAGATATTTTTTCCCATTCACGGCACTAACATACTATTCTCTATTTAAACAAAAATCGTATTTTAGACTTTGGATCGATTCGAAATTATTATTCGAGTTATTCATGTATCAACCCTACTCATTATTCATTAAAATTATTCATAGTTTGTCTGTTTGAAACTTAGAAACTTCAGATAATATAATTATATATATATATATATAATGTATGGTAATTGCATATACTCGCTAAAGTTTGAACTTTATATTTATTTTACAGCGATTACAAACAAGCACGAAATCACATATACAAATGCTTTCGTTGGCGCATATGAAGGCGTAAGGGCGGTCATTAATGCGGGAGGAAACAAGAGTACCCGGAGGAAACCCACTTGTCCGACCTGGCGACCACCATACCATCTCACATACTGCCTCTGCCGAGGATGGAACCGGGGGTGGCATTGGTGAGCTAATACATGTATTCGCTATAACTCAGCGTACCATACTCCATGACCCTATGACGTTTGCATCAGTTGTTCATGTCTAGTCGGTTTCCCAAACACATTTATTGCTATGCAACTTGACTGTTATAGACATAACACCGGTCTCCTCTTATGTCTTGATAGCCACTCAATCACAATTGTATGTAAACACTAGCTGCAAATGTGATGAATACGTTCAATTCAATTCAATTCAATTTCTTTATTTCCTCTTTACAGAGATCATGGTATAACCAAATGCAGTATAATATAAAGAAATACATAATAATGAGGAAGTTGCAGTGAAAATATGCATGATTGTACTGTGAGTACAGTAAGAAAAAAATGAAGTGAAATTCATTTACACAGTTATCGATCATGGCTACTAAACTCATACGCATTTGAACGTGGCTTCGCATTGTTTGCTTTAGCAACCAGTGCGGATCCAAATCGTTTAGTGCATCTGTGAATAGTGTAGATACCTCAGGGGCGGATCCAACATTTTGGGGAACGGGGGGGGGGTGTGTAGTTGCGAATGTAACTCTTGCAATCTACTCTCGTACCGCCCGTAGCTAGCTACGGACGGTACGGGAGTAATTGCAAGAGTTACCGTTCGCAACCAGGGGGTTGTCCTATTTTCGGGCTCTTCGAAATTCACTTTCCTGTGTTTTACGGCATTTAAAGTCAGACTCCAACTGGTGGTAAACTGTGATCTATGTAGACTCCGTGGCTGAACGCGGGCGTTGCAACCCCGGAAACCCACCCCTCTAGATCCGCATCAGCTGTCCTAATTTGTAATTCCCCATACATCTGCACTTATGTCTTGATAGCCACTCAATCACAATTGCATGCACGCACTTGTTACTAATGTGACGAATACGTTGACCTATAGCAAGCCACAGCTAGATCACAGTTGATCCGCATGTACGAGGAGATAATCCGCGAGCATTAACGAGTGGATTATCTCCTCGTACATGCGGTCGAACGTGATATAACTGTGTTATCACATCCTCATGTCCATACAGTCCATGTCCGTACATTGCACATGTGCTGTGTCAACGCAGTAACGAAACTCGAAAATATATCAAACATTTGATAATGTGTTCAATACACTCCAGGAGGCCGTTTCACTAAACTTCTTACGACGAAAATGTTCGTAAGTGCAAATTTAGGATTGTCTGGAAATTACAATTGATGGATTTACATTTATTGAGCATAGGGTACATATGCTTCATATGCAGCCTATGCTCAATACATATAAATCCAATAATTGTTTACAAGAAAACATTGTTAGTGTGCAATTTACAGACTATCATAGTTTTGCACTTACGAACATTTTAGTCGTGCGAAGTTTAGTGAAACGATCCCCATAATTCAAGAGTCAATATGGCCGATCAAGACTGAACTGATTTACTATGTTTTACATACATGTAGCTAATTCGACCCTTGTGTTGCAACATCCAAAAGTCAGGCTCAAATGTCAGCGGTAAAAATACCACAAAGAACGTATACACTATCGATTGCGCTAATATTGCCAATATTTGTCTTTTTTTTATTTTAAAATACTTCAACATTGTGACTGAAATCAAGCAGCTTGATTGACTGAGCCTGAGATGTGCGACAGCTCAGGCTCAGACAATCAACTTGCTTGATTGCGAGTTCACATTACCAATAGGTGTTTTGAATAGTTCATAGTAATCTGGGCAAGATTAACGCAGGCGGGTGTGTATACATGGGCTAGGAATTTCGCACCCTTACGAGGGGCTGTCCGAAACTTGTGCAAGTGGCAAGTTACACAGGTTTGTACTTCGCAGTAGCACAAATGTGTTACTATATACATCTATATTTCGCCGCCATTAAATTTTCGCGATTTCCATATATGAACATTTTCGCGACGACTTTCTTTCGCGATCTGACAAACCGTGCTACTAGCATTCAATTGGCGGTCAGTGTAGTAGATCTGTGTTTCAAGTCCTTGCATTTTCTTTACGATTTTCAGTCACAAAACTGGACCTAACTACAGATGTACGGAAAACCAGTCCGAGTACAAGTACGGCGAGTTACTGTTATGTATTGCCCAACGGAAAGTACCATACTTGTGCAAAACATCGATGTCATCAGACTCCGTGAAAACGCAAGACGAACATGGCCTATGTGAGTGAAATGATTTATTGCATGAGTGATGAATTATTATTATATCTATTAAGCAGTGTACTGAGCTCATAACAAACGAGCCTATCTTGATACAGACACGGGCACTTATCATACGGAGCCCCGCACGGGACACGGATTTTTATGCCACCGGGTTTCGAAGAAACGGGTGGCATATAGTGTTTGGACCGTCCGTCTGTCCGTCCGTCCGTCATACTTTTCGGTTAACCGCTTTGTCACAGTTTCTCAAATTTCGGTTAACCACTTTGTCACAACGGTTTCTCAAATATGCTGCAGGTGGCATCCGCGTTCGACAGACGCATTTCTTGTTTTTTATTAATTCGTTCCCACGAAGTAAAACTTCATTATCTCAATTTAACAATCCGTTCCCACCATATAACAATTCGTTCGCTCGAATTAACAATTCGTTCCCACGAAATGACAATTCGTTCCCTCAATTTAACAATTCGTTCCCACGATATAACAATTCGTTCACACGAATTAACAATTCGTTCCCATGGGAACGAATTGTTATTTCGTGGGAACGAATTGTTAAATTGAGGGAACGAATTGTCAATTCGTGGGAACGAATTGTTAATTCGTGGGAACGAATTGTTAATTCGTGGGAACGAATTGTTAATTCGAGGGAACGAATTGTTAAATGTATTTCGTGGCAACGAATTAATGAAAAAAATAATTATACGTCCCCTGCGGGGCTCCGTACTACGGAGCCCCGCAAGTGACGTAGAAGTCTTTTTTACAAGGCGTACAATGATGCCTTGTAAAATGGATTGAGTATAAATAAACTGAACTGAAACCACAGTGCGCCTCACAACGGTGCTTCAAATGATATATGTAGTCTGTTTCAAGAAAGCTGCCCAAATCTTACGGCTATATAAACAATGCAAACATAATTTATTTTTTTTAATTTAATCAACATTTAAGAATGAGCCTTCTTTTTATTTTGTGAAATTTCGTTCAATATTGATAATAAAACGAAAAATCAGTTTCCCCAGAGTGAAGATGTCTATGGGGATTTAATATTGGGAATTTTCCTTAGCAAGATCGTGTCCAATCTATCTAGCCAGGTTTCGGAGTCAATTTCGATTTTTTTTCGATTTTTTTCTCTTTCCCCAGCTACTGCACATCCTTTTCCCCCATGTTAAATCCCCATAGACAAATCAATTTTTTTGTAATAAAATAAAGATTTTACCAAAAATTTAATATTATCGAACAATTGTTGTTTTTGCATTGTTTATATGGCCATACAATTTGGGCAGGTTTCGTGAAACAGACAGCAGTCATGATAATGAGGATTCATTACCGTACAGTAACCTCCTAGAAATAATGATTTACTAGAACACAATTTAATAACCATAATCAAATTGTAGTTCACATTGAGGTAGCTATAGCAACGACAATGTTTGTATATACCGCTGGCTGATACAGCAACGAACAAAACTGAAATGAAGACACACCAAGGGCCGTTTCGCTAAATTTGTACGATTAAAATTTTCGTACAATTTTAAGACCGTCTGGAAATTTCAATTGATGAATTTACATTTATTGAGCATAGGCTGCATATCGCCCCTGATATCAGTGTGGAATTTTACCTCTGTATAAAATGTATAATAATGCCTATCAATACGTGGGGTAATGGTGAATGAATGTTTATTTTGCCAGAAAATGTGAACGTTTTGTGCCTACTGAGTGGGGGCATGTGGGCGAACTATAATATCGGTTAAATATGTTAAACACAGTTGTAAAAACCATAGTACCCGAGTCGATACGAAATTGGTCCGTTTTGTCTGATCACATATACAAAACGCGCACCTGCATTGTATGAAAGGGGATATCCGCCACTACATTGCATGCTGCTTCATGACAATGCAGTAGACCATTGCTACATGTCATCCTGCACTGCGGCTACTCGTTACTGCTTAATGACAACTCCATCGTGCATTATTACATTTCACATTGCATACCTCGATTGGCTATTTGACATTGTTACATGTCATCCTGCATCTTGGCTATACAATACTGCTTAATGACAACTCCATTTTGCATTATTACATTGCATATTGCATACCTCGATTGGCTATTTCACATTGTTACATGCCATATTCTGCCATGTGTCATTCTGCTTACTGCTTGCTGGGATGCGTATATGACTATATGGATTCCGCCGAATGACGCATGCAAGCACACAGAATGGCCCATGTCAGAATATGAAATTGCCGAATGAGGGATGCCAGTATCGCAGTAAGCAGTAGGCCGAATGAAACTTGGCAAAATGTGCAACGCTTCCATTATGACGCCAGGTGCCGCTCCAAAATAAGTACAGTCGACGTTTTTTCTTATGGTATTTTGTCACTGTGCCACCGCGGACATAATGTATTTAAAGTGGTCGATCACCGCGGGCATAGCCTACCTGTTCCCCGCGATCACTGTTTCATGCAGTGGGATCGCGGTGACAGCATCCTCGGTCACTGTGATCACTGTGCGGTCACTGTCGCAACCCCCACCCCCACCACCTGCGTACGGGCCTGTCGTAACCTGTGTCGGCTATCGTATTATTTTGAGCGACTGACGGGGACGAGTTGGTCGAAGGGCGAAACGGAGGCCGGTCATTAAATTAACGAATAACGGGGACCGATACGATTTCTAATTACTTGCATTAAGGTAATACTCACACTTTCCATTTACTCATCTGTTGACAATGGATACTTATGTCCGTATTTACATGTACAGTTACTAATGAAGAGTATCTGCTACTTATAGTTCGTGTTAAAAATAATAATAATTAGACCGACGGTGTTCAATCTCCCGAAATAGTCACAGGTAAGCCGCTAAATGATAAAGACGGGATTGTTTCCTTTGCGGCCAGAATGGATTAAATCACCTTTATTCGCACTGCAATCAATCAACTAAGTTAAGAAAATATATATACAATTCAGGCCCGTAGCCAGACCTGTTTGAAGGGGGGGGGGTCGTTTTGAAGGCCCAATGGGCCTGAGGTATCTAAGGGGGTCTAAAACAGTTTCATTCGGCCTACTGCTTACTGCGATGCTGGCATCCCTCCATCGGCCATTTCATATTCCGACATGTGCCATTCTGCGTGCTTACATGTACATGCGTCATTCGGCGGAATTCATATAGTCATATACGCATCCCAGCAAGCAGTAAGCAGAATGACACATGGCAGAATATGGCATGTAACAATGTGAAATAGTCAATCGAGGTATGCAATATGCAATGTAATAATGCAAGATGGAGTTGTCATTAAGCAGTATTGTATATCCAATATGCAGGATGACATGTAACAATGTCAAATAGCCAATCGAGGTATGCAATGTGAAATGTAATAATGCACGATGGAGTTGTCATTAAGCAGTAACGAGTAGCCGCAGTGCAGGATGGCCTGTAACAATGGTCGACTGCATTGTCATGAAGCAGCATGCAATGTAGTGGCGGATATCCCCTTCCATAGCATTGGGGTTGACTCTCCTCCGTGTTTCTCGTGCTTACATGTGTATGCCATTGGCTGAGAGGAAATTGACACTATCACCGACACAAAGGAAGAAGCACTAAAATACAACGAGAAAAGCCTCTTTAAATCATACCCAATTATAGTCTGACATCTAGAATATCTAGAAGGTATGACACTCGCCATCTTTTCAACGAACGGAAGTGGATTATTTACCTTGGGTCCGGCTCGCTAATTCAGTAATTGTAACGCGTGCGAAGGCCGGGACCAGTAGGGTCCCGTCCTTCTCGCGCGTTACAATTACTGAATCAGCGAGCCGGGCACAAGGGTACACTAGTACCACTTCCGTTGCTTGAAAAGATTGCGAGTGTCCTACCTTCTAGATATTTAATATCCGAATATAATTGGGTATGATTTAAAGAGCGTTTTGACGTTCATACCACAAAGTGCCTATGACTGAAACCACAAAAAAACACGTCACAAATGGCAGCGGGAATGCGGGAAACAAAAAAAATGTCGTCTGCTGCTGTTTTATATGTTCTCTTCTTTATCAATAAAACATGATTAAACGTGACAGCCCTGTTAAACTATGCTATTTATGAGAACAATGGAAATACAACATTTAATTCAGCATTGCAAGGGTTAGCCGAAAACACGATGACCGACAACCAACTGTTGTATCGTAAATAACGTTTGATTCCGTCTGATTCAAAATTCTCTGCAGAATATTCAGACTAACCCCATATTAAGTAATGCTTCTAAATGTGTGTTTGGCGGTGTTAACGGCTGGAATATGGTCAGCATTAAAAGGAAGAAACCGCAGTCGTATTGATGACCTCATGGTCACCGCCATTACTCCAGTGTAAACAATATACCACGTGATCACATACCCTGATTGTGGTTATACTATGTCAGGGGGGAGAGGTGGGTGGGTGGTGGTACTGATGGCGGCACTAAATGCTATTTCTTTGTATTGGCAAATACCACTAGTATTGTCAGAAAACGCTAAATACATGTATATACTGTGGAATCTCTCTAAACCGAAAAACCTTGCGACATCGATGTATTATGACATATTACACTGTCAAATATCGGAATTACAGTGAAACATCTCTAAACCGGACACCATGGGTGTCCGGTTTAGAGAGGTTCCGCTGTGGAGCTTATTGCACGACTGCCGATTCCATACGATATTATTAACAGAGTTTAACTGTACTGATATATGCCTCGTTTCCTAAGAAATCAGCCAACGAGTTTAATAATGTATACAGTTGAATCTCCCTAAACCGAACACCAAGAAAGCACATGTGATCTCATTTTTGATGAGTTTCTTGGATCGCATAGCACACAGCTATGGCTCAAAATGATCATATGTCTTATTTACAGTGAAATCTCTCTAAGACGGACACCCAACGGACCAGCCAGGGTGTCAGGTTTAGAGAGGTTTCACTGTATCGCGGACATGTACAAGTACATAATAATTATTGTAACACAGTGCTATCAATGCAGAGTGAAAAGCAAATGTATTCAATAAATATTTATCCCGTATGTGCCGTAAAACACGGTGCCGTGAAACATTTTTGATATCCTGTCAATACGACCTAATCACTGCGTATGAATATATGCGGTGGCTGGGGTTATTTGTATTGCATTTTAAAGCAATTTGAAGGTGTTGACGGGATAAATAGAATATAGGTTAGTGCCGTGAATGGGAACAAATATCTGGCAAGGCTTAGGAAACGGGATGGGCGAGGCTCTGCCGAGCACATCCCGTTTCCGTGCCGCGCCAGATATTTGTTCCCATTCACGGCACTAACCTACTATTTTCTATATGTAAAGCATGCGATCTTCATGAATTACAGTTTATTGCATATTTACATAGAACTTTAAAGATGGGGTCGCGCACATCGTGGTGTATTGAAGGGTTTATCGTTTATTGTTTCAACTATTATTGACATATCATTGATATACACAAATAGCAATTAATTAATTTGTATTACCTGGTACAGTTATTGGCATTATTTCGCCTAATTTGAATGACGGATTTTAATAATTTTGAGGTCAGGGAGATAACCGCGTTTTCTCAAATTGTTAACAAAAATCAATATATATTCAACGGAAATCAATATTTATTCGTACAATGCATTTTATGGTGTACAATAATTATACTTTGCAAGATATTGACAGCAGTCGTAATTAAGTTTATACACATTATTTTTTAAATAATTAAAACTAATCACCATTTCTTCACATGTACATACACTGGTGATCACCACTGCCGAAACGAAATTGAAATGTTAGTTAATACTGTAACAGTAACTGTGTAAAAACGGACACATGTTAAAAACATGTGGAACAGGGCACTCACATGAGGGCACTCACCTTTAATACTAAAATACATAAAGACGCTCGTATTGAATATTGGCTTCTCGCGTTAAGGCAGGTATACATGTACGCCAGAAGTAATATTGTCCTTCAGCCGCGATATGGAGTAAGTGCCATTGAAAATCGATTGCTAAGCAAATGTATATTATACATGTATCCGTTGTTATTGTGGCTTAAAGCAATGGCCGTCAAAGACAGAAACACGACTGCTGATTCGACATCATGGGAGGCGTTCGGTGATAAATCCTGCACTACCGCCTGCGTTAATCTTTCACAGATTAACAACGGTTCTAAACATCTATTGGCAATGCCAACTCGCATTCAAGCAATTTGATTGTCTGGTCCTGAGCTGTAGCACAGCTCAGGCCCAGTCAATCAAGCTGCTCAATATAAGCACAATATTCAAGTATTTTGAAATAAAGAAATTTACAAATATTTGAAACATTAGTGCAGGCGGTAGTGTACTACAAATATTATAGGAATGAATGGCCTTTTTGTGGAATTTATCGGGGTATAAACTTGGAAAAGTCGCGGGAATACTGGACGAAGGCCGGAAGGCCTCGTCCAGTATTCCTGCGACTTTTCCAAGTTTATATCCCCGATAAATTCCACAAAAAGGCCATTCATTCCTTATAATTCCAGCATTTGAAATAAATTCATCAAGAAAATTTGTTTATTTTCCGTTTTCTTAACAATTATTTTAACTGCACCACACGGTTACGGAAAGTAGTTCGGCGTGGGAGTTTACTGGGATATAAATTTTGGACAGAGACTTGCTACGGGCCAATCAAATGTTAGGGAATTGTGTAAATATTTTTGTGGTGGAATTATACATGTATAATACCATGGTAGGTATATGTACATGCATTCTAATATCAACTTTATCGGGCAATACTTTTGAACGTGTAAGAATTCCGAGCCGAGTCTGATAAACATTGTATCAAAATACACGAGCATGATATTATGGTTATCAGATAGTGTTCTACACTACATAATGTGTAAATGTGACGAACTTATATTGAAAGAACGTGGGATCAAAATGGACATGACTATACGTGTCGATCACGCAAGACGCTGTGTAATTTCACAAGATCATAACGAGCTTACTGGTCTAACAAACAGTGCCGACCCTGTTGTTGTGGTTCGCTGTAAACCGTTACATGTAGTATGGACCATGGAACCTCCCTACATGTAAACCAGACACCCGGGTGTCCGATTTAGAGACGTTCCACTGTAATTCAGGTTGTATGAGTGTGGCAATGCAATATGCATGTGCGCGATATTCGCAGCGTGTCCGGTTGAGAAAGGGGTCTAAAGTACAATCTTTGTCTGCTTAATTGTATGTGTTTATTGTCGTTTCTCGCTGCTGATAACGTCTGTTTATGATCGTAAACCATACATGCCAGTTTTGCGGTGCTCATATCTCCCAGGGTGTCCGGTTTAGAGAGGGTCCACTGTATTACAATTTAGAAAGTTGCATATCCATTTACTGTCGATTTGAAACAACCTATAAATAGTTCCAACATTAGTGTAGGTTACTTTCCTTTGTTGGAATGGAATGGAATGGTGCTTAATCCTTTGTTGGACACAGGTAAACACTGTCGGCCATAATAGGAGGCAATATTCCATTAGGCCCTATAGATAAATATGGAAAATAATCCAAGTATCGGAATTTCTAAATATTGCTAAAAAAAAGAAAACCCACTTGTCTTTACATGTGATTTATTTGAAGAATATATGTTTGTTTAAGCACTGTGTATTCCCCTACTATTCACCCTCCCATAGTGTAACCGGGAATCCCCTACTTTTCACCCTGCCCTAGTGTAACAGGGAATCCCCTACTGTTCACCCTCTCCTATTGTAACCGGGCATCCCCTACATTTCACCCTCCCTTAGTGTAACAGGGAATCCCCTACTGTTTACCCTCCCCTAGTGTAACCCCGGTTACACTAGAGGAGGGTGAACAGTAGGGGGTTATACAGAGCACTAACATTAATATCAGAGTATGCATGTATATGTCAATTCAATATCAACATTTCGCTTTCAGTTACATATAGTTTTTCAGATGGCTGATAAGGGAGACAACTCCACGTCACATTAGCTAATCTGGAAAATATGTATTCCATACAAATGACAATAAGCATCATAAACCCCAATATATATATATACAGTGTCCAGTGTAGAGGTTCCAGTGTCGTTACATGTATGCCACCAAATGGTGCATCGCTTGTTTGATTAGAAATAGTGTTACTGTGGACAAGGGTCAGAACGGAAATAAGGTATCTTATCCCGTCAACACAGTGCGTATGTGTTGAAATACGGTGCCGTGAACATTTTTGATATCCTGTCAATACGATCTACTCACTGCGTATGAATATGTGCGGTGGCTGGGCTTATTCTTTTGCATTTTAAAGCCACTTGTAGGTGTTGACGGGATAAATATAATAGTAGGTTAGTGCCGTGAATGGGAAAACATATCTGGCGCGGCACGGAAACAGGATGTGCTGGGCAGAGCCTCGCCCATCCCGTTTCCTAAGCCTTGCCATATATTTTCCCCCATTCACGGCACTAACCCACTACAATTCTATATTTACGTTGTGTTCAAGTGGGAACCAAGGACATTGCTGTATGCGACGTAATGAGTGCGCGTATACTACTATAAGTATACCAGCCTGACATGGCGTTGTTTACATGCTTTGTTTATATAAACATTGGTGTATAAATAAACATGGAATTCCTGTAGGTATTTCCCAGTTTATTATGGCGCGTCGCTATAGTCATGATCGATATATTACGATTGAGAAAACAGTTTCTCATACTGGAGCAGTGGGTAAACTGGCGGCCAAAGGTGGCACTTGATTGTAATGTTGCACTGCATGCGTTCGATCCTCACTTTGGCCATTTTATATATTTTTTTTTAAATATTGTTTTTGTGTTTTCTTTTTAATGCATCTTTATTACATGTAACAACAATTGACATGGTAATTATGAACCACATGCATCCACGTTTATTTACTTATTTGTTTGTTATCTGAAGTGAGAGGTTTATTTTTCGACATGGTGTTCTCCGTAACATATTTGCATTTGTAGTGAGTCGAGGTGGACTTTCACAATAACACACGAATGTGCAGAATGCATTTCACAATGATTAGGTTCAAAGTGAAGTGTTATGTAAAAGTAAATGCACGACTGTTTCGGGATGTGTGCGTTACTCTGGCGCCAAAATAGTAAAAACGAGAGAAAAATGTATGCCTTTGGCAGGATTCGAACTCACGACCGTGCGATCACCAAACAGCAGATCTACCCACTAGAGCACTAAACGATGTTAGTATTATTATCAATTATATCGAATGTTAATGCGTTTGCGCTGGTATACAAATACCATGTCTACAACATATGACGTAAACTATTTAAAAATAGCACGTGTTTACAATAATATTTACAATAATAACGCGCCAGCTCAAAGCGGTACACCTCTAGTAATGGCTATGTTAAATATCGGGTCTCATCTAGTAGGCAAAACATATTCTTTATGTAAATTAAATAAGTGTATAATTGTGTACATGAAACTTTTCCACCAGTTTTTAAAAATATCATATCTAAAGAATGGAGGAAACAGATATGTCTCCATAAATTCTTACAGTGGAACCTCTCTAAGCCGGACACCAATAAAACATCAGTGCTCTTATGTTTACGGATTTCTTGGTCATATATCTTATGTGACAATGCCTGTTCATGATTGCATAGCACACAACTATGGCTCAGAGTTATCTCACATGGTGTCCGGTTTAGAGAGGATCCACTGTACTGGCATGTGGGACCCCAGCTTTAAGTTAATCAATCAATACATTAAATCATCCACTAGTTAATTCTTACTGGGGAAGGATAATGTTATCGGTACGAGACAATGGGATTTATTGAAGATTTGACCAGTACAGATCTTGGTCAGCAAACACACATTCACATCCTGGTGCAGTTTCTATTGGCGTAACCCGAAATTTATGTCTGTAACGGAGGGCGCCCTGCGTTACAGACATAAAGTTCGGGTTACTATTGGCGATGACAACTCGCAAACTAGTAAGTTGTTTGTCTGAGCCTCACCTGTAGCACAGTTCAGGCTCAGACAATCGAACTGCTTCATTTCAAGCTAAATATTCATTTAGTCTGAAATAAAGAAACTGAAAATCATTGACAAGGTTAGCGCAGTCGGTAGTGTATTGGAAATATTTCTTGAACTCAATAGCTCATGTATGGTGGCACAGACGGGACATGTAATCAGTTTTTACTTTCACGTTCTCACGCAAAGCGGTTTCAAGGTGCATGATCACGTGGTTATAACAACAACAACAGTGGCTGAAAGTGTTGAAATCTTTAATATGAAACGGATTTTGATGACATATGGCGCAGCAAACACGTCTTCATGAGCTACATTTGCTGGTCCAGGGAGTTTGGCTTCTTCGCAAAAACGACATAAGTTTGGGCGAAAAGACCACCAAATGCAGTTTAACAAGACGCGTTTGATGCGCCATATTTCATAAAATTCCGTTACGTAATAAGGACACTATAAAAGACTACGTACTTTGAATCAGATGGATTCTGGAAATTTCAGAACTTGTTGTTGTTGTTAGTACCACGTGATTTCGCTTGCGAAATCAAAACATATTGTGTGCGCACGCGCAAGTAAAGCAATATGTCCATGTTCCCTCTGAGACACCACATAAATACATTTTGTATGACGTTTCATTTTAATGTTATTGCCAAGACGATTCAAACGAACCATTATTATAAAATGTCCTAAGAAACACAATGTTGCCTTGACTTTGTTGATTAAAAGTGTATTATATCCTCAAGTAAACTAACTCTCAGACGTTTTCGCGATTCAATGGAACTTAACCCCTTGAACCCGAAAGCCCGCTATGTCGGGATTTGCAAACAGTGCAGATCCAGATGAGCCGGCTCGAAACGAGCCGTCTCATCAAGATCTACACTTTTTGCCAGTAGTTTTCATATGTTTTAGAACAAAAACACCCATTTTCATAAACGAACTAATCTGAAAATCATTTTGTGACGATTGGATTGGTCGGAAAATTAGCAAATCACAGTCCATTCCAGTTATATAGAGTTGACATGATTAATCATCTATTTGTTTATGACTAAAAACGCGCCGTCTACAATGTAAATGTGTGAACAAGCACATTCACAGTTTCATATATTTGTCAATGTCTTCACTTCAAATTACTTGACTATTTTGTTTAAAATCAAGCAGCTTGTTTGGCTGAGCCTCAGCTGTACTACATATCAGACTCAGACCATCAAATTGCCTGCTTGCGTGTTGGCATTGTGCTGATATTCCTGGTACAATTAATGCAGGCCGTTGTGTAACAATGATACGACATGGCATCGTCAAACGAAGCTTATCCCCTTGCTACCAGCCTTGATAATAATACCAAAAGAAAACCAAAAAAAAACACAACTCCTCAGTGACCTTGAACTTGGGCGGTCGAACGTTGGTCGTACTGGCAGCCTTGATAACAAAACAGAAGACAAATAAAGTTTAACAGCTTTGCCTTACACATTTGCCTTACAAATAAGGTGAACATATGTCCTCAGTGACCTTGACCTTCGGCGACCGGACGTGGGTCGTATGCAAAACAAAACGCCATCCCTAGACTCACATTGTGGCCAAATATTATCAAAATTGGTGAAGCTATTAATAAGTTATTGAACAATGAAAGGGGTTACTAACGCACGCACGTACGTACGTACATGGACTCATGCTGTATCCCCTTTTGACTATCGTCGAGTCCCAAGTTTGATTTGGAGCTACACTGGTTGTAAAACTTAATATAATGGTCCGCTATACAATGTGGTATCCAATTAGAGATGTCTGAATTGCTTCGTCAGAATGCCTATTCTATAAGATACAAAGCGATTCAAATGGGTGGCAGCGACTGGAGAAATGGGATGTATGTGAGCTTCGACTAGTGTAGATCCAGATCAGACTGTGCATCAGCACAGTCTGATCAGGATCTGCACTATTCGCCGTTTCATATTAGGCTACATGAGTGTGATATCTGATCAACAACTACACTGGATGCAAAGCTACGGAGCCCCGCAGAGGACGTAATTTCTTTGTTTTATTAATTCGTTCCCACGAAAAACAATTCGTTCCCTCAATTTCGCAATTCGTTCCAACGAATTAACTATTCGTTCCCACGAATTAACAGTATTCGTTCCCTCAATTTAACAATTCCTTCTCACGAACTAACAATTCGTTCCCACGGGAACGAATTGTTAATTTGTGGGAACCAATTGTTATATCATGGGAACGATTTGTTAAATTGAGGGAACGAATTGTTATTTCGTGGGAACGAATTGTCATTTCGTGGGAACGAATTGTTAATTCGAGGAAACAATTTGTTATATCGTGGGAACGAATTGATAATTGAGGGAACGAATTGTTAAATTGAGGGAACGCAGGGGACACGCATTTTTTTTTATTCTTTCGTTCCTTCGAAATAATAAAAAAAATACATGTCCCCTGCGGGGCTACGTACAAATCCTATAAGCCCCATTTCTCCAGTAACAGCCAATATTTGATGTCTGGGTTTCATAATATGTAAAGCCTAATAGAAATAAGTATGCATGAAGGATGAGCTGTCTGAAAATTATAACGGATGACGTCATTGCTTTTTAATTGTCTTCCGCAATGTAGGTACATGTACAAGGGAATAGTTCCATGTATCACTACGCAAATCCCCTCGCTGACAGCATTGATAATAATACAACAACAAAACAACTTTAACATTTTGTCTTTTACCTCAGTGACCTTCAACTTGGGCGGTCGACGTTGGTCGTATGAGAAGCAAAGCACCATCTCTAGATACACATTGTGGCCAAATATTATCAAAATCTTTGAAGCGGTTCAATATTTATTGAAAAATTACTATTAATAATAATACTAATTACTAATGTACGTACGTACATGGACTAACGCAATTTATTCCGTCAACACAGTGCGTATGTGCCGTGAAACACGGTGCCGTGAAACATTTTTGATATCCTGTCAATACGACCTAGTCACTGCGTATGAATATGTGCGGTGACTAGGGTTATTTTTTTGCATTTAAAAGCCAATTGTAGGTGTTGACGGGATAAATAGAATAGTGCCGTGAGTGGGAAAAATATCTGGCGCGGCACGGAAACGGGATGTGCTCGGCAGAGCCTCGCCCATCCCGTTTCCTAAGCCTTGCCAGATATTTTTTCCCATTCACGGCTCTAACATACTATTCTCTATATCCCACTTGCCTGCCTATCGACAAGAGGATAATGAAAGACAGTATGCTGTATTTAAGTGATTACACCACTATCTAAAACAATAATTTGTCTGTAGATGTATATCGTCTTACGATCTTCAGTGCACCGACGAGTAATATGTGTTTTGTATTGAGTAAAATCGTTTAATAAATTCGATCGCTCTTGTAAAATTCGAAATATGTATATACAAATACAATGTCGTTGTAACCTACATTGTATTTCTCCTTAGCCGGAACAAAAACAGTATGCAATTCCGTACATTGGACAAAAATCAACGATTCGTCACCAATATCCTACGGAGCGCCACAGGGGACATGGATTTCGTTTTATTAATTCGTTCCCAAGAAATAAAAATTCGTTCCCTCAAATTAACAATTCGTTCCCACGATATAACAATTCGTTCCCGCGAATTATCAATTCGTTCCCGCGAAATGACAATTCGTTCCCTCAATTTAATAATTCGTTCCCTCGAATTAAGAATTCGTTCCCACGAAATGACAATTCGTTCCCTCGAATTATCAATTCGTTCCTGCGACGGAAATGAAAATTCGTCCACTCAATTTAAACATCGTTTCCTCAAATTATCAATTCGTTCCCATGATGTAACAATTCGTTCCTACGAATTAACAATTCGTTCCGTGGGAACGAATTGTTATTTCATTGGAACGAATTGTTACTTCGTGGGAACGAATTGTTAAATTGAGGGAACGAATCACTATAAATGTATTTTATTATCCTCTCGCCGATATGCAAGATGGGATATAGTGTTATTTCATGTACGTACGTATGTACGCACGTTTGTGCGTTCGTGCGTTTGTGCGTTCGTGCGTTCGTGCGTTAGCAACATCTTTCATTTTTCAATAACGTATGAACCGCTTCACCGATTTTGATAATATTTGGCCACAATGTGTGCATAGGAATGGAGCTTTGCTTTGAATATGACCCACGTGTGACCGCCCAAGGTCAAGGTCACTCAGGACTTATGTTCACCTTGTTTGTAAGGCAAACATGTTAAAACATATGTTTTTATCAAGGCTGCCAGCGAGGGGATTAGCTTAGTGATAACGATATGCGACCAAACAGTATTAGTTTCTTTAGAGAAACCAATATTGAATCAAAATTTCATTATGCGACTGTATTTGTTTTACACACGCTGACAACTGATGTTGCTGGTTGTATTTAAGCTGCAAATAAACACGGGACAATTGCGAAAGAAATCTGGCTAGATACATTGCCCCCTGCGCTAATCTTGCCATTCTGTTTCAATTGCTTTACTTCAAATATATTGAATATGTTGGCTGAAATCAAGCAGATTGGTTGACTGAGCCTGAGCTGTGCCCAGCTCAGGCTCAGACAACCAAGTTGCTTGATTGCCATTGCCAAAGTATGGTCAGATTTTGAATACATGTATGAAATTGACAATGCCAACTCGCAATCAAGCAATGTGATTGTCCGAGGCTGAGCTGTAGCGCAGATCAGGCTCAGTCAACCAATATGCTTGATTTCAACCAAAACGTTCAAGTATTTTGAAATAAAGAAATGACAAATATTGGCAGTATGAGCGTATATATGTGGTATTGCAGTGGACACATTAACAAAATCATTAAACTACATGTACATGTAGTGTTCTTACACTGTGAACGGCCAGTTGATATAGCAGAAATATGAATTCACTGTGAACGGCCAGTTGATGTAGCAGAAATATGAATTCACTGTGAACGGCCAGTTGATGTAGCAGAAATATGAATTCACTGTGAACGCCCATTTGATGTATCACAAATGTGAATTCCCTTTGAACGCCCATTTGATGTAGCAGAAATATGAATTCACTGTGAACGCCCATTTGATATAGCAGAAATATGAATTCACTGTGAATGCCATTTGATGTAGCATAACTATGAATTCACTTTGAACGCCATTGGATGTAGCGTAAATATGAATTCACTGTGAAAGCTCATTTGATGTAGCAGAAATATGAATTCACTGTGAACGCCCATTTGATGTAGCATAAATATGAATTATCTGTGAAATCTCATTTGATGAGGCAGAAATACGAATACATACTTGTCATAGTATCCACAGGAAGCCGGCGGGTTTGATCTAACTACCCGGAGTGGCGTGTGTGTCCTTGCATGTATAGGACTCCCCACCGAAAGCGTGTTCGTCGATCTCCGTTTCCGTTTTATGGAGGAAAGCGAACGTCTGAGGTTACATATCCCCTCAGTCAGCGTGTCCAGTTTGGTCTCACTGCGGCTACTCCGCTGCATGCTGTAGGTATGCCGCTTTCAGTGATTACACGGCGCGACTTATTCCACTAATGGCACGTTGTTTTGTGTTATAATAATGTGTTGAGCTGCACTACTGTCTGTTCCACGTTTTTCTGCCGACGAAATTTTGGCTATTAAACACATTAAATCCAAAAAATATTTAAAAGTAAGTAATTTTTCATCACTAACAAAAAGGTCTCCCTCCCCAAAAATAATTTGTTTGATGAAATTCCATCAAATATTGATTTTATTGCGAAAAAACGATTTTCCTACATGGGGAGTCAATTTCCAAATTTTTTTGTTTTTTGATCCTTCAGGATCAAAAAACGAAAAATTTTGGAAATTGACTCCGAAACCTGGCGAGATAGCTTGAATGAAAATGATGTAATTAAGAAAACAAAAGTTAGATTTTGAAAATCGGTCCACAAAAGTTTACACACGTTTTCACGAGAACGGTAATTACGGTTGTATCACGTCGATGTTGTGTGTACTGACGTCTCCTCAATGCACATGCACACAGGTAGTCCAATTCTAAAATATGAAGTACATTGTCATTCTGACCAAGAATTATAAGAGACGATATACACCAATTGAACAAATCGCACAATTACCTAAACGTTCACTGGCAATAATAAATGCACCATTTATTGATAACAATACATTTCGCTGGCTGTTTGGTTGTCCAAATCTAACTCGGTGTAATCAAAGTTAACGGTGACAGTCATTACTTCAAACAACGCGAAATGTCAAGATGTGAATATACTTCATACGCAGTATATCATGTTCGTTATTTCAATTATGATAATATTGACGTCTACACTATAAATGGTTACTCGTTATATCAAATAACTCGACATAAAACCTCACCCGCATACATGTACAGTGAAACCTCTTTAAACCGAACACCAATACAACATATGTGGTCTTATTTTTAATGGGTTTCTTGGCCATTTATCTCAGATGTTAAATGTATGTTCATGATTGCAAAGCACACAAATACGTATCAGAATGGCCGAATGCCTGATTCCCAGTGGAACATCTCTAAACCGGACACCCTGGGGACCCCCAGGGTGCCCGGTTTAGAGACGTTTCACTGTATGTATGTTGTATATTGCTGAGAAATAATAAAGCATCGTTCATCGCAAAACCGTGTTACGGTATCGTGTATCTCTCCGTTAATGCAACATGATATCAAACAGACATACAGTGTAACCTCTCTAAACTGGACACCCTGGGAGGTCCCCAGGGTGTCCGGTTTAGAGATGTCGCCCACTGTGAATCAGCCGTATTGCCATCCGATACGTATTTGCGTGTTTTGCAATCGTGAACATTCCACTGCAATTCAGCACAAAATGGCCAATTTCTGTCATTTTCTGTTATAAGCGTACATGACAATGACATGAATTTACACAGAAACATATTTAAGTTAAAAGACACAATGGGATACCCCGGGTATTCGGTTTATAGGGGTTCCTCTATGCTTAAAATAAACCATATCCAACGACGATTTGAATTTAATACAGTGTAAACCGTTTCAATCGCCGACAAACTCTTCCACGGTTTGGAGTTTGTTTGCGGACGAGTTTATCAAAGGACGAAATTCATTCAGCAGTTATGTTTCCGGGTTAAAAATGGCCATGAAAACATAACATTTCCAAAATTGGTCGCGAAAGTTAATAGCGCACGTCGTCATACCGCGAACGATAATCGTCGCGAATATGACCAGGTTCGAAGATCGCGAAATTTAGTAGTCGCGAAATTTAGTTGGTTTACAATAACCTGTAGTTCAGTGATATAATTCCAATGTAATAACACGTAATATGACTTCCCTAACTGATATATTGAACTGCTGAATATGTCATCCTCAAAACCAAGTCGATGGCGACATACACTACCGGCTGCGTTAATCTTGGCTAGATCATCAACGTTTCTGAACATCTATTGACCATGTCAACTCGCAATCAAGCAATTTGATTGTCTGAGCCTGAGCTGTAGAACAGCTCAGGCACAGACAATCAACCTGCTGGATTTCAAGTATTTTGAAGTAAGGAAATAGAAAATTATTGGCAAGATTAGCGCAGGCTGTAGTGTATTTATGTTAATCCAAAGTGCTATTCAAACACAATACATAAAACAAACTATATTAAACGACGATACGAATCACCGATACAATACAATGTACGCGCATTCACTAACTGTTATAACGAAATGTTGAGTAGATAGATAGATAAAGCCGTTTCTACGTTTCACTAATTGCAAACTACTTCAGAAAACACAATATCCTTAACCTGAACGCATGGCACTTTACAAATTCTGACCACGAGAGCCATCGAATACACAGTCATACAATAAAACCATAAAATGCCCTCTCATAAAAGAAAACATCCAATGTTCCGTTCGTTGCACTGACCGTATCGGTTACATATATACACTGGCTGGTATAGCACCTACACTGCAGAGGCCTTCCGTAGTAGTGTCAGCACTATTTGTACGTACTTTACAAATATGCGGTTGTGACTGGTGAAATGGGGCTTATGGGATTTTACAACAGTGCAGCTCCTGAAGAAATAGCACACGCATGGCGGGTGTTTCATTGATGGAATGGCGAACAGTGCAGATCCTGATCAGACTGTGCGGATGCACAGTCTGATCTGGATCTTCACTGGTCGCAAAATCCACAAGCCCCATTTATCCAGTCACAGCCATATATATAATACATGTAGCTATTCATGAGTACATAACTCTAATTGCATTTCATTATACTGCATTACATAACAGTTATGACGGAGTAGTATTACCAAATGTGCGTTTGACGCGTTATTTCTTTACTTTCTGCTTCGTGGAGAGTGATAATAATTTTGCTAATACACACGTTATTATGTAAGTTTATGGTAATATTTTGTGTCATATTGTAGAATTGTCTCTCAATAACGATATAACGAAGTACGAATATCAACGCCCTACAGGTGTTTATATATGTGCGAAGTGTAAATGCTATTATGCAAAGTTTTACTGTGTACATTGTAGCGTGGTGTAGCGATATCGTGCAACCTGTTGCATATAAAGCAAAAAACGTGCAGCCAGTATGTAGCCTGATAATGATCTATAAAGCATGTTACCGTTACATGTATACGAATGGCGGGTGTTTCATTGACGGAATGGCAAACGGTGCAGATCATGATCAAATATAACACTCATGTACAAATGTATAGTAATCTGGGGGCCGTTTCACTAAACTTCGTATAACTAAAATGTTTGTAAGTGAAAATTTTTGATCGTCTGGAAATTGCAATTGATGGATTTACATTTATTGAGCATATAACAGGCAAATATGTGAACTTGTCTGGTGACGTAATAGCGAGTTCATGCGACACGTTCATTACGCAGATTTTGGATTGGGCCCTGAATGATGTACATGTAGCAGCCAAAGCAGACACCAGGGGGCCGTTTCACTAAACTTCGTACGACTAAAATGTTCGTAAGTGCGAAGTTATGATAGTCTGTAAATTTCAACTTAACAATGTGTTTTTGAAAACAATTATTTGATTTACATTTATTGAGCATAGGCTGCATATGCAGCCTATGCTCAATAAATGTAAATCAAATAATTGTTTACAAGAAAACACTGCTAATCTGAAATGTACAGACTATCATACTTTTGCACTTACGAACGTTTTAGTCGTACGAAGTTTAGTGAAACGACCCCCAGAAAACGATCTAAATTGCTTGTTAGAAGAATGGCGGATGTTTCAATAATGAAGTGGCGAGCAGTGTAGATCGTGCGGATGCACAGTCTGATCTGGATCTACACTGGTGGCAAACCCCATAAGCTCCATTTCTTCAATCAGTGACATTCGTATGGTCAGTCGCGATGAAAAGGAGATCATTGTGTATTTGACCAGTGTACATGTATCTCCTGCTAACTGATTCGTTCAGCCTGATTCTATGGAACGCCAAAACTACATAAACTCAAAGAATTTATAGCTGTAAACTAGATTGGTCAGTAAGCGAGGCTACGGAATACCCTCAGCGTGGGCCCAGGTACCCCTAAATATGTAAACAAAATCCAAGTGTGTGGGCTTGTGACCTTGACTCTGGGCACGAACGTGAATTTGTCACACGGTGGTAGAGATCCATTGGAGCAAAATCTAAGTAAATTCTTAGAGCTAGCATTAAATATGTGGCGTCATCTCCAAACCATTTGAAGAGCTCCCCAAATCATTTGGAGCTATGGTTTGGAGATGACGCTACATATTTAATGCTAGCTCTAAGTATTTAGAGCTAGCATTAATTATTTGGGTGTATGCATAGTTGGCGTTTCATATGATTCAGAAGTCAGTATTTCGTTTGGGAATATGTTTAATGTCAGCAGCGGATAATGTATATCAGATTGTGTAACACACACACAGTCTCATATAGGACTACACTGATCGAAAACGCAATAAGCCACGTTTTGTTGCAGAGAGTAACAGTTGTCATAAATTCATATTTTGAAATAAAGAGATTGCAAATATCGACAAGATTATGCATGTGTTAGTGTAATGTAGGATATCCAGTACATTGTACACATGCTTAAGGTATTAGGTAATATATAGCCCCATATATAGAGAGCGGTATATAATAAATAGAATATTCATATTTTTGCAACGAATATGACATGTATGTCATATTCGTTGCAAAAATATGAATATCCTCTATGTAGTACAGTATGGTGTAATATAATTGATCGGAGTCCGTTCTCCTGGCTTTTGTACATGTGATTAGCTACAATATATCATATGTTCTACTTCACATTTTGAGTTCCTTGTCAAACGGCAGAACAGGTGAAACTGGCTGATGGCTGGAACACATAAATATGGCCGACTTGGCCACTCCATGTGCCGTATAGGATACAGTAACGAGGCAGTGTTCACATATGTTATATATATATTCCATCACATTTATGAAGCAATTATCTTTGAATCAAACGATGATCTGGGGGCCGTTTCACTAAACTTCGTACGACTAAAATGTTCGTAAGTGCAAATTTAGGATCGTCTGGAAATTTCAATTGATGCATTTACATTTATTGAGCATCCCTAGACGATCCTAAATTTACACTTACGAACATTTTAGTTAGTCGTACGATGTTTAGTGAAACGCCCCCCCCCCCATATTTATCTCGGATGATAATGTATATTCATGATTGCAAAGCACCAACTACGTATCAGAATGGTAAAATGCTAGATTTACAGTGGAACATCTCTAAACCGGACACCCTGGGGACCTCCCAGGGTGTCCTGTTTAGAGAGGTTCTACTGTATAGACAAGCCAGAACATAGACTGGTCATAAACTTGATACGCTAGGTGTTCTCATATTGCACGAAGTGTTCCTGAAGTGTTTATACATGCACGTCGCGCGACATGTCTGTTTGCGCATATACATAACGGTGTCGTGGAGTGGCGTGGTGGTAAAAGTTGTCTCATTGAATTTACAACACCAAGTGTATGTGCTGAGCCCAAATGCACAGTTCCGCAGTGCGTTAATTAAAATATATCATAAACGTAATGTTGTACACACCCGCATGCGTTAATCTTGCACATAGCATCAACGTTTCTGAACACCTACTGAGCAATGCGAACTCGTAATCAAGCACTTTGAT
This sequence comes from Conchocele bisecta, assembly GCA_029237695.1. NCBI lineage: Eukaryota > Metazoa > Mollusca > Bivalvia > Lucinida > Thyasiridae > Conchocele > Conchocele bisecta. The sequence continues at coordinate 37,727,517 of CM055271.1, forward strand.
TGTCTGAGCCTGAGCTGTAGCACAGCTCAGGCTCATCCAATCAAGTTGCTTGATTGATGCACAGCTACGTCTCAGCCGTCAACGTTGCTGGATTGTTAGACAACTCGGGCTCAGCCAATCAAGTTGCTATTTCGAAATAAAGACAGTGAAAAGATCGGCGAGATAGCCCAGGCGGATGAGGATGTAATTTAGGAGCACACCTTCCCAGTGTCCGTGTACATGTACGATGTAAGTATGTACTTGCCGTCATGAATGATACATCCGGCATATTTGGTTGTAATCGGAAGCACGGGAACTATGGGATGTGTGACCAGTGTAGGTCCTGAGCAACTGGTTCACTCTTGTATCGTGATCGCGAGCTATATTATGTGTTATAGCACGCCGTGTTTCATTGGTGGAATGGCGAACCGTGCAGGGGGCCGTTGTACTAAGCTTCGCACGAGTAAAATGGTTGTAAGCGCAAACTTATGATAGTCTAGAAATTTCATATTAACACTGTTTTCTTGTAAACGATTATTGTATTTACATTTATTGAGCATATACGCAATACATGTACATTCATCAATTGAAATGTCCAGGGGATCTTAAATCTGCACTTACGAACATTGTAATCGTACGAAAAGTTTAGTGAAACGACCCTCAGATCTGCATACATACTGGTTGTAAAACGCATAAACACCATTTAACCCGTCACGACACCATTGTACTATGAATTGCTCTATCCCTCAGTGTACAATAAGTGTATATACAAATCCGTTGCTATGAATTGGCGCATAGTAAGCAATCAAACAAGTACAGTCGAACATGTGCTAAAGACCGCCCCCGAATAGCAATCACTTGGCTGTAAAGGCCACAGTTTTGTTGTCACAATGACACAATTACTGTATAAATGACCCTGCGAATAAAGACCACCTGCGAATAAAGACCACCTGTGAATAAAGGCCAGATTTGTCACTTCCCATGACTGGCCTTTATTCACAGGTTTGACTGTATGTGTTTTATTATAGTGACATTTACAGTTTACCCTACAGTGGGATCAGCGTGTAAGTGCACACACGAACGAACACGACTGGTTGGAACCAACCTGTCGTGTTCGTTCGTGTGTGCACTTACACGCTGACCCTACTGTACATGCTAAGCCAATCGCTGGTCAGCATTGTACTACTCTTTATTTCACATATTGTAATGTTTAGCCCCAATAAGTTACATGTTACCAGATTTAATGATTAACTGGAAATGGAAAATCAATATTTAGATATGACATTGCATTTTAACTTGGCTGAACAATAAGTATGTTATTGTTCGCCTATTTGATTTTTCAGGAACTAAATGCTGCGGTCGCTAGCGCTCCCTCGCGTTTAATTCCTTAAACATCCAATACGTGAACAACTAGCAAATGTGGCCTGTCGACGCACTTAGGGCCCCTATTTGAAAACTTTCAAATAAATAAAAAGACAGACGGACGGACGTACAATCAGTAGCGAGGCTAATTATATTAATGCGGAAGGAGGTATCGGTACTAAGTAATGCATGTGTGCGATATGAAAATATTTGCTGAAGGCAAACGGAAAATATAGGTGATTTGAGAAACTCTTACAAAAACATTCAAATAAATAAACAGACAGACGGACGGACGGACGGACGTACGATCAGTAACGAGGTTAATTGCATTAATGTGGAAGGATGTATCATTACTAAATAATACATGTACATGTGTGCAATATTAGCTGAAGGCAAACAGAAAGCATAGGTGATTTGAGAAACACTTACGCAGGCAGGCAGGCAGGCAGGCAGGCAGGCATTTTAGTCGTACGCAGTTTTAGTGAAACGGCCCTCAGATATTTTACTACTGCTAAAGGACATATCGATGGTCTAATAACATAAGGTCGTAACTGCTATGCTTTAGCATAGCAGTTACGACCTTCTGTTACTAGACCATCGATGTGTCAAATACAGGCGTCATATGAGACACGACATGTGATTTAGTACATTCGGACATCTGCGTAATTTCATTAAATAAGTTTACACAATTTACAATATATTTCATAAATAAATTCAAAAGTTGACAATAGTTTCAGGGTACATGCGGAATATAATTCCGCATGTACTCTGAAAATATTGTCAACTTTTGACGCCATTTACGGAAAATATTATACATTTTGTAAACGTATTTCGTGAAATTACGCAGATGTCCGAAGGTACAAACTCACATACACGTAACATGTCTCATATTTGATATATAGTCAGCAACTTTCAATAGCATATGACATTTGTACTGCATGGGTCTACTCTTTTTCTCCATATGTTTTATCCGTGCATTTTAAACAAAACGTTTATTGCGTGTAAACACAGTTTCCTACTGCTTGTATTGTAACATATTTTAGATCCAATAAAGTTTAATAAGTATGTCTATATATATATATTCAGAAACGTTGACATATTGTCAAGATTTACGCAGGCAGTTGTATAGCGACAACTACAAAAACACATTCAGAGAGGTAAATGGATAAGTAGATCACGTGACAAACACGTAATGACCGTACCAAAGTAATTTTTGTCAGGAAATCTAATTCGGCTCCTCCAAAGTCAGTGTCATATAACCGGCTGCTACATGTGTATAGTTGCAGTGGCTTGTCACACAATAAAATGGAGCTTAATATGGTAGCCATGGCCACTCTGGTGCCTGCTCTGGCTGCTGCTACATGTAGCATTGTCCTTCAAAATGATAAGGATCAAAATACCGTCCGTTACATGTAGTTGCATGACTCCTGTTTAATCGAGGCTTTCCGATCACTTCGTTCTCGGACAATTCGTTATCAAGTTAATTTGTAACCATTTTGTTAATTCGTTCTCTTTTGCACTTCCATTTGTTTTCATGGCTAGTAAATTCGTTCTCGTTTGTCATTGGCCAAACTGAGGATGAATTGACTTGAGAAATAATTGACATGATAACGAATTAACGTGATAACGAATTAAGAACGAATTGACTTCAGGACGATTTGACTTGATCAATAATTGTACTTACATAACATGCATATTACGGGGCCGCAGTACACGCCGCGTGATACAATTGCATCAATTTCAAAATTTCAGTGCGACGATTGTGAACTTGTCTGGTGACGTAATAGCGAGTTCATGAGACACATGCATTACGTAGGTGTTGACTTGGCCCCGGAATGAGCATTGTCTACAGCCATTGACAAACAGCACGCGCTGTACGTTTGAACACGGCTGTGGTCGGTGTCGAACAACGAACGAGCCTGAACATCTGTGAATGTATCCATCCTCTAGAGCTCAGAGTTACCCCTGCACAGATTATCAACGTGTCTGAGTATATATAAGCAATGCCAATTTGCACTGCTCAGGCTCAGCCAAGCAAGCTCCTTGATCTGGAGCAAAATATTCAAGAATTTTGAAATACACACATGGACAAATAATGGCAAGATCAGCGCAGGCGGTGGTGTATCAATGGTTTTGGAACCTTAGTCGGCTTGCAAATTATTATAGGAATGAATGGCCTTTTTGTGGAAATTATCGGGGTATAAACTTGGAAAAGTCGCGGGAATACTGGATGAAGGCCGGAAGGCCTCGTCCAGTATTCCCGCGACTTTTCCAAGTTTATATCCCCGATAAATTCCACAAAAATGTCATTCATTCCTTATAATTCCAGCATTTGAAATAAATTCATGAAGAAAATGTGTTTATTTTCCGTTTTCTTAAGAATTATTTTAACTGCGCCTCACGGTTACGGAAAGTAGTTCGGCATGGGAGTTTACTGGGATATAAATTTTGGACAGAAATTGCTACGGGCCAATCAAATGTTAGGGAATTGTGTAAATATTTTTGTGCTGGAATTATACGTACATGTATCTACGAGTATAAGATTTTCCAGTGATTTCTACGCCAATCAATTGTTTGGATGACGCCATTTATAAATAAAAAACACGCCAATGTTCCGAGATATGTTTCAATCAATATCGCCAAATCGATAATCGATGAAAGATGCTTGTCTAACTCTGCGATGTAAGCTACGTTATTAGATACGGTGTCGCTGTCGAGTTTTCCGATAGCTCAAGTACAATTGCTTGTAGCGGGTATTTATCAACATCAACATCTAGACGTACATTTAACATTTTGGAAATCCTGTCTGCATGTACGTAATATGTCGACTTTCGTTACGAACGTAGTATTGTTAATATTTTACTATACCATGTTATTTATTATAAACTTTATTTTACAACGAGTACAAACTAGCTAGCGCGAGAGCACTTATGCAAATGCTTTCGTTGACACAGATGAAGGCATAAGGGCGGTCATTGGAGGAAACCGGAGTACCCGGAGGAAACGCATTTGTCCGATCTGGCGACCATCATACCATCTCACATAGGATCGAACCAGGGGTCGCATTGGTGAGAAGCGCGCTCGTTTCCGATTGCCGTAATTGGACAACCATGAACAATACCATGTTCAAAGTGATTATTAAATGAATTGGCTTATATGCCTACATTAGCATGGAGCCTCTCTAAACCGAACACCCTGGGATCAAAAATAAATACTAAGAAATGTTTGTTTACAAATCAAAGGCTTTACATGGCTTATGATCAATAGTGCATGATACCAGGCCGGAGGTCATCAATTTGATAAGCCGGGGAAATTGTCAAATGAAATAGTCACGTAGGCAATGACAATTATATCGCCAATAAAATACCGTGTCCACTGAACTGGAAAATACACAAACAACCGCCTAATCGGGGTCACGTGCCAACAGATAATGGGTTAACAGCATGTGGGACTATGACATTTTCAGATTGCTTGGATTTGTGTGCACAATTGTGCGTACATTGTAGAAGGTCTCTATATGCTCAAACCATATCCGTACATATATCGTATATACGTACGAATATCGTATATTTGTATAATATTCGTATAGTATAATATGTTTGTAAACGAACGGTACAATACGCTGAAACGTACAAACGTACCAATATTATACGATCATACTATATGCCCATTAAATATACTAATAGTATACGTATACGATATGTATACAATACGTATATATACAGATAGGTAACCATCAGCCAGGCGCTACTGTACGTGCATGGTCATACATGTACACTTATAAACGAATGTAACCCTTTAAACCCTAAGGAACTGGAATGGACTGTGATATGCTAATGTTCCGACCAATCCAATGGTCACAAAATGATTTTCAAATTCGTCCATTTATGAAAAGGGGGTGTTTTTGTTCTAAGAAATATGAAAATTACTTGCAAAAAGTGCAGATCCTGCTGAGACGGCTCGTTACGAGCCGGCTCATCTGGATCTGCACTGTTTGCATAAACCGCTATAGCGGGCTTTCGGGTTCAAAGGGTTAAAGGTACATGCCCACTCACTAGGCACAAACATTTTTTTAGCCATGTAGGAATTAAATAACTGTGTCACTATTACACCAAACGATTATTCAAAATTACAAGTGCTCTCTATACAGATATCTTAATTTAATAATATTATTTGACTGATAGTGACTTGCGGTGGTATCAGGCCATTTTCATATGCAAATGAGGCATTACATTTTTTAATTATTTATACTAATTATGAGTCACCTGAAAAAAAGATATTTTCGACAGATTATAAAGTATGATCAATGCACATTAAAAAATAAATACAGAGAATAAATAGTAATGTCCTTTAACATTTTAAGGAAATACGGTTATCGCCGCTGATACATTATGGAAGTTTATGTCTGATATAAAATGTATAATAATGCCAATCAATAAGTGGGGTAATGGTGAATGAATGTGTAATTTGCCAGAAAATGTCTCAGATGATGTCTCTGATATAAAGAACAATGTGCGCCTACTGAGTGGGCATCTACCTTTAAAATGCTACAAGTGAAAGTTATCTGTGACGTAGTCGATGACGTGATGTCAAGTCAAAGCAATGCAGGTGGCTACTAACTACGATCGCATCAGCGGTAAATATGAATGCTATATGTAGCAAAAAAACTAGCATATACAACGCTAGTCCATTTATGAAAAGGGGGTGTTTTTGTTCTCAAAAATATGAAAATTACTTGCAAAAAGTGCAGATCCTGATGAGACGGCTCGTCACGAGCCGGCTCATCTGGATCTACACTTTTTGCCAATACCACCCACTATACAGGTCTGTGATGTTGAAACGGCTAAAGCTGGGTCTATTAATACCACATTTGTACTTAAATAATCGTACTGAAAATAACAGACTGAGTCTGAATGCATTCAATAACCATAAACAGACTCCCCAGACAATTAAGAATACACAAAAGTCACTTTGAAACAATATCTGAGTTCGACGACGACAAAAGAGACATTAAAGGTACATGCCCACTCAGTAGGCACTAGCATGTTCTTATTATGAATCAAATAAGTGTATAATTGTGTCAGTACTCCACAAGTTCTAATAATTACGAGTGCCCGCTATACCGATAATCATTTAGTAACATTTATTTTACTAATAGTGACTCGCGGTGGTATCAGGCTATTTTCATATTCAAATAAGGCATGACATGTTCTAATTATTTATACCAATTAAATGCGTCACCTGAAAATATTTTCGACAGATTATAAAGTATGATCATTGCACATCAAATCATAAATACAGCGAATAAATAGTCATGTCCGTTAGCACAGCTCAGGCTCAGGCACTCAAGCTGCTTGATATCAAGCAAAATTTTCAAGTATTTGAACTAAAGAAAATTAAAGATATCGACAATATTAGCGCAGGAGGTACGGTGCATGTACCAAGATTGTTGCAAATATTGTAAATGTATTTTCTGCCAGCCGATGGCATTATTCTAACTATGCATATGAATCACGGCACATAACTAGGAATCATCGGCATAACAGCTATGAATGCGTGGAAACTGCCCTCATTATATGATACAAAAATAATTTAATAGGATATGTGTCACAGTTTGAAGTCTAACAGACGAATCCCAGTAGAGTCGAACGACACCAGAAACTGAAATATCTCATAGCAGGTTCTGATTATTTTTTGTCGTATTAATACTACAGCTATGTATTCACTTACATAATACAATGTACCAGGGGGCTGTTGGACGAAACTTCGTACGACTAAAATGTTCGTAAGTGCACATCTGTAGATTTCACATTAACAACGTTTTCTTGTAAACCATTATTTGATTTTTTACATGTATTGAGCATAGGCTGCATATGCAGCCTATGCTCAATAAATGTAAATCCATCAATTGAAATTTCCAGACGATCCTAAATTTTCACTTACGAACATTTTAGTCGTACGGAGTTTAGTGAAACGGGCCCCAGCCTACTGTCTGTTTAACGAACCCTGCCCAAATTTTACGGATATATCCCACAATGCAGAAACAATAATTTTGTTTCTATAATATTGAATTTTATCCAAATTTAAGAAAGAGGCTTCTGTTTATTTCGTAAAATTTGGTCCAATATTTATTTTATTACGAAAAAGATTTCTCTATGGGAATTTAACATGGGGAAAAAGAGGTGGAGAACATGAACGGGGAGTCGAAAAGCGAAAACGTTTGGAAATTGACATTGAAACCTGTCTAGATACATGTAGCTCGGAAATGATGTAATTAAGAAAACAAAAGTTACATTTTGAAAATCGGTCCACTAGCTATTTCTAAAATTGGAGAAAAAAAATCCCCATGTTAAATCCCCATGTTAAATCCCCATAGACATCGCATGCTTAAGCTGCACAATATTCAACTATTTTGTAATACGATATTAATAATTATTTAAAATATGTTCCGTAAATGGCGTCAAAAGTTGACAACATTTTCAGAGTACATGCGGAATATACTTCCGCAAGTACTCTGAAAATTTTGTCAACTTTTGACTTAATATATGAAAAATATTCTAAATTTTGTAAACGTATTTAATGAAATTACGCAGTTGTCCAAAGGTACAGCATCCCATGGCATGTCTCATATGTACTTCATTCATTAGAAGCTGGATTCGAAAACTGACCATATGACGCTTGCAATGGTTTGATAGCATTTCAGAATCATTTCCAATGGAAATGATTCTGAAGTGCTGTCAAACCATGTTTAGCAGCAGACAGATCAAGTGTACACAACCGCCTGCGTTAATTCTTCCCAAGTTAACAACGTTTCTGAACATCCATTTGCAATCATGGCAACGCAATCAAACAATTTGATTGTGCACAACTCAGGCTCAGGTAATCAAATTGCTTGAGTTCAAAAACAAGTTCAAATATCGTCAAATAAGTACATTGTAAATTGACAAATATTGGCGTGAGTAACGCAGGGGAAAGTATATGTTGTTATCACGCAGTTGAACCGTCTCGACGAGACGGTTCAAATGCGTGGTAACAAGATATACTTTCTCGATTAGACGGTTCAACTGTGTTATAACAACGTACATTTTCATTGAGACATACTGACATGTATAGTATCTGTATTTCTTAATGACAGTGTGTGCTGTTACATGTACACGTACCACTCATTTGAACTGTCTTATCCGCGGAGTCTGATCAGCGCCTACCCAGTTGTCAATTCAGTAAAGGAAATGGCGTTCCTATCGCCATCATCTTGATCATCTAACTATGCGATTATGCAAGTTGATCAGAATTTAAACTGGTCCGTGTTGTCGCCCGGTTGACCGTTAATGAACTACAATTTCAACACCGGGTTTGCCATGTCGGGTTAATTATCGGATTTCCAGTGGCAGTAATTTTAACAGGCCATTAAATGTACATGTATGCATGTCTTTAACTGCCGATACGCACCATTTTCGTGCATAGATGTAGTTTCAGTTACAAACACATTGCGTGTAGAGTATCTTACACGGTGCTGGTTTAATATGATATTTAATTAACCAGCCAGTTTACTCTATAATTTTAATCAACAAGTATAAACATGCGTGTTCTGTTGTGCCGTGGTACATTACTTACGTGTGTACAAGATTCGCTAATTGACACCGAGACGTCAAAGCACGTCGGAAATCTACATTTGTCTGATTTCCTGAAGTGTCATCTTTCACGAACTTTCGCTAATGGAACTCGCTGTTCATTTCATCAACGTGTGACAGGGAAACTGATGACACGTAATTGAAACTCTCACACAGCGCCACCTATGGTGGTCAGTATATGTCGTTGGCACATGTACACAGCACACATCATGCTCAGTCAATCGATCTGCTTGATTACAAGCACAGGATCCAAGTATTTTTAAATAACACAATTTGACATATATAATGGATCTATTTATAGAGATACAGTTCTATGCTAGATTTCAGCGTTTATTTCTTACTGAAAAGCACAAATAATGAGTTTTGCGAACAGTGTAGACTCAGATCAGACTGCACATATCCCATATGTTACCTGTACAAGTATATGTACATGTTCAAGTTTTAGTCGTACGAAGTTCAGTGTAACGGCCCCCTGATATACTATCGCCATATAAAGCTTCACTGCACTATTGTAATAGCTTCTAATAATAGAGTACAGTTGCGGCTATAGCCCTGTCCGATAAGGGGATGTTATCTCCCTTAGCGAAATTACGGTTCCTGATTTCCCGCAATGCACCGCTCTTCCGGATGGCAACACTCGTTGTTGACAATGGCGGAGAATAAAGAGCCCAGCGAAGCATTAAGTTTTAACCCAGACACTTCAAAGGTTAACGACCTGAAGCGGTTTTTACGCGACCACGGCCAGCATGTCACCGGAACAAAGGGGCGTCCTTGTCACGAGGGCTAAAGGTGTACTTGAGTTAGGTCTGACTTCTTCGAACGAGATTCGAGAAAACGAAACCGAAAGTGCACGTGTTAGAAATTTGGAAAGATTCGTGACGCCACTCGGTGAAGATATTCCGAACCCGGAGATTTTAAAAAGCAACTGGACGGGAGATGTTGTCGCGATACCAGAATTCAGACACGACTTTATAATTACCTGGTGTTGAGCAATCAGCGTACATTTGACTCTGGACGTATGAAAGCCAAGCGGCAATTAAAAGCAAAGGTTTTTTACGAGGACGGCCATGTGCATCGTGTTGTTTACCACGAAATAACAGCAAAAATGTTCCCACTGTTACGATGAAAGCACGCGTCATTCCATCCATCCCTACAGAGAAGGAAAACAAGAAGCCTGATTACACAACATGGGTTTGCTTGAGCAAAGTTTCTGGACGAGTCCATGCAGCAGGCTGCAGTTGTAGCGCTGGGTAAATATTAAAATATTCAACACGTTTTTTTTTTTTACTCATATTTTACCATGTTGAACAGGTCCACAACATTATAAATAAAGAGCCAAATTTATTCATTATTTCTAAAAAATTTAAAACCTGGGCCAGCAACTAATTCTGCATTACATGAGATCTATGTCATGTTGCAGGCTGACCAACTGCCCAGAACTTTCCGGGCAAGCCCGGAATTGTCTATCTCAGCATGAATGCCCGCAAATGGAAATGGATGCCCGGAATTTTCAGATAGTTATAAAATAAAGTAGCCATTGTAAGCTGAAAGATTACTGTACCAAAATGTACTTGTAGTTCAGGAATATTAGTGGAAACATATACCTTTCAATAAATTTTCCACACTATTTGTTATTTTCTTGGAATTTACTTCTAACTTAGTATGTTCATGCTTAAATTGCTTATATTTTGTCGTTCGCACGCTTAATTTGCTATATTTTGTTTACATTTTGTCGTTCGCGCGTTTAATTTTAATTTTGATATTTTCTTTTTAAATTGCCTGGAATTTTCATGGAAAAATTGGTTGGTCACCCTTATGTTGGTCAACATATTGTATATTTCAGGGAAGGCGAGTCGTGTAATCATGTGGCAGCCCTCCTCTATGCATTGGTTGACATCACCGAAAAGAAAGCGGATGGGTTAACTGCCAGTACATCTAGCCAGTGTAAGTGGATTAAACCGAGGAAACGGAAACTCAGCCCAAAGAAATCACAAGAGATTGTATTTAAAAAACAAAAAGTCCATGGAACATCCCGTTACAACCTTGAAATCAAACAAATCAAAAAAAGCAAATGTTATTAGTGTTGAACCAGTGGATGTCGCTAAGTTTAGTGAAAAATTGAAAATCTGTAAACCCGCATGCAGCATTTTTGCTTAGTTCTGAAAGCGCTGAATTGAAAACCACTGACACAGAGCCAAATCTGATATTCACGCAAATTGATGTCATGTATGCAGATAATATTGATTTGAAAAGTCCTGCATGTGAAGAAAAATTAAATAACTTTGTCGAGCAGCTTGTTACCAAATTTGATAAAAATGTATGTACTGATATTGAAAATAAAACCAGAGGTCAAGGGAAAAATACTAATTGGATCGAAACGAGGAAAGGTAGGATTACAAGTTCTAATTTTGGACTTGTATGCAAGAAGAAACTAGATACGCCACCAGAATCCACAATAAAGACAGTATTAGGTATCGCGAATTCCCGGGCTCCAGCAACAGAATGGGGTAAACGCCATGAGCCCGCTGCCCGCAGAGTGTATGCTAGAGAGATGAAGTCAACTCATAAAGACGTGCAAGTTACCACCTCTGGGCTCATTGTAGATCCCAAGCTACCACATCTTGGTAGTAGCCCTGATGGCCTAGTAACGTGTGACCATTGTAGTGACAGCCAAGGTTTGCTTGAAATAAAATGTCCCTACAAGTACAGAAACATGTCCCCCGTAGATGCAGCAAAGGACCCAATGTTTTGTTCTGCAGTCGTGGACGGAAAACTAAAACTGAAACTTAACCATAATTACTATTACCAAGTTCAAGGTCAACTTGGAATATCTAAACGAAAGTGGTGTGACTTTTACATCTGGACTCTACATGGAACATCTGTAGAACGGATTCATTTCGATGAAAGTTTTTGGTCTGACATGGGTAGAGAAATTGACTTGTTTCTACAAGGGTACATTGTTCCAGAGTTGTTCAGCAACCGCGTTAAAAGAGAAAAGACCCTTAGCCTGGAGTAAATAACTGTACCATGTACATTTCTATATTAGTGCGACATAGGTCCTCTGATCAGACTGCACGGATGAGCAGGCTGATCTGGGGCTATGCTGACTGCAAACACAAAGTTGTAGGTTTTTTTTTGCTCGTTATGCATTGTGCATACTGATCCCTATGGAAAGCCGAATCTACATAAACTCAAATAATTAGTGCTAGCTTCAAAAAATTAGTGCTAGCACTAATTCAATTAGTGCTAGCTCTATTACACTTTAAATAATTAAAGCTAGCACTAATTCAATTAGTGCTAGCTTTAAATAATTAATCTAGCACTTATTGAATTAGTGCTAGCACCAATTTAATTCGAGCTAGTACTAATTTATTTAAAGCTAGCACTAAATATTTGAGTTTAGTAGATTTCGGCGTTCCATAGATCCCCAGTGTGAAATTGTAAGTAAATATTTCCGTCAAGATTACAATTAAGTATAATCACTGGGAAGTGTATAATATTGAATATCAGATATTAAATGATCAATTGATTAAAACATATTGTTTCGTATGCACTTAAATATTTGATTTATCACTGTATAACATTATTGTGACAAGCCATCTGATCACGATTTACACTGTTTGTAGTACACAAACAACTGATTTTCAGAAGCGCCCTTCTCTGATTAATGCAAAAGTCTGGAAATCGTTATGCATTAGTCCATGTGAGACATGTGGATCTACACTGTTTACTAATATTTTCAATTTTTTATAAACACAACCTTTAACTGATCAATGGAATAGTCTGCAACTCAGCATAGATTAATGTGAGATACTTGGGAGTGAAAGGGTCAAGTACCCACACCTGGCTAGGTATACATGGTATATGGTTGTGTAAATCTGGGCCATGAAATATAGTGTAGATCTATATGTGGCCGTGACTGGAGAAATGGGGCTTATGGGATTTTTAAAATGGTGCCTATGGGATTTGTGAGAAGCATGGCAGATGTTTCACGGACTGAATGCCGAACAGTGTAGGCCTGATCAGACTGTGCGGATGCGCAGGCTGATCTGGGCTACACTGGTCGCACAGCCCATAAGCCCCATTTCTTAAGTCAAGGCCACATATGTAGATCATACTGAGGTCCGGCCGTGGCATCAGGATCATTAGAATCATTGTGACCTTCACTTAATGAACTTTAAGTGCAGTGAATTTGTATCTATCTTACGCTCAGCGACTTGTATCTTCGAGTCATTTTAGAACCAGCATACACCTCCATTTGGGAGAAAATGTAAAATCCATCTCTGAATTTTACAATATCATAATCTTGTGGAAAATACCCATACTACACAAGATCACTCAGCCCGTCAGCCGCATTCTCCTTTTTGTCAGCTCTTATGAGGCAAAATTCTATTCTAGGAATGAGAAGCAGCAGCTGATTCCCGCCATTGCTCTTCTAGTCTACTTACATGTAGGCCGGTACTAGACAGGAAAGAAGTGCATATATTCATTGTCTACACTTTTTACTCTTTTAAGAGAAATGTTACAACATATAAACAAAAACAATGGAGCCAGTGAAAAAGAAATGCTGTAAATTTCGCTGAAGTGGTCTATGTCGCGCTTGGTACTACAGGAACAGACCCTGGAATCTGCCTCGACTATTTTTGAAGAAATGACCCAAATTCACAGAGTGCGTAATGGTCGTTGCATACATGTACTTGAAAAACCGACAGATAATCATCACTTTTTGCTACATTGGACTTTAATGAAATTTCACAGTAAACAGTCATCTGGCTGTAAAATGCATGGATATCGATCAATAAACATGTGACGTGTTGACGTCATTTCTAGAAATTTATGTCAGGGTATGTTTGTGTAGTACCATGTGTGACATAGACCACTTCAGCATAAATTTCCATGTTTGACGTCCATATTTGTCTTTGCACAGAGACTTAGATTTCTTTTCTTATTTCTCTCTGTAAATATGCTTAGGAATTTCATTAGAATTGTGTCGCACGATTCGAATGACATTTCAAGGCATATACGGTATTTAAAAATTATGAGAGAAATATGCCTCAGTAATCTTAGTTGAAACTTGAAAAATCAAGGTCGGGGGGGGGAAATGTGAAAAAAACTGTATTGTGGCCCCGTTTTAATATTATCATGATTATACATAATATTGAAAACAGACTGTCTGGTATGGGTGTTGTTTTTTTTGGACTTTATTACCACTTAGTGATATCACCTATTCAAATACATGATATCACCTATTTGAATGCATGATATCACCTATTTAGAATGGGTGATATCACCAATTCGACTCTGAAATGGTGATATCATGCAATCGAATAGGTGATATCATGCATTCGAATGTGTGATATCATTCTATTCGAATGCATGGTATCACCTATTCAAATTGGTGATATCACCTATTTGTATTGAATTGATGATATCATGTATTCTAATAGGTGATATCACGCATTCGAATGCATGATATCACCATTTCAGAACGAATAGGTGATATCACTAAATGGTAATAAAGTCCAAAACGGCGCCTCATAGTCTTGGAGCTATGCTGCTGAGTTGATCAGGATGACCAGACCAGCAGATTCTCCTCAAAATAATATGTCGTGACAATCTCAAACATCATAATTGGCCATTTTCTGAGGTTCATTCATTAGCTATGTTTTCAGTCAGTTTCATCATGAATTATTAGGAGGCTGCAAGTTTGACAGGTGAACACACAGTTTCCAAATTTTGCTGGCCTGTGAGGACAAATTGATTGGCATCGTACCCTGTAAAATTCGAAAGTTCTTAACCCGTTCCATTGCCCGCTCAACATCGATTCTTAAATTGGCAATGCGACGCGTCTCCTCAACTCTCGCCTGCTGAAACGTTTATGTTTGAACGGTGGAATGATCAAGTGAATCCCTTTTGGTGTCGTCAGGTCAGAAATCACAAATCCCTTGTCCGCCATGATGGCATCACCACGCTGACATAACTCAAGTAATCCAGAGTTCTTAGTGATTTGTTTGTCGCTAATCGAGCCACCCCATAAGTCGGAAGCGAATGTGATGATTCCGGAAGGACTTATGCCTAACAAAGCCTTGTAGGTCATGTGAGTTTTATAGTGTGAGGTACATCAGTGTTTTGTTGCACAGGGACTGGGGCGTTTCGGTAAAGATTTCTGTACAGTCGATAATGACTCGGCACCTTGGGTACCTGTTTCTTGAACTTCCTTCGGCTGGCATTGTGTTTGTATAGTCGATAGGGAGGGCCATGGTGTTAGAAACGTGAGTTTCACATGCAAAATAGTCAATCCACCTGCTCACTATGCAACCACATGTTGACTTCGAGATGTGGAACCGACCGGCAAGGTCATCCAACAGTAATCCCAGTCGCAGCCGAATTAAAACCAGAAAGAACTCCTCCACCAGCTGGAGAGCTCTTGGTCTGCCCATGACTGTCGCGACTGCTAGCGGCACTGTCCTCTCCGTTGGGTATTTGGAACGGCGTCACTCATTTCATCAAACAAGGCATGGAATGTACCTGCATTCGGTAAACCAGTATAAAACATCACCTTCTCATCAGTATGCTGTATGTCCTCGAAAGATATATCCGGTCTACTGGTCTGAATACCAACTGAGCACATTTGAATTGCATTATTTGCTACAGAACTGTCTGTTTGTACTAGAGTTGATTTGAGATCAATGCTACATTGTGTCGAGGCATCTGTAAATGTTTTTATAATCAAGGGTTTGTAAGATTCAGTTGCATCAGTCTGCTCACACTTGTTAACTGGCTTTTGATAGAAGTTCTCGTTCCACGGACCCACAGTAATCATGTAACATGACAGATGTTTGCAGGACACTACCACCACAACTGTTGTAGTTTGTTGAGACCACTTCTTCCTGGTCACTGATGATTGTATATTCTGTGATTGGCTCACTATCTTCAATGTCATTCTCTGGCTTCTTCGCTTCTATTTCCAACTGTACTGTCGCGGTTGGAACATTTTGTTTCTGAAAAAGAAAGAACGTAATTATTTTACAAACACAGACAACCCACACAAAAAGCTCATATTTAACAGCGGGAATTGGTTCGGGACCTTCCATGCCGCCACATATATTCTGGGTAGAACCAGATACAAATATGTGGATCAGGTAGATGGAAAAATAAATTTAGTATTTTTGTCTCCCACGCCGGGATTCAAACTCCGGGCCGCCGGGTGGCAATCCATCGTTCTACCAAGTGAGCTATCGGTCCATCTACCCGACCACCACCCCTAGTAATTATTCTAATTTATCATGTTTAAATACGATAATTACTGCAATGGGCAGGTTGGGGTAAAATACTAGAAGTATTAGACAGGAATTAGACAGCTCATTTAGTCACTATGCTATGCCCTATGCTATAGGTGGGGAAACTAGACGTCAAACAAAATTGCAGATAAGTCTTCTGTAAGGAAAAAGACATTCCCCACCCTCGGGAATTAGACACAGATTTAATCCAGACAGACTGGAATTAGACAGTCGATTTTGACATTTGTCTAATTTCCCGGGGTTACCCGCCGCTGCTCCGGGCGGGGAAGACATTGATAGGTGCATTATAACCAATAATATTTTTTAGGAAAAGTAGCTCATTATGGCATAGATGATAGAGCCACTTCTAGTATTTTACCCAACCTGATGGGAGACAACAGTTGGGTTAACTTAGTTAGAACTGTCAAATCAGAACATATATGAGGGCGCATATATGACACCCCTGGCCCACCCTTCTTTGAAATGACACCAGCACTATGACTGTGTCTATGTGGAGGTGGGTGGGTGATTGTGGACTGTTCAATGCGCATTTTCATAGTAAAATACTAACTGTTGATGTGGTTCCAAAGAGTTTTTTCCGTCCAGACGACAGGAGGAACACCGATGGAAAGTTATTGCCCGTGGACATCTCGCCATTCACAAAATGGGTGCTGCATATTCGTGAATTGTTCGTGTAGTTGAACGTCGGCATGATGCTTTTGACACGTTTTGTCCATAATCTAAATAAATCACGATCAGCGGGGAATCTGTGTAACGTCACTGGTTTGTCGTTTACAAGTTTGCCACGATATTCACTACACACGGAACAATAAACCCGCTTTTTCTCCGTTGATTTTAACATTTTCCTGTTGTTATGAGACGCTCGAACATGCCACCCGGAAGTGAGCGCGAAGACCATTTATTGTTTCTACGCACAGGAGAGTTCGCAACGGGAGGCAATCAATACTGCACGCAACTGACCTTTTCGGACAGGGCTATATATGGTATGTACATGTATGGTGTGGTTAGCCAGGTGAAAGTGACACAATGCCATTTTATGTGTATGAGGTTATAATTATGAAATGGTGATTTGTGTTGTTCAAAATAGGCACACAACTGTCCAGAAAACGGACATATTTTACAGTTTGGTGTACTAAACAAAATTACAAATTTCGATTTTTTGTTTTTCGAAAATGGTAATTTTTTATCGCATGTAGTTAAACATGTTTTTTTTCTTCAAAATTGTATTTTTTTATCGCATGCAGCTAATATAAGTCAGTTCTACTGGCTTTGCTATGTATGATTAGCTGAGTTTATATCATATGTTCTACTTCGCATCGTCAGTACTTTGTCAAACGCAAGAAAAGGTGAAGCTGGTTGATGGCTAAAATACACAAAGATGGCCGAGTTGGCCACTACATGTGTGTAGAACCCCCTATTGTTCACCCTCCTTTATTGTTACCCAGGTAACAATAGGGGAGGGTAACAATATCGGAGGACTGTATAATTGTGTAGAACCCCCTATTGTTCATCCTCCCCTATTGTTACCCCTCTGTAAGTTCGTCCATTCAGTTCTTGTGAGTGTCAGACAACAAAAGTTGCCGACCAAAACAGATGACGAAATATTGTATCGGATGTTTGGAGCTCGATATCGAGCACATTCACATGCCGATATCACCATTGTATGCCGATATCACTATTCTGGTCGTCTATAAAATATGATATTTATAGCGGGTAATAATAGGGGAGGGTAACAATAAGGGACGACTGTACCATTTGTATAACCCCCAATTGTTCACCCTCCCCTATTGTTACCCCTCTGTAAGTTCGTCCACTCAGTTTTTTGTGAGCGTAGGCAACAAAAGTTGCCGACCAAAAGAGATGACGAAATATTGTATCGGATGTTTGGAGTTCGATATCGAACACATTCAGATGCCGATATCACCATTCTATTCCGATATCACCATCCTAGTAGTCAATGCAACATGATTTTTAATACCGGTAACAATCGGGGAGGGTAACACACACTATGTGAGGACTGTATAATTCCTTAGTATTTCCATTCCCTATTGTTACCCCTCAGTAAGTTCATCCATTCAGTTCTTATCAGTATTCGACAACAAAAGTTGCCGACCAAAACAGATGACGAAATATTTAATGATTCACATGCCGATATCACCAATCAATGTGTCAATGCAGCATGATATTTGTACCTGATAACAATAGGGCAGGGTAATAATAGTTGAGGGCTTTGCGCTGGGGTGAAATTGATTGCAAACGCAGAATATTTGGAAGAAATGTACTGTCCTGGGGCCCGTTTCACTAAACTTCTTAGAAAATGTTCGTAAGTTCAAATTTAAGATCGTCTGTAAATGTCAATTTATGAATTTACATTTATTGAGCATAGGCTGCATATGCAGCCTATGCTCAATAAATGTAAATCCAATAATTATTTACAAGAAAACATTGTTAATGTGAAATTTACAGACCATCATAATTGTGCACTTGCGAACATTTTAGTCGTACGAAGTTTAGTAAAACGGGCCCCTGTACTGTATGTATACTGGTTTTACATAGGCTACAACTCGGTTACATTTATACATGTAATTGGGCCGTCAACTGAGAAAAAGAACAGTATGACATTAATTCTGATACCAGTGTACATAATGGTCTTTCTTCGCATCACAATACTAATCACCGATTGATCAAAATTGTTATGTGGAGGTATAACATACTATTAGGCATATTGAAACTGCGAGGAATCGAATGCTGATCTAGTGATGCACTGGTCACATACAGCCGAAGCTCGCTTTTCACAGCCATGGCCCATATTTATACATGTCGTACCACATAATACAATATGCGAAAAACTGGTCACCTGAGTAAATTCGTGAAAACATACATGTATGTCGCAACGATTATAATAGCTGGTGCTAATCTGGTGCTTTAAAAAGAACAGCGCAGTGAATAAGCATACCACTTCAGTAGTCCTGGACCACACTGACGTCAATTTAGGCAATATCTGATCACGCCATCTGCCTAGTATTTTTTGGCAATTTTGAAATCTGTGTCAACGGTGTGAGGAAGTCATCTCTTAAATGTCCGTCTTAGCAAAATGAGTAGCATGGGTATTAATTTGGCTATCACATTAACGTGATTAACTAGCGTTACTATTTTGCACTTACATGCACTTTTGTCAATGTAAATGTTATTATAGGAATGAATGGCCTTTTTGTGGAATTTATCGGGGTATAAACTTGGAAAAGTCGCGGGAATACTGGACGAAGGCCTCGTCCAGTATTCCCGCGACTTTTCCAAGTTTATATCCCCGATAAATTCCACAAAAAGGCCATTCATTCCTTATAATTCCAGCATTTGAAATAAATTCATCAAGAAAATGTGTTTATTTTCCGTTTTCTTAAGAATTATTTTAACTGCGCCTCACGGTTACGGAAAGTAGTTCGGCGTGGGAGTTTACTGGGATATAAATTTTGGACAGAGACTTGCTACGGGCCAATCAAATGTTAGGGAATTGTGTAAATAATTTTGTGCTGGAATTATTCCAAAATCAAATTGTACACATACGAACTTCTTAGTATTACGAAGTTTACAGAAACGGGCCCTACAGAAAGATCACACCTACTATACTCACAGGTGGAGAAAGCGTGGCAGGGATGGAAAAATGGTTAAAACTTTCCTGATTAATATGTTTAGAAACTAGCAGAAAGTCAGAGAAATAAACATTTCATTATAACAAAACAAACTCTCCTCTAAAGACGCATATAGAGAATAGTAGGTTAGTGCCGTGAATGGGAAAAGATATCCGGCAGGGCTCAATAATTTCTTTATTTCTCATCAGAAGTATATGTTGTGACCACTCATTTGAACCGTCTCGCCGAGACGGTTCAAATGAGTGGTCACAACATATACTTTGGTTCAGAAATAAGGAAAATAGATAGAGAATAGTAGGTTGGTGCCGTGAATGGGAAAACATATATGGCAAGGCTCAGGAAACGGGATGGGCGAGGCTCTGCCGAGCACATCCCGTTTCCGTGCAGCGCCAGATATGTTTTACCATTCACGGCACTAACCTACTATTCTATTTATTCCGTCAACGCCTACAAATGGCTGTAAAATGCAAAAATAGTATTGACTGGATATCAAAAATGTTTCACGGCACCGTGTTTCACGGCACATACGCACTGTGTTGACGAGATAATATTAAAAGAAGGACAGTAAGATGAGTGCTGCAGTCGTGTTGTTTGATTATCCAAAATATCTCCCCAAGTCCCGTTTTAAAACCAGACCTCTCGTCCGATGTCCATATATGTCAAAGCTCCAAGAAAAACATTATTTCAAACTTCAACTCCAATTGGTTCTGAAGTTATCACGGTTGTAACTCCAAAACTCTAGGCCAATTCCAGAAGGTCAGACAGAATGTGTATACCGAGGATTAGGCGCGATAACTCATGACAAAGTAACTTTGTACATCATTGACTTATGTTTATACTCATCCATGCTGCAATATGGATATAAACTTTATTTCATAAAATATGCTTCCACAATGTAATAACACGGTGTATTAACAAGAGCTGTAGGAGAACAGCATAGCTCGACTACGTGGGTTGTCGATGTACACATAGCTTGACAAAGAAGGTGGCTGCGGCCTGCATAAAAACCTTAACCAAGGTTGACTAAAAACATTAACCAAGGGAAACTAGAAATGTGGCCTGTCGGCACACGAGTACCCCCACTGGCAGCCAAAGAAAACGAGGCATTTTTGATTATAAGCCATTTAGCCGAGCGTTAAGGTTTCAAACGCATCAAGTCTGTGACCTTGACCCTGGGCATAGTGTGATAATCCATGCATCGGTGTAGAAGATATAGAGCGGAAGGGAATTTCAATAGGTTTGACCTTTGACCTTCAACTATGACCTTGACCTTGGACGTAGGTGCGTGGTTATTGATCGAGACACACCTTCTCATCCTGAGAAACATTTGTGCCAAGGCATTTGATAATCCATGCATCGGTGTAGAAGATATAGAGCGGAAGGGAATTTCAATAGGTTTGACCTTTGACCTTCAACAGTGACCTTGACCTTGGACGTAGGTGCGTGGTTTTCCAAGTATGGTTGCTGTAGGCCCAGGAGTATTCCATATACAAGCTTGAGTAAAGTGAAGGTAAAATAAAGGTCAGGGGTTATTGATGTACATCCCTATGAGAAAAAGTTATCCAAGTATGGTGTCTGTATGCACAATAGTATTCCATCAAGAAGCTTGACTAAAAAAGCTTAACCAAGGTTGAGTAAAAACCTTAACCAAGGGGAATTAAGTAAGTAATTTAAGGTTAAATGTAGGTCAAGGTCAAATATAGGTCAGGGGTTGTTGATGTACATCACTAGGAGATGAAGTTGTCCAAGTATGGTTGGTGTAGGGCCATGAGTATTCCATGTACAAGCTTGACTAAAAACCTTAACCAAAGAGAATTAAGTAAGTAATTCAAGAGGAAATGTAGGTCAAGGTGAAATATAGATCAGGGGTTATTGATGTACATCACTATGAGAAAAGGTTGTCCAAGTATGGTGTCTGTATGCACAATAGTATTCCATGTACATGCTTGAGTAAAAAGCTTAACCAAGGTCGAGTAAAAACCTTAACCAAGGGGAATTAAGTAAATAATTCAAAGTTAAATGTAGGTCAAGGTCAAATATTGGTCAGGGGTTGTTGATGTACATCACTATGAGATGAAGTTGTCCAAGTATGGTTGGTGTAGGGCCAGGAGTATTCCATCTACAAGCTTGACTAAAAACGTTAACCAAGGGGAATTAAGTAAGTAATTCAAGAGGAAATGTAGGTCAAGGTCAAATATAGATCTGGGGGTTGTTGATGTACATCACTAGGAGATGAAGTTGTCCAAGTATGGTGGGTGTAGGGCCAGTAGTATTCCATATAGAAGGTTGACTAAAAACATTAACCAAAAGGAATTAAGTAAGTAATTGAAGAGGAAATGAAGGTGAAGGTCAAATATAGATCAGGGGTTATTGATGTACATACCTATGAGAAAAGGTTGTCGAAGTATCGTGTCTGGATGCACAATAGTATTCAATGTAGAAGCTTGAAAAAAAACCTTAACCAAGGTTGACATAAAATCCTCTTAACCATGGGGAATTAAGTAAGTAATTCAAGAGGAAATATAGGTCAAGGTCAAATATAGATCAGGGGTTATTGATGTGCATCACTAGGAGATGAAGTTGTCCAAGTATGGTGGGTGTAGGGCCAGTAGTATTGCATATACAAACTTGACTAAAAACCTTAACCAAGTTTGAGTAAAAACCTTAACCAAGGGGAATTAACCAAGTAATTCAAGAGGAAATGTAGGTCAAGGTGAAATATAGATCAGGGGTTATTGATGTACATCACTAGGAGATGAAGTTGTCCAAGTATGGTGGGTGTAGGGCCAGTAGTATTCCATATACAAGCTTGACTAAAAACCTTAACCAAGGCGTGACGGTGACGCCGACGCCGACGCCGACGCCGGGGTGACAACATAAGCTCTACTTATTTTTCGAATAGTCGAGCTAAAAATCACAATACACTAGACTAAGTGTAATAAATATGCGAATGAGACCGCAACAGAAAACACACTATGTGGTTATTACAGCTTCGATGTATGGCAATAAATAGAATGTGACATTTGTGTTGATTCAATATGAGATTTATTGAACTCGTTGACTGATTCCATAAGAAACTTGGCATAGCCTCGTTTCGTGTGCACTCTGTAAACTTGTTTAATAAATATCATATTAAAGCATCACTCATGTAACATCCTTTATTTATTTCCTGATATTATACAACTCAAATCTGTCAATGACCCCTTCTTTGGTGCAAGTTAGTATTTGAATTAATAAAATAAGCATCTGTATATTTCGGAAGCACTTTGTGTTGATCGCACACGATACAAAATTAGCAGGTGTTTATTGAAACACGGTTTTATTACTTAAAATATTTTTTTTTTATCCAAAGTAGAGGACATTGAAAACAATAAGTTGCAAGATGCCATGACACATACTAATATATGTCCATTCTGCTTCATGGTTTGAATATCGAAATTAAATTGCGTTTATTTGTTCCGTTTGTGGTGTGTATTCGCATATATCTCGATACACATAATTTGTCCAACCTGCGAAATTGGCCTAGATCGTTGTTATTACCACGTTGATAATTTCCGAACCATTCGGAGTTAAGCTTTGAAGCTATATTTTCTTTATCATATGCGGACATCATACGAACTGTCTGATTTAATACATATGGTTTTAGGCGATATTCTGGATAATCAAACAACACGACTACCACGCTCATCGTATTCATATTCCTATAATAATAGGCCTTAATGCCCCAGTCAGACACACACACTGCGGATAGGGCGGATAGTTGCGGATAAAATCCGCAGTCTTCCGCAGAATTTGTGGGCGTGGCCTATTTTCTTCATGAATTTACGGTTACAGTTACCTATAGATGTCGGATGCGGATGTCAGCGGATGTCAGCGGTTAAATACGTTCCCTTTGAATTGACACGATGCAGATATATACGGATAGATACGGACTACTTACCTTCCATTACCTTCTGCTACCTTTAGATGCTGATAGATGCGGATAGATACTTTCAGATACGGACTGTTGCGCATGCCTAGCGGATAGAAGGGGTGACGTCACGGATAGCGTCCTTTCGCCATTTGCATTTTGAACAAGTTACATCTACAAATTATTGGAATATTATATTGAATTACTGCTTTCTTACACCAATATTTCTTTGACCTTCATTGGACATTTATTTATTTCACCTTCATTTATAGATGGGATCAAGATTAAAACATTAAAGGTCCAAGAGATATTAATATATTTATTTGACCATTCATTTATTTACCTTTATTTCACAAACCTTTATTTATTTGTCCTTAATTGGACAACTAAATAAATAAAGGTCAAATAAGTTTATGAAATGGTTACCCAACTTTTGCAATTAACAAGTTTATGAAATGGTCACCCCACTGTTACAATTAACAAGCATTGCACCGCACCATCACTGCACCATACGCCATTGCCATGGCACCGACCCGGCCTCTCCGTTGTAGTAGTGCTTTAGATACAGTCTCTGTATCTTCGCCGCCCTGCTGGTGTTGTTGCCGTACAGCCGCCTCTCCAAATCATCCAGAACAGCATCATCTCTCCACGAGCCGGGGATGAGGCTGTACTGCTCGTTCTCACGGTCGCCAAGTGCACCATTATCTGCGCAGGCCGTCCTCAGCATATTGTGGAGTGTCACACACGCCAGCACCATGGTCTCCTCGTTCTGCGGCTCCTGTCGGATGGCTGTGAGCAGGCAGCCCCAGCGGTTGGCCAGTATGCCAAAGGCATTCTCCACACATCGTCTGGCACGAGAAAGGCGATAGTTGAAGACCCGCTCGTTCTCTTCCAGAGGCGTAGCAGCGAAGGGCTTAATCATCCACTCGTTGAGGGCAAATGCGTTGTCCCCGATGATGAAATACGGCATCTGACTGTCGTCGGCAGGCAGAGGTTCAGTTCGGGGATGCCCATGGTGTTGGAGATGACAGCGTCTCGCAGAGCCGACTCGTTCCACAGCTGGGCATCAGATGCTGCCCCTGGGGCACCGACTTGGGCCCACATGAACCTGTAGTTCGCGTCAACGAGGGCTAGGAGCACAATGGAGTGGTACCCCTTGTAGTTGTAGAACTGGGACCCTCCGTCGGCAGGACACCGGATGCGTATGTGCTTGCCATCCAAGGCACCTAGCACATGGTGAAAGTTCCACCGGCTGGAGCAGCCTGCAGCAACCTCCTTCCACCCCTCAGCTGTCGTCGGGTTGGTGACTACCTCGTCGCCGTACTCGTCCCAAATGGCCTGACAGACGTCCCGGACAATAAGGGAGATGGTGTTGTGCGGCACATAGAACAGGTACATCATCAACTTGTAGCAGTCCACTGTGGCCAGGTGCCTGAGTGTGATGGCCACCTTCAGTCCAACCTCCTGCGAGTCTATGTACCATGTGTATTTCTTCTGTAGTCTCGGCGTGAGTTGCTCCACCACGTCTCGGAACATCTCGGGGGTGAGCCTGGTGAAGTTGCGGAACGCCACCACATCTTCGTTCCTCAACAGCATCATGAGGTTGCCATACGCTCCCTGTTCCGACTTGAAAGTGATCCAACGGCGGACCCACCACCTCCTCTCCCGACGGCGTGCCATCCAGATGCGCAAGAGATGTGCATAGATGAGTGCGAGGTTCATGTTGGACTGGCTGAGTCTCAACAAGAGCAGTCTGCGTTCGTTATCCATGGCTGTGAAACTAGGAAGACATCAATGGTTATGTCAAAAGACCATCCAGTATATATAGATCGAGAAACCTTCATAGAATTCTGGGTTCACGTGTCATTTTTTTTCCAAAGTGGTAGAGATCGTCGCACAACAAGTTAATGGAACGCAGGAGTCCGTAACAATCCGTATTTATCCGTATCTGAAATTAGCTATTCGCAATTATCCGCATTGATCCGCACAAATAGGTATCTGTCAGTATTGGAACGCAAGCTATCCGTATTGAAACGTTTCTGAAGGTAATAGTCCGTAACAATACGCAGAACGAGACCCGTAACTAACCGTAACTAAAGGTAACGATCCGCATGAAACCGTATCAGTCCACAACTTGGGGTGGACCGCGGAATGATAGGTTTATATACGGATTAGATACGGATAAATGCGGATGAATGCCTTCAGTTACGGATCATTACGGTTTACTCGTCCGCGCATGAATTTTGAAACTTTTCAAAATTTGGACGCGGATCCTGCGGACCCTGTGGACCCTGCGGATGCGATACGGACAGTTACGGACTCTGCGGATGCGATACGGACCATTACGGATAGAAGGGATAGATACGGACGAGCCATCCGTAGCATCCGCAGAATCCGTATTTATCCCGTCAACACCGTGCGTATGTGCCGTGAAACACGGTGCCGTGAAACATTTTTGATATCCAGTCAATACAATTTTTGCATTTTACAGCCATTTGTAGGTGTTGACGGGATAAACAGAATAGTAGGTTAGTGCCGTGAATGGGAAAACATATCTGGCGCGGCACGGAAACGGGATGGGCGAGGCTCTGCCGAGCACATCCCGTTTCCTGAGCCTTGCCAGATATTTTTCCCCATTCACGGCACTAACCTACTATTCTGTTTATCCCGTCAACACCTACAAATGGCTGTAAAATGCAAAAATTGTATTGACTGGATATCAAAAATGTTTCACGGCACCGTGTTTCACGGCACATACGCACCGTGTTGACGGGATAAATACGGATTCTGCGGATGCTACGGATGGCTCGTCCGTATCTATCCCTTCTTTCAAGGCCATTGTATTTCTCTGACTTCAAAGTTCTGCTAGTTTCTAAACATCTTCATTAGTACATTTTAACTAGTTTACAATCACTGTCACGCTTTATCCACCTGTGGTTATAACCGTGTAAAGTGTATCTAGTGTTTCGCCAACAATGTACATAATGTGTGGTTATCGTATGTGTTTCATGGCCGAAGATGTAGAAAGCTGTATTGGAACATAATGTACATTTACCATATCTTTATGACATTAACGAAGGACATATACATGACCAACCATGACCAAAAATGTCATTATTTGTGTGGTATACACGTTCGTTCTTAACTATATAACGAATAAAAATGGTGTGGTTTGTTTTTACCTAAACTAGTTTGTGTATTCACCTCGTTTCCATTTGCAATCTATTGCACTGGTTTGCGGAAAACTTCCGGGCAGTGTTCTGTATAAATGTACACCATGTTCGGACCATATTTGAATAGAAAGCAGCAACTCCAATGTTGTGATACTATTATTTTAAAACATCCGATTCAAGAAAGCCACCAGTTACAAGAACGATTTACTGTATGTTGATTTCTTCATAAAACATGCGTTACACAGGCGCTAGGTTTTAGACAACTTGGTTAGTTGAGTCTAAAGTTGACGAATCTTGCAATTAATGATACGCATGTATTACAATTTTAATAAGAGGCGTTGTGTTCCTTTTAGAGCATCAACACGTTGACTTGATCCGTAACTCCCAATGATCCATTACTGCCGAAGTAACTGTACATGCACCAGTTGATGGACAATCTGTATGTCTATATACATGTAAGATGATAACACTATCGATGTCATGATGCACCTATCAATAATTCAAGCACAAAAATATTTACACAATTCCCTAACATTTGATTGGTCCGTAGCAAGTCTCTGTCCAAAATTTATATCCCAGTAAACTCCCACGCCGAACTAATTTCCGTAACCGTCAGGCGCAGTTAAAATAGTTCTTAAGAAAACGGAAAATAAACATATTTTCTTGAAGAATTTATTTCAAATGCTGGAATTATAAGGAATAAATGGCCCTTTTGTTGAATTTATCGGGGATATAAACTTGGAAAAGTCGCGGGAATACTGGACGAGGCCTTCCGGTTTATACCCCGATAAATTATAAAGGCCATTCATTCCTATAATAACCAATAGGATAAAAATAAACAATTGGCGATAAAAAATTACAATTTTCGAAAAAAAAAAAAATATATTTTTTTCGAAAATTGTAATTATTTTGGCCAATTGTTTTTTTTTATCGCCAATTGTGAAAGCGGTTTTTCCAAGTTTATACCCCGATAAATTCCACAAAAAGGCAATTCATTCCTATAATGTCTTCTCCCGCAAGCGACGGACACACCACTACCGGTGTTAAGACCCATTAAAATTCGTCCGTCTAATTCCGGTATATAGGAAATAAATTTTGTATAAACATCAGGAGCTGTGATTTGTTTCTATATAGCCGATTGGTCGGTCTTATTTGTGTAATATCCCCAGCGGAAGATTGACTGTCTAATTCCCGCTAAATGGACATTTTTACTATCTAATGTCCAAAGTTTGCCCGCCGCCCTCACGGACGGGAAAATTATTTTGTTTATTTAAAATATTTATTTATATAATGGTGTTCAACGGCCTGTCAACAGCTATGGGAAATTTCAACCGGGTTAACGTGATCGACTCCCGTATTTTAATTGCATCAATACGGGGAAACTCAAATTTTCCAATAGAGTATTTCCATTAACATGATTAATAAAATACATGTATGTATTGAGCCCTGAAATTAGAATAACCTGATCTGGTGGCAGGTTCTCATCACACCAGGGTCACTTAGTCTCATCATCTAACAGTAATACGATTAACACTAATCATACTACTCTTATAGTGGGTATAACCAGATTCAACACTCACGTACCAAAAAGCCAGATATTAAACCTGAACGCCAAAACAGGGATATCGGGGATGGTTACATGTAAGGATGAACAACATCGCCAGAAGACATTGACAAGTGTATGAACCAACGAGTGCACACGACGTCTAAAGATATGTTTCATGTGCTCACTATATTAGCAATAAGTCTTTTCATGCAGCATACAAACGTGTATCGTATGATATTGCGATATTTTCTCCATCATTTTGTCAAACAAGCATAATCGTTGGCTTTAATCGCACGTCACTTCAATTTGTGTTGTCACTATAACGATGTTCCAACCTTCTCGTGAATGAATCCATTTCAAAAGTTCGTGAAATAAGACTGGCATACTCGGGGTATGTGATCACGTGCTTTCCGAAAGTTTGTGAACTATTGTCTGTTTCACGAAAGCTGGCCAAATTTTACGGCTATATAAACAATTCAAAAACAAGATTTATTTTGATAATATTAAATTAAATGAAAATTTGAGAATGAGCCTTCTTTTTATTTCATGAAATTCGGTCAAATATTGATTTTATTACGAAAAATTGATTTGTCTATGGGAATTTAACATGGGGGAAAAAGTGGTAAGGAAGTGTGGGAGGAGTCAAAAAACGAAAAATTTTGGAAATTGACTCCGAAACCTGACTAGATAGCTTGGATATGATGTAACTAAGAAAACAAAAGTTAAATTTTTAAAATCGGTCCAATATTTCTAAAATTCAAAGAAATTTCCCCATGTTAAATCCCCATAGACATCTTCACTCCGTGAAGATGTCTATGGGGATTTAACATGGGGAAATTGTTTTTTCGTAATAAAATCAATATTTGACCAAATTTCACGAAATAAAAAGAAGGCTCATTCTTAAATTTTCCTTTAATTTAATATTATCGAAAATAATATTGTTTTTGAATTGTCTATATAGCCGTAAAATTTGGGCAGCTTTCGTGAAACAGACTATAGGTTTTCAGACGTGACGTATTCTTACGTCATGTTACAGTATCTTTTCTTTAGAACATTCCTAATAAAACGGACGGATTTCGATGATATATAGCGCACCAAAGATGCTGAGTTACATGCTTTACGGTTGCGCTAAACATTCTTTATAACACCGTATAACTTTCACGAAGATTCAAGTAACGTTAATTTCTTATATTCACGTCCTCTAGATTTGTGTTTACTTTCAATTTGCCAGGAACATGTTCGTAAAAACGAGACAGTTATCTGATTTAAGCAAATTGTACAGTACAGGGCAAACAACATTGCATTTGCTGCGCTATGTTTCCTAAAAATACGTCACTCCGTTAGAAAGAGATTAATGGAAATGTTTTGTATATATAAACACAGGACATCACGCCGTTCGGAGACCACGTGATCCCGAACCATGATGCTAATGTAGTACAAGCTACAATTATTAGTATTAGCTTTCGATATTCTCTAGAAAGCCAAAATGCACAACTTCTTAAATCATTGTTAGGAGCTTAAACCATATTTTAGCCTCCTCAAACCCTAGTTTTTGGGCTATGATTTCAGATACAAACACTAGAATACACTCCCAAACCCTATGTTAGGAGCTTAAACCATATTTTAGCCTCCTCAAACCCTAGTTTTTGGGCTATGATTTCAGATACAAACACTAGAATACACTCCCAAACCCTAGTTTACGCAATTATTGTGCATTTGGCTAGTAAATGCTGTTTGAGATTGTAATTCAATAAGTCCTGCCTTTATCTCAGTTTGGAATACAAACCATCATTTATGAGAAAAAGGCAGATGGTTTCAGATAACCACTGTTTGGAGTTTAGACTGCCCAATGGTAGTTTCAGTCGCCAAATGCACAATACTTCCCATAAGCCCCTGTTTGTGAGTCTCCCGTGGGTTAGGCTTCCGGGAAACCTAAACTAGAGCATACGCTCCAAACCAGGGCTTAGGAAATGAGTGTGCAGTTGACTGGCCATACTCCATTTATTGCATATGCACAATAATTTCCGAAAACATGGTTTGGAACTTAAACCTTACGCTTGGCTCTGTCTGCCGCGTGCACGTTAATTGCCCAAAAGCACGGTTTAACCCTTTCAACCCTAAGGAACTGGAATGGACTGTGATATGCTAATGTTCCGACCAATCCAATGGTCACAAAATGATTTTCAGATCCGTCCATTTATGAAAAGGGGGTGTTTTTGTTCTAAGAAATATGAAAATTACTTGCAAAAAGTGCAGATCCTGATGAGACGGCTCGTTACGAGCCGGCTCATCTGGATCTGCACTGTTTGTATAAACCGATATAGCGGGATTTCGGGTTCAAAGGGTTAAGAAAACTACCTTTTGGGATTGCGATTGTAAATTTATTTCTTAAACTATAGTTTGGAGTCCAAATTAAGGTTTAAGTTTTAATTGTATTACGATCTTAAATGGCAGTTTCTGGCCAAATAATTGCTCAAGCTAAGGCTTGGGAGCCTACATCATGGTTAAGACTGTCACACAATCACTTAGGGAATTATTGTGCATATTGCAACTGAAACCACAATTTCTTTCGTCTAAACTATGGTTTAAGCTCCAAACCATTGCTTACGATGCTTACAGTGCACCCTAATTTCTTAAACTAGGGTTTAAGGAAACTACCATATGGGATTGTAATTGGCTGTTTTAGGCCAAACTAAGGTTCGAGTCTCAGGATACTCCGGTTTATAACATTTCATAGAAATACGGATGCTCATCATCAATTAACACTTGTTGTAAGTAGTGTGATGCCCATTGTATGAACTACTCGACGTCTGGTGTATTGACCGAGATGAAAACTTTCACACATGTTTTCACTTATCATTTTATCTAATTTTGCATGTACTAAGGCTTTTGATATTACATGTATCATTTGAAGCAAACGAACCTCAAGATAAAGTCACAACATAAACTATACAACCAATTGCAGTGTTGTAGCCAGGTTCTTGCTTGTGGGTGGGGGTACGAAATCCGGATCAACTTTGGAAAGGAAGGGTTCTTCTCGGAAAAAATATCGATTTTTACAGTCATTTTCACAGATAGTGTTGATACTTCCCTCAGAAAAAAAATACACAGCTGAACAAATTTTAGGGGGTGTGTTCGCACTCCTTGCATCCTCGCCCACGACGAACTGGCTACGACACTGAACAGAGAAAACTATCGAACATGTAATTTACAAGTTCACCTAATTTGAAACAAAGCCCTCTAACCATACTATACAAGTAAAAGTATAGAGCAGGGCCCGGTTGTTCAAAACATCAATTAGCTTAACGGACTGTTAAATCCTTAACTGAATGGTTAAAATCTCTGTTAAACGGATTTTAACCATTCAGTTAAGGATTTAACAGTCCGTTAAGCTAACTGATGTTTTGAACAAGGATTTAACAGTCCGTTAAGCTAACTGATGTTTTGAACAAGGATTTAACAGTCCGTTAAGCTAACTGATGTTTTGAACAAGGTTTCTAACAGTCCGTTAAGCTAATGATGTTTTGAACAAGGATTTTAAAGTCCTTAAGCTAACTGATGTTTTGAACAAGGATCTAACAGTCCGTTAAGCTAACTGATGTTTTGAACAAGGATTTAACAGTCCGTTAAGCTAACTGATGTTTTGAACAAGGATTTAACAGTCCGTTAAGCTAACTGATGTTTTGAACAACCGGGCCCAGGTGAATTGTAGCTTATTGCTACAGTAGTAAGAAGCTAGTGAACCGATGAATATCTAAAAAACATCTCGGAAGGTCTATGCTGTCATCGGCGGCATCTAAAGCAGTACTCGTAATGAATTTATGAAACAACTTTACTGTTCCATGTTGCTATATGTAATATGCTGATACATTGCAGTAGCAGTACCTTGTATACCCGGCATGAGGCTTCTTTTTATTTCGTGAAATTTCGTCAAATATTGATTTTGTTATGAACAACTATGGGAATTTAACATGGGGTAAAATAATCTGAAGCAGCTGTAGGAGGAGTCGAAAAACGAAAAATTTGGGAAATTGACTCCGAAATTTTGAAAATCGGTCCAGTATTTCTGAAATTCTAAAAAAGAAACATGGGGAAATTGTTTTTTTCGCAATAAAATCAATACTGGACCACATTTCACGAAATAATAAATTCATAAATTTCGCAAAAAAATAATATTATCAACAAAAATATATTTTTTTTCAAACTTTATATAGCCGTAACATTTTGGCAGCTGTTCTGAAACAGACAGTAGTATTCTCCCGATGACGTCATAATAAGTATGACAATGTATTGGTAACAACGACGAGCAGGTACCGATGCTTAGAACAAGTTCTCCTGTTCGCATTGTCGGCACGTGGGTTTGTGGGAGGAAACCAGAGTACTAGCTGTATATTAGTCGATGCACGAACCAATTGACATAAAGTGACAATGATCGTGAAAATCTTGTCGAAGACCACGTGCTGTATGGTACATGTACGTTCACCATGACAACACCATGTACGATATTTACGATCGTTTGCACTTAATGTAAGGGCTATATAACACTCGGACCGTTTAATAGGATAAATATTGGACAATCTGAGGCGCTCACGCTCAGTTTGTCCAATATTTAACATAATATACAGTCCTCGTTATATAACCCTGACGTAAAGTGACAATGACCTTGAAAATCGTTTATAACGTTGTCAAATAGCCCGTGTTGAATGGTACATGTACGTCGTGCACTAGGCTATGCTCAATACAATCAGACGGTTGTTGATTAAGACAGAAGAGATTGTTCGGTTTACAAACCAATTTGGACCATAATAAAAGAAACATAAATATATTGAATCAGGTACGGTAAATGCATGGTAGATCGATAGGGACAATTCGTCTATTATTCACCGCCGCGCAAAGCTCAGGCTCAGCCAATAAAGCTGCGTGATTTCAAGCACAATGTTCAATTACTTTTAAATATTGACAGGATTAGCACAGACGGTTGTGTAGCATAAACACCATGATTGTCGCGTATCTTAAATCCAGGACGAGCAAACGAAGATCATAAGAGGACACTTCCGTCGTACTTGACCCACTGTCTGTCTGATGTCAACAATCTCGAGTCGGCCATTAAGGAAACACACGCGCAATCATTTGCAATGGTGTGACGTGCTAATGTATTAATTCTGAGAATTACCGGCTTGTGTATCTTGATACAGAATCGCCTGCATCAATCCTGCCCCGAGTATCAACGTTTCTGAACATTTAGTGGCAATGTCAACTTCATCACTACATGTAATCATCAAGTTGGTACTCTGAGCCTGAGCTGTGGTACAACTACCGCTCAGCCAATCATTTAAGTATTTTGTAAATAAAACAAATAAGCAATGTTGGCAGGATTAGCGCAGACGGCGGTGTACAACACCAGCGCTCAAGGTAAGTCATTTTTGGTGGCCATCTTGGTATTTTGGCAGCCATTTTGATTTTTATTAGAGCGCTAGCGAAGAATTATACAAATAACATCCAAATTTGAGGTCTTTATGCAAATGAGCATATGTCGGTCGCAGCACTTAGTTTGCGGGTTGAACTTTTTAAAAACACGGGTCTTGTTATTGCAAATGTATACTAAGGGTGAGACTATTAACCACCATATTGTTTTACAAACAATTGTCTACTGTCTGTTCCACGTTTTGCTGCCGACGAACCATTGGCTATTAAACACATTAACTCTAAAAAATATTTAAAAGTAAGTACATTTTTATCAATAACACAAAAGTCACCCTCCCCAAAATTTTTTTTATTAAATTCCACCAAATATTTATTCTATTGCGAAAAAACGATTTTCCTATGGGAATTTAACATGGGGGCTAAAAATAGATTTTTTTAAAATATTTTTTTTGTTTGTGGACCGATTTTCAAAATCTAACTTTTGTTTTCGTAGTTACATCATTTTCAAGCTATCTCGCCAGGTTTCGGAGTCAATTTCGAATATGTTTTGGAAACGTTTTGGAAATTGACTCCATATTAAATTCCCATAGGAAAATCGTTTTTTCGCAATAAAATCAATATTTGATGGAATTTCATCAAATAATTTTTTTTGAGGAGGGTGATTTTTTTTGGTTATTGATGAAAAAGTACCCACTTTCACATGAGGATCATTTTGGGGTGTTTTAACACCAGGTTTCAGCATATTTGTAGCATTCAAAAGAAAATACTTAATCTATTGATCACGTGATGTAAGTCATGTAAACAGAATTACCGTGGCGAAAAATGTAAACGGTATCTGGGGACATGATAAGGTTGGAATTGTCTTTATTATGAGTAGGTGAACCTATTGTTTAATTCATGCATAACCTGTACAGACCGGCTGAAGTTCATGTACAAGTAGGTCCCACAGCATCCATACGAATAGTGAAAGTGTGACAGTGAGTGAGTGAGTGAGTGAATAGGGTTTAACGTCCGCTTTTCTGACATAGAGGTACAAGCCTCTTGGAGTCTACACGCAGACGGGTCAACGGGGTCGTGTCCCGTATCCACCTGTCCGAGGGGGGTAAATCCCAAGTTCAGAACTCAATATTTACAATCAAAATATATATTCAGTCCTGAAATTAGAACAACCTGATCTGGTGCCAGGCCCTCGCCACACCAGCATCATTTATCCCATCCCCTAAAAGTAATAGGATTAGCGCTAATCTTACTTTTATATATGGGGCATAGCCC
This sequence comes from Conchocele bisecta, assembly GCA_029237695.1. Taxonomy (NCBI): domain Eukaryota; kingdom Metazoa; phylum Mollusca; class Bivalvia; order Lucinida; family Thyasiridae; genus Conchocele; species Conchocele bisecta. The sequence continues at coordinate 37,762,765 of CM055271.1, forward strand.
GACTCAACTCTCACATACAAGAAAGCCAAAAATGTACATGAGGGCCAAATCCGGTATAGTGGGTTCCGGAAAGTATGAACCCAATCGTTAAGCCAGTTTAGTCGCCTTTTACGACAAGCAATGGCTACTGCAGCACTATTCTCAGGATCAGTTGATCCCGCCCCGGTGCCTGCACGGGGCGAAAGTGTGACAGATTGGCCTTATTGCATGGGATTCAGTTAAAGTATTATATTAAAAACCATTTGGTGTGTTCTAACCTCTATATTACTGGCTGTTAACCCATATACGATATCCTCAATTATATTTTATACAGATCCACGTACGGCCCAAACATGAGTATACGTCTCATCCGTTTGTACTATGTCTATAATCGACCATTCGTTGATATTGAATGATTTATGTATTGGTGTTTAACGGCCCATCATCAGCTAAAGTAATTTAATGGCGGGACGATGGGTTCATTTAACCTGCTGCATTAGGGGGGGGGGGGGGGTCCCACAATCAGAACTGAATAATTAAATTTGAATGTAAAATTAGCTCTGCAATTAGAATTACATGAGCTAGTGCCAGGTCCATATCACTACAAACTCACTTGGCCCCTTCCCCTAAAAGTAATACGCAGTCTGGATTAATTACTATTACGGATATAACCAGATTCAACTTTCACATACAAGAAAGCCAAAGACGTGCCTGAGGATCAGACTAGTAGCCGATTTCATCAAAATTGCAAAGTATACGTTTCTAGCAAAGTATACTTTGAGGGAGTAATCATTGATTTTTCCGAAATGCATTATGTCATATAGAACTAACGACTGCATATATTTGATGATTAAAAGTATGCATAATTATTATACTGAATTTATTACATTATCACAGCCAAAATGGCTGTGATAATGTAATAAATTCAGTATAATAAAAATTAACAAATTTATCCTAAAATTGAAAATTTCTCCCTCAATGTATACTTTGCTAGAAAAGTATACTTTGCAATATTGGTGAAATAGGCTACATTCCGGTAAGAATGAAACCCGATCGTCAAATTACCCATTGCATGCTTAAAAAACCAACCACCTCCTATCGACCGGTCCACATGTGCCATGTCTGGGTGTACACAATTAGTGTCTTAAACGGTACACATCAGGATGCAACGAAGCCGAGGTTAACAGCGAAAACACAAATCGATTTGTACAATCGATGCTCTTCTAGACTTTCATATTCATATGTGGGCATCAAGAGAAAACGGTGCTCGTTGCATTGGCGAACAATGTCGACGCTGATCAGACTGCGCACATGCGCAGTCTGATCAGCGTCAACATTGCTCGTGAATCGATGGTGAAGCGCTATTTGCACTTCTAATGACATGTTTGGGTAGTATACGCAACACGGAAGCAAGATGGGTATAGTATACATTGGTTAGATAGTAAAACAGGCATAATTGTGACACGACTCGCAATGTATAAGTGGATTACATGCAATCAGAGAATAAACGACTGTCATTACTTGGGAAGACATACAATCTGTATGTCAACAGTGCAGGCTCAGCGTGATGGTACATGCGGGTCATAGACTACTAAAACAAGAAATGGCACATCGTTAAACGAAGATTATCACATATACTGGCAGGATTGATGATAAAATAAAAATAATAAAAAAATAACATTTCCGTTTTATAAATTTGCCTTATAAACAGGGTGAACATAAGTCCTCAGTGACCTTGACCTTGGGCGGTCGAACGTGGCAGCATTAATAATACAAAATGAAAAAATAAAAATAAGAACAATTTTTGTTAACAGTTTTGCCTTACACATTTGCCTGACAAACAAGGTGAACATTGGACGGTCGGGCGTGGGTCGTATGCAAAACAATGCACCATCCCTGGACAAATATTATCAAAATCAGTGAAGCGGTTCATGACTTATTGACAAATAAAAGGTGATACTAACGCACGCCCGTACATGTACTAACGCTATATTCCCACTGGCCTATCCGCGAGGGGATAATTCAAGTTGATCGTAATTGGGAGTATACAACCGCTAACCGCCTGCGTTAATCTTGCCTAGCATTAAATGTTTATGAATAACTATTGACAAAGCCAACTGGCAATGCAGAACTTTTCTTATCTGGGGCCTTTTCACTAAACTCCGTACGACTAAAATGTTCGTAAGATCAATTTTAGGATCGTCTGTAAATTTCTATTGATGGATTTACATGTATTGAGCATAGGCTGCATATGCAGCCTATGCTCAATAAATGTAAATCCAATAATTGTTTACAAGAAAACAATGTAAATATGAAATGTACAGTACTACACTGTACAGACTATCATAATTGTGCACTTACGAACAGTTTTGTCGTACGAAGCTTAGTGAAACGCCCCCTGAGCTGTAGCACAGCTAAGACTCAGCCAATCAAGCTGTTTCATTTCACGCACAATATACACGTATTTTGAAATAAAGAAATTGACAAATAAATACAAGATTAGCACAGGCGGTAGTGTACATATAATATGTATACATTTAACATCCTGATAGCCATGTCAAACATTTTAACTCCAAACAACAGGACACGCATATTGGTATATTGTACTATATCTCGTAAATATATGGAGTACGTGTAACATGGCAAATATGTTTGCCTAAGACTCGCGAGTTGCAATCTGCTCTTTCACTGATATCGGCACTACTATCATCTATGTGTGATGAGAGTGTAAATTATTAATATAAACTGACCAAGAGCGTGATATACAATACATGTTTGTTTGTTTGTTTATTGGTGATTAACGGCCTATCAACAGCAAAGGTCATGTAAGGCCGGGCAAACGGGTTCGATCCCGGTGTAACCTGCTGCATGGGGGGGGGGGGGGGAATCCCAAAATCAGAACGGAATATTTACATCGAGAAAAAATATATTCAGCCCTGAAATTAGAATAACCTGACATGGTGCCAGGTCCATACCACACCACGTCACTTGGCCCCTTTCCCTAAAATAGGATTACGAATAATCGTAATACTCACATAAGGGGTATAACCAGATTCTACTGTCACAAACAAAATGCCAAAGACGTATGTGAGGGCCAAACCAGGTATCCGGTCGGAATTTCCGGTAAGGATGAACCCCTATCGTTAAATTACCCATCGCATACTCCCACATGCCATCCAATACAATTCATGTACATATACGTAAGTTTGGCATTGGAACATCTTGTCTAAACGCTAAACCTTTGATAAATGGGTCTGAAGAATGCTACGTTTCTGTAAATAAAGTTTTGATTAAAAGTAAGATTGGTAAGGAGATATGTGACGATATTTTGGATGGCCACACGACACAACTACCATGTTGGACGATGTCCCCAAATGATTAATCTCAGAGAAAACATTACATCAAAGTTCAACTTTAAGTGGTGATGTGTAGGACCGTTCACCAACGCTTAGTGTCCATATCTGTGCAGATCCCTATCAGACTGTGCGGATGTGACACTGGTCACAAGTGAAACATTTTTGATATCTGTCAATACGACCTAATCACTGCGTATGAAAAGGTGCGGTGGCTGAGGTTATTTGTATTGCAATTTACAGCCATCTGTAGGTGTTGACGGGATAAATATAATAGTAGGTTAGTGCCGTGCATGGGAAACAATATCTGGCAATGCGTAGGAAACGGGATGTGCTCGGCAGAGCCTCGCCCATCCCGTTT